>RXPK01000281.1:1990209-2399471 GCA_004143645.1 Protaetia brevitarsis | reverse complement strand
CACACGGTGCATATAACACGGAATCCGAAAGAAACAGGGTTATATACGTCCGTATGTATGGATGTAGATTGTATGTGTTTAATATTAACAACACATGCGATGTGTATTCTTAATAAATTAATATCAACAAAGGAAACGTGGTTTATATAATATGATGTATACATAATGGCAGAAACGTTTAACTGCTTGCCTCCTTCTATTCTAATCTTTTCCGTGCATTTGTGAGAAGGAACGGGGACGTTCCGAAATGTTTACGGTTCCGGAGCACTCGAAACAAGAAACAGAAACCGATTCTTCATATTATTTAATAATCGCTGGAAACGATTCACCAGATATGAATACTTCGGATGCATATATTAGATCATGAGCGGCTCGTGCTACGCGTGCGTACATGAACGTCTAGCACGTAGAGGAATTATATATGTCTGATAGTGGTTGTATTTTCAAACCGATAGGGATTATTTCTATTTGAGATAAATAAAAAACGAGGTTGTAAAGTGATATTTTGTTTCATACGCGTAATTGTTGATCTAAGAGTAGCTGTAATTATTATGCGATAAAGGGTTTTCCTTGTAAATTACCTTTGTTATCACTACCCGTAGAAATTTATTATTTATAATGCCTGGCGATAATCTACGTATCCATACTAATTATTGTTCTGAAATAAAATGGAAACATTAGATTTCCAGAAATTGATTAGGTGGCATTTGAGTTAACACCTATAATTTTTAACAAAAAAAAGTACTATATCATTTCTCATTTTGCGTGTACTGTAAAAAAATTCTGGTAAAATTAAATGCAAAACCGTTAGCAAGAAAGTTGACTTTAATTTTCAAATGTACTATACAGGCTGGGCAGAAAGTACATGTACATCATTTGCAACTTTTGGACAAGAAATTTAATCAAAACATTTCTTATGGTAGATTGGTATCAGTTGGTAGCATTGATTTTTTTCGAGTTTATTATTTCAATGCAAGGCCAATTTATATGTTTCTTAAATAGCATTGTATTTTTTCTACATATTTGAAATATTTTTTTTTCCGTGAAAAAGGATATGTGATATATAGGGGGTTGCAAAGTTTTCAAGAAAATGGATTATACAATTGGAAACAATGGAATGGATAGTAAAGAACCTATAGATAGTAATAATTCTCATAAAATTTCAATAAAATACATAACAAAAAAGTATACTATTGTTAAAATGAAGTGTAACGGTTCGTTAATTGAAATACAAGTAAAAAAAAGAACTTGAGAAAATTAATTGATTACGGCCTCAAAATGACCACCATCTACTGTCAAACAATGATCTAGTCCATCTCCAAACACCGGCAGAGAATTTTCGAGTAATTGTTGAAATTTTATTAACTTGAGTCTAAATTCAAAGCTGCAGATGTTCCTCGAGATTATTGGATCAATTTTCGTAGACATCAGTTTTTAATCGTTAGAACCTCTTCTACCAATCCACCATGAAACACCCGCAATTTTAAGGAAACCTCTTTTTTTTTTAATACTCTAGAAAAAAAAACCAAGTTTACATGATTTGTTGTAGTAAATTCACAATGTTATTACATGTAATAGTCCAAATTTAGCATGGTTAAAATTATTGTAATTTTTTTACGGATGCTATTTTCCTCTATTTAAAATGTTTATGTTATTTTATGTGACACTTTTAATGCTTATAGAGCTTCAAATTAGCAAATTTAAAATGAAAATTTCTATGAAATTGCAGTTCTCTTCGCACGCCACTGAGAGAGACCATATTTGCCGGCTCGTTTGCTTAAGACGTTCTTGTTATTGACGGCAAAGGAAAAAGCGATAACACATAGATCATAGAGATAACATAAATAAGGTTTCCACATAAAAATATTAATTCAAAATAAACTTGGTCTAACCATATGACACCCAACTTGTACACACGCACACAGAGATACGTACACGCGTTTGTATGTATGCATATATTTTAAGTTACAATACTTCGCTTGCTTATTTCATAAGCGAGATATTAACTGAAGTGATGAGTGATATTGCACATGTACGTATGTATAAATATCGTATAAGAAACATTGGAAATATAAAAATTCAACATCGTTACATCATTGGTGGTCGTGTGAATCCTGGTCCGCTATACGTTGTTCCTGCATTAAATCAGCTATTAATTACCGGGAGCGTTTTTGTGTAATTTTTCTGAAAGAAATGAACGTCATTTACATAAATTAACAGACAAATTATACACGGATTATTATTACGGAAACTAAACACCCAGAATTTGTTCTGGTAACGTGAATACTAAACAGATGTAAGATAAATGAACGTAAAAGGGTTTATAACAAATAACTTTTAACTTTTCGTGTTATGATTTCATTGTAGTTGGCTCGATTAATCGTCCCGTCCAGTGCGGCCACTAGGGTCTACTGGAGAGAGGATGATTTGATTCTAACACGGGTACCGTAACTTTATTTTTTTTATTCAAATTTTATTTCCTAGGAATGAATACATGATAGAATTCGTGTAATTTTACAAAGGGTATTAATCAAAAATTTGGCGCGCTTGAGGCTAGGCTAGAAGTTGTTTTAGCTGCTATCTTTGCTCTAGTAAACAAAATTTGAATTGTCAAGAAAGAAAATGGCGCAAATGATAGTAGCTTTGTTCGTGGAGCGCATCAAACGCAATCACAAGTCAGTTAGACGTAATTTTATTAGTTGAAGAAGAAGAAATCCGCAACTTTAATTCAAGTCATTTGATTGACTCTGACTGCTTGTGATTGCTCCGCGAACAAAGCTAATAAATACCTAACTTTTTAGTTTTAGCCATGGGTTTAAAATTCTTTTGCTGTAGTTCATTCCTCCTCGTATTATCATTTGATGCTTCCCCAAGTGCTGTTCGCGTTTCTCGATTTCCTTCAAATATTCTCATACCAAAAAGACAATCCATTGGAGTTGGGTTTGCTGATCTTGCTGGCTATTTAGGTATTCCATTACATGTAAAACAGGCTTCATCTGCAAATGTAATTTTCATAAGAAAGCCTGGATGTAGTCGTTTTATTGCGATGGATAAAATTGGATACGTGGATGACAGTTTGCTTCTAGTCGTAGCTTGAACCTTTTGCAGGTGATAGGTGCATGAGGTTTGGTATTCACATTAGTTCTACCATACGCTGCTTCCAGAACAATTTTTTCTGTTTTCCATTCCAATTAATTTCTGCCTACCATTTTCGCGGTTTAAAAAGAATCTTGTTTCTGCGAGCCTACGATGGACTTTTTGAAATATACTATAAGATGGAAGATATCTTATTGCAAATTGGAGAAATCCATCCAGCTTCACAAGACTTTCGAAGTGTTTCCCCATAACACAAATGCATATGGCACATACTACACTAACATAAAAAAAAAACATTTCTTTCCGCAAAGAAATAGATATCCGCGAAAAAAAAATATTTCACATAAAAAAAAAATTAAGTAAATATAGTAACACTTCAGATTGACGATACTGCATTCTTTAAAGCTACCAAAATGTTTCTTTATTTTTTTTTATTCAAATAAATTACCTTGACAGCAAAAATATATTCATTTGAACTATTTCTTCCATATGAAGTCGTCACAGTTACGAACAAGACAAACTCTGTAGGTTTCACGACTTTGAAATAACCAAGGAGAAATTAAATCTTGTTTTTCTTATTGTTTGCTGCTTGGGTGTTGTTTATAATAACATGCGGTAAAGCAATTTTTACAATTCTTATGAAGACTGTGAAAGCGCGTGATTACTGTGATGATATGAAGGGTATGAGGCCTTTCAGAAATAAATGAAAGAGAAAGAAAACTCAGTGAAGGCAATCACATGTTTTTATTATTTCTATTTGATTAATTTAAACAAACCCAATAAGTTCACTTAAACAATAGGCATTGTTCAATTAATAAAATGTGATCACTTTATTAGAAATTTAGGATTAGACTAATCAAAATTGCAATTAATTCAATGCAATTGTTATGTTAAACTCACCACTCTTCAAATTTAACTCTTTCCATTTTTCCCAAACTGGTGCCCTACCTTACATATTATTATAGCAAAGTTCTACGCCTATAGTAGCAAATACCTTAAATATATTGCTGTGAATACAGAAATTGCCACTTCTCTTATTTCATTCCAGTGACGAGCCGTATTTGGCTTAATTTTTTTACATGGCAGATACGACAATCAAATATGTATTTATTCACTGCGTAAAATGCGGGGTACAGTGGATGAGTGTAATAAATAGCCTTTACTCTATTTACGAAGACCAAATAAATTAAGCATTTTACGATTTTAGCAGATGAAAGAAATATAGATGAAACTCAAAGGTATAAGTGAAAGTTTGAATATCTTATAACTTGAAAACTGTCTATTACTGTTATACTGTAATATTTCTTTCTTATTGTCTTCTAGACCAACAGCTGTTAAAGTATGTAATGTTATTTAACGAACATCCTTTACATTGTTAAACAAATATTCATGCCATATAAGGTGAATAAATCCTGTATTGAAAAAAAAGACAATAGCTCAATTAAAGTTTTCTAAACATAAATTGGGTCGTAGCGAATTGTAAAATACTTAATAAATCAAATCTAAATCGAATAGAAAGAGAATCTAGAACATTTGTGGAACCTATAACCTATAGTCCTAATCATTTTTCACAAAAATCAAAGAGAATTGTAACAAACAAAAAAATCGGAAACGTTTTTATGGAAGACCGCAGCGAGGAAAATGTAATTAAATTAATTGGAATTTGCGGTTCTTCGGGGAAAAAACCAATTTTCGTTCGAAACGAAAACAAACAATCAGCAGCAGTTTATAACCATTAATATTATTATTATTATAAAAGTACACGTTCGTGAAAGAAAACATTTTAACGAATTGTGTGTTTGGCGCGTGTTATTTTACACAAAATACGTTTCAGACCAAATGAAAGACTAATATTTTTTGTAGCAATATTTTCCCTGTACACTTAGAAACGTGTGTGCACGCGGCTGGTGTAGTTGAGATGGTGCGCGTGCGAAGCCTTTCCATCCATTTGTTTTTTTGATATGACAGGTAGCGCTTGCAAAAAGTAACGGGTAATACGAAAGGCTTCTCTTTTTCTGTACAGTGGGCGTATATATTATTTTCTGTAGGATACCAGCTAATTGAAGAAACGTCAGCATATATTACATTTTGGGGTTAATTTGAAAAAAAGTGTATTAAATACAATGTAAACCTTTTAACATCTGTACTCTCATACAATTGAATATGGAAAAGAAATACAGTTTAGTGAAGCACAAAACAGTAACACTTATTTTTAATACAATGAGTTTAAAGTGTTAATTGAATGCGTAAAAAGATTTAATTGTTGTGATTATATCAGTTAGATGGAATCCCTCTTTGGAATTAAGGCACTGCTAATACCAATATTGTTAGGCTGTTATTATTTAATTTAGCAATAGGATAATATAAATGAGTCAATAATCAAAATCAGATGGAAAATAAAGAGTGGTGCGTTAATATTGAACAGAAATTTGTATATGTATGCCTTGCAGTTGATTCAACTAACACAAAATATGAAACTGATCATCAAAAACGACTATTAGGATTCTTTGGCACCCTTATTCATAGCAATCTAGAATATTGCATTACAATGAAAAGTGATTGCAGAAATAATTGAAAATAATATAAAATACTATATTTTCCTGAAAATTTGTCTCAGTCTGTTTTTTTTTGCGGTTTTCACTCTGCTATTTTTGTATCGGTGTAACTTCTGGTCTGAATCATTTAAGCTGAGCGTCTTTATTTTAATAATCTTCTAATCTCCTTTTAATCTATTTATCGATATTGTGGTTCATTCAATGTCTATACTCATCGTTCTTTGTGGTCCAAAAATTTTACATGTAATTTTACGTTCTCGGCTGTTCTTGGTGTATTTGTTGAGAGGGACATGGTTTCAGCAGCATAGGTAATTCTGTTCTGTTGTGTTATATAACTTAATTTTTGTTTGTTTATTGAGCTGGCGTTCCATTTGAAGATGTCGATGTTTTCAAGATGCTTCTTGCTTGTTTGTTTGTCTTGCTTACCTTTGCGTTATTTGTTAAGTATTTCGTCTTTTCTCAGGTGAAATTTTTCGACTTTTGATACTAATCTAACATGGTTTTTTTTTGTAAACTTTTCTTATCAAAAGCAACATCATCTGCATATGCTATAAATTGAGTCATATCTTATTATGGTTGTTCCAAGATTTGCTATTTTGATCACACCTTCTAAGGCTGTATGCTCATCTTTTCCATTTTGTTATTTATTTTGAAATTCTTATTCGTGATTCTGCCATACTAGCGAGTCTTAGCTTAGCTGGTGTACCATGCCCTTTTATTTCTAATAACAGGTATACCCGTATGCCGGTGTGTCAAATACTTTCTTGAAATCTGTGAATAGAATATGCAGGTTTATTCTTTGCAGGAGAATGATTTTCAGTATGTGATTCAAAGAAAAGTACAAATAAGAATCCAATTAGAAATTTCGACTATAGGGATTAGCGTTACGCTCGTCTGTTTAAATTAAATTTCCAACTGCGCTCACAGATGGCGCTGCCCGAATAGCGGATATTGCTTTAGGTAGTTAAATCTCTTATAGAGGATGCTGCATTATGCTTTATCGATATGTAGTCGAAGTTTATGGTGCGAATGTACTAGAACAATCGAGAAAGATATCGACCATTCTGTAACCAGAGGCGCCAAATATAAACACTCTAGCGAACGAGGACAGTTCTATGAAATAAATAGTGTTTTCGTAGTGCTCTAGTTATTAATTGTTAGTGTTTATATTAATGTTATTTTATTTTAATTAGATTTAAGCATACAAATAAATGCTTTTCTTTTAATATATAGCCTCTGTTATTTATTTGAAACCCGGAAACGTTGCACTAATAAATTTGTTTTACCATATAATATATTAATAAGAAACTAAGCAATCATCGGTGAGATATCTATCAAACAAACTAAACAATACAGGATTAAATGATTAAGTTAACATGTGAAAGAAACAGTGGTTTAAAACACTAAGAAAATCATTTCAAATATTTTAGTGGTATAACTCAAAAACTTTCATTTATATTTAATTTTCTATTTAATGTTTTACTAAACAGAACTAATCGTTTGCTCATGCAAAGTGGTATTATCTTATATACAGCCAAAATTGTAACAAAAACATATTTTATGATGGGTAGATATATTGTTAATTAGCTCAGAATAGCGGATATTGCTTTAGGTAGTTAAATCTCTTATAGAGGATGCTGCATTATGCTTTATCGATATGTAGTCGAAGTTTATGGTGCGAATGTACTAGAACAATCGAGAAAGATATCGACCATTCTGTAACCAGAGGCGCCAAATATAAACACTCTAGCGAACGAGGACAGTTCTATGAAATAAATAGTGTTTTCGTAGTGCTCTAGTTATTAATTGTTAGTGTTTATATTAATGTTATTTTATTTTAATTAGATTTAAGCATACAAATAAATGCTTTTCTTTTAATATATAGCCTCTGTTATTTATTTGAAACCCGGAAACGTTGCACTAATAAATTTGTTTTACCATATAATATATTAATAAGAAACTAAGCAATCATCGGTGAGATATCTATCAAACAAACTAAACAATACAGGATTAAATGATTAAGTTAACATGTGAAAGAAACAGTGGTTTAAAACACTAAAAAAATCATTTCAAATATTTTAGTGGTATAACTCAAAAACTTTCATTTATATTTAATTTTCTATTTAATGTTTTACTAAACAGAACTAATCGTTTGCTCATGCAAAGTGGTATTATCTTATATACAGCCAAAATTGTAACAAAAACATATTTTATGATGGGTAGATATATTGTTAATTAGCTCAGAATAGCCTGCATCCGTTTAGTCACAATGGGGTAACACTAAATAAAGAAATGATTGTTTTAAGAGTAGGTGCAGTTAGCTATATATTTCCATGAATAATTAAAATTTTACAACTTCAAGAATAAAATTGCCTTGCATTTCTTTCAGTGTATGATTTGTAGGAATTGTCTGAATAAATGATAGCATAAACCACTTTCGGTTTTAAGTATACTATTGTATTACATAGATGCATGTTTTTGTTTAATACTGTGACTGGTGGACTTATAAAAAATGATTTATGGACATACTACGTAAAGACATAAAAGTTCATGTAATAATAAGTGCTTTAAATGTTGATTATCAAAATTAAACAACAGAGTTTTTTTAATAGCAAGCTTTTTTCTGTGTTATTATAGCGGCAAACCATTAACGTCATACACAAGCATTCGAGACGGCATTACTACTACAGTGATACGTAAATGGGGGTGAGTGCTTTAGCTACTGAGTGGTAGGTTAAATTATCTAACATTGGCAGGGTTGAGAGACCACTTGAGAGAAAAAACAAACCAGAAGCCCCACTAATATTTTGTTTCTTCAGAAACGATAGGCATCACAAGTGCGGCAAATGTGCTTCCTTTAAGAAAAAAATAATAATGTGCAGTTAGTTTCGTGATATGATAGTTAAAATAATCTCGAAATGACTCATGTGTATCAACGTTTTTTCTTCCCGTGAGTTCTTAATATAGCTAAATAATTAATTTTAGATCGTTCTAAGTTAACTTCTGTTTTCAATAGAACTAAATTTTTTGTGTCGAAAAATTAAAAAAGAATACATCCGTTGTCTACAGTTCCGACCATTTGGTTTATTTTATCCCCATTCAGAGGTAAAATACAACAAAAAAAATCGTATGCTAAAATTACTCGGTATTCAGGCAACAGACGGCCATCAGCGCCTCCATAAAATATTAAACCGAATAAAAATTGTTATCGGAGAAACAGAGAAGAGTGTGTTTCAGGTATAAAGTAGGTGGGATTTGCGCGTCCCGCACCGAAACGTTTTTAATATCTAAAGCCTGCTACCTAAAACTTTTAATTTATATCGTTCGGTATGAGGAAGTTTAACTTTTAATTTAGTTTTTTCCCGATCTTCCCTTCCCGCGCTCAGCAGTAGAAAAGCATAATCCGAACAAATCTGTTGTATCTTTCTTTTTTACACTTATACATTTTGTAATACACACTGCCACCTGAAAGAAAGACGGGAAACGTATATATAAATTCCGTAACATCTGCTTTGAATATACGTTTACTGAAGTACGTACTACGTATTTTTAGCCGGTTTTCCGTTCGTTTAGAAAATACTGCAATAATAAAATATTGACAAAATGGCAATATTTTTTTTATTTAATTAAATTCGGTTTGCTTAATAGATATTTAAAAGTAGGCTACATATGCATACTATCATAGCTAATTGAAATTTTGTAGCATAAATTAGGTTTTTTCTAATTAATTTTATTAATTTATGATATAATATATTTTATTTATACATAGTTTAACAGTTGCGTGGGTTTTTACAATTCATAACAATTCTTTGTAAATAGAAGTTATTGCACATTATCCTGCGTCGAAAAAATATGGTCCCAGCATTAGAATGAAAAGTTAGGTTGATGTCACAAGCTTGATAGCATAACTTCAATAAAGAATCACTTAAAGATATTTTCATCTTATGAAAACGTTTGCTCATACTGGTTGATTTTGCAGCTTCTTTATTTCAAAAAGAATAAATAATATTGCCTTCCTTATCTTGCATTTCCCTGGTTATAAGCAGTATTGTGCTGAATCGTTCAACCTTCCTCCGTAAATTATTTCGAATCTTTTTAATCTTCCATTACAGCATCAAATGGAGAGAGTTTTTACGGCTGCAGCTGCTGTAGTTCCAAGGATTTTGCCTGTCCTGTTGTTGCAACACAAATGTTCTCCCATTCATCTTTAATTCCATTATTAAAGTATACCCATATACGCTTATGCGTGGTATTCAATTATCGCCGAGAAGTATCGAAGAACTTTAGCGAAAGCGAAACACGATTTGTTGATCCATCGCGATAATTGTTTATACATTTTTCTGCAGTTTAACTGCAATTGCCAATTTAAAGAGTTCAACAGCACAAGTTTAGCGGTTTACGGTCAACCTACATATATTTAAACCCTTCGATTTGAGAAACACAATTGATGAATTTCTTGCCTGTATAGCTTTCTACTTAATGCAATGAGATCCATATAATTTAATTCCATTATTGCAAAATAGTTACTCAGTCAATAAAGGGTTGTTACCCATATCGTAGGCACATTATGGTATATTTGGCGAAAATTTGAAGCCCTGTCCCCTTTATTGATCCGAGTCATTTAACATTATCTTAATGATCGTGATAACGATAAAATGTTTTGGGGGTTTCCCCAATTTTTAGTGTAAGATAGTGTTTTTGAGATTCGTTTTATAAAAGGTTTGTCTAATATTTCCATATCTAAGCGTTGCTTTTTATAGTTTGATTTAGATTGATTTAGATGATTTTCTACTACTATTCGCTTTTATACGAGTTAGCATATTTTGGATAGTTTGGGTTGTACGTTTTATTGATCCTTTTAACCGGCTGTAAACTTTCCACAAAATTTTAATTAATATTTTATATTTAATAAAGATGAGTTACACTATCATATTACATTGCAATTCAGTTATCCAAAAGTAAGGAGTTGCAAAAAAGTTCTGTTGTGAGCGACAATATAATTTGTTTTTATTTTAAAAGGATTTAGTATTATGCTTGTCACATATTCGAAAATACGTTGATTATCCTTTTTCTGATTGTTTTTGATCACGTTAAATTGCTTTTGTTATCAACATTTCTCAGCATTAATTCAAGGAATTGTAAGGAAAATAGATGGACTGGTTTGAAACAGCTTGTAGGCATGTATCTGTGGTATTAAATTCAGTAATTAACCCAGTACGTATTTTTATCGAAACAAACTTTTTAGATGTCTGAAACATTCCTGAAACTGCTAATGTCGGCCCTATATATATGTTCCGTTTGTAACATAGCGAACGAATGTTTCTAAGGATTTGCGTAGGAGATCCAAACCTTCGAGATGATATAAGAAAGATGTTTAAGTATGCTGATCTTTCGTCCATATAGGTCCATTCGGTACTTACTATATGATTCACTTTAATTTGTAATTTATTTATTTATTAATCTCATCTCTAGTATTCGCAAGATAATATCAATTACAAAACAAGTTGTACCACAAAATTTTCTATTTGTTAGGACTTATAAATGAAGAAATTAGATACCATACTATTTGCACTTTTTTTTTTGTATTACAAGTGCTGTATTACATCTTTTACTAAATGCAACAAAAATCCATCTACTTAATTAATTTATATATTTTGCGAAATACGAACTGACAAAATATATTATTACGATAAAGATAATAATGTTAAAATTATTTCAGAATATATTCTTAGAAAAAAAAAAAAACTCAAATAAGGTGAACACGTATTTCTAAACGTGTGTCTATTCTGAGGTATTATTTTTTTTGCAACTTTCTATCATCAAAAAAAAAACACGCGCCCTATACCTATCTCTCTTTATTTATATCCCTCTCTGATACAAGACTTTTGTCTTATATAGTACTTCTATAGACGGATAGGATTACACTGAATAACAATTATGCGTTGTAGGGTGATATACATCTATAATTTATTCTCTAACTATATAACAATTGTAATTTAAATTTAAACTTTAATATCAAGCATTGTAGTTCGTATTCACAGTTATTTTCAATTTTCACCGAAGAAGGCTAATTTTAATGTAGCAAATAATTACAATTTAAATTAAATCATTAGGAGATACTTATTACCAAGTTCACTTATCATGATGTTTAAGGTTTCCGAGTTTTAGATAGTACCAAACCCCTACGAAAGGACGACAAATGAGTATAGAATTACATGGAGATGCAGTTTTTATGTACAGAAAACAAAGATGGTATTTTTATAGTTATGCGAAAAACTCGACCAGCAAAACAATTTGTTTGATTGAATATTCAGTTTTTAAGAATATCATGCTTTAAATTAAATACTACTATATATTTTTTTTTAAAGTGTTGAAGTATGTGTAAGGCAATCCACACACGTTCTAACAAAGAATAATCTTTCCTTAACTGCGTGCTATGTCTTCTACTAGTATTCTAAGTACACATTTAGCTTTTTTACATAAGCTAGATCAAAGAGTAAGAAAATTTTAAATAAAACTAAAGATATAGAAAGTTTTTGACAAAAATGCTATACTATCTGCATTGTATTCGCTATTCTTCTCTTCGAACATTTTTTTTATCATAAATTCAACAGCCCAGGTGTATACCATATTATATCAATGTATGTACGTAAACCTTAAACCGTACCTAACGCTGAAATTCTTTGTGGTGTGAGTTGACATGTTATGATGGATATGCAGTGGTGAATGCGTATGGAGTACTTACGATGGTAATGCCACTGCGTTGTTTAAACACCGCCTAATTGTTCTTTCGGCACCCTTCTGAATCTTATATTGAAAACATTTACGTGTGAAGATTTTGTGTATTTTTTCCATGGGATTCGGCGGTTGGGTATGATTGATCGACTTTACTATTGTAATGTTAGGTTATTAATCTTTCTTGCATGGTTGATGCGATTAATCTCCCGACTTTTGAATTTATTTTAGAATTTAAGCCCAGTGTGAGGTAGAAAGTAGTTAGTAGTTAGTTAGTAGTAGTAGTAGTAGTAGTAGTAGTAAAAGTAACCTAGGCGAAAATTGCCTAGATTGGATATTTAATATGTAATTTTTACGGTATCTTTGTTCATATGCCAAGTTCTATATCTGTTTTACGTTAATTTAATGTATTCGATCGCACCATATCTTGCCTTCCGATATAAACAAATTCCGCTAAATACTTTATGTATTCACTAAGTTATGTGGATTTTATGGAAGAAAAATGAAAGACAAATGAATTTTTACGGCGGTTTTATTATCGTTATATAAATCTTTTAAAAATGGTTTATTGCGTCAATACTTCAAAGCAAAGTTTTCTGTGAAAGTAAATTAGCAGTATGAATAAACAAAATTTGAATGGTTAATATAACGATGGATATTTATGTTCGTAACAGCTATTTTTTAGCTTTGTTGTTTAAAAGAAGTCAAC
This sequence comes from Protaetia brevitarsis, assembly GCA_004143645.1. Taxonomy (NCBI): domain Eukaryota; kingdom Metazoa; phylum Arthropoda; class Insecta; order Coleoptera; family Scarabaeidae; genus Protaetia; species Protaetia brevitarsis. Next base: position 2,386,376 of record RXPK01000281.1, on the reverse strand, counting down.
TGTTTTTCTTGAATTAACTGAATGGGTAGGAGTGTTAGTTTTTCGATACACAAGGAAAATTAATTTGGTGTACTTAAATTCAATTTTAAGTTATTTTAAAAAATATTCTTTTTAACCATTTTGATACTGATTTTCTTGTAAAAATAAAATAGAAATGTTTAAACAACGTTATGGTTTATTTAAACATTTTTTCGTAAGTTTGCTAAAATAGAAATTCTAAATGAATTTTTTGTTCGATAAATGATAAAATCAGTGGTGTCTTGCCACTTCCGGGCCTCCTATTTCCGCGCCAGCAATTAACTATTATTAACTCTAGCCATTTCCGCGCCCAATTGTTTAAGTGTCCCATTTCAGCGCCTTATGCGCATTACTCGTGGCTGTACACTCTGTATATTTTTTAGATTTTTATCAATCAGAACAAAAAAAGGCGTAATTGTGGTAAGCGAGGAAAATCATCCCCAATATAAGAGCTGAGGTTGCGTTGTCATAACAATTAATTTACAAATTTAATATTACCAATAGTGTTTTTGTATTTGAGTGTATTTCCAAATTTATTATTTTGGCGTATAGTCTATAGAAGGTGTTGATTTTTTAACTACATCCAAGGGATTTGATTATTGATTGGTTATATTGATTGACTTAAATATAGGGTTTTTATGCACGATTATATGGTTCAATTACATAGAGTCGGAAATAGCCAATTGATAAATGTCTGTAATAATGTGGGCGCAGAAATGGGAAAATTCTTGATGGGTGCGGAAATGACAGGCGCGGAAGCGGCATGTACTCAAATCAGTACATACTGTTTTTGTTTTAATTAATTTTTATTTATTTTTTGCTTCTATAGAGATTGCGTTGTGATATAGGTATGTGTTGATTTAACTGTTTGGTTAAGTATTAAAATCGTCAAAAATGGAAAGTTGCTACCTATATATTGGTGAAACCATGCAATACCTAGAAATCAGAATAAAAGGACATAAATATAACAAAGATCTTATAGCTTTAAAAAGAACATGAAATAACTCAACGTCATTTCGATGCTATAAGAGTATTTTCATGTATAACCAAAAAAAATCAAATCAACACATACATTACAAAGCGATCTTTAAATAAAACAGCAAATAAGATGAAAATATATTAAAACAAAAGCAATACTGATTTTATCATTTATTAAACAAAAAAATATAAAAACAGACGAAAACCTGGTTTGTATATTTGTGTCTTATTTTTACAAAAGACCAAAAAACCAAAAAAAAATGGTGTCAACGAAATTTGAATTGTTTGCTAATCCATATTGTTAAATATCTAGTTTTTATTTGTTGCTCATACAAATATCTTTATTATTTTAATATAGAAATTTTATCAGATTAAAATTAAATTATACGTAACAAGTAACGCATTTTCCAATTAACAATCGAGTTCTTGTAGTTAAAGCGAATCAAATTATTTTAAGCTGATTACCTACTTTTACATTTTATCGACATTCAGCGCCGGAAACATCTGAAGATGTAGCGCCTCCTCGTGTTTGCTAAAATGCAATGGAAAACATTTCATTCTAAAATGTTTAACATCATCTTGGCGCCCTCTGGATGACCTCCGCTGTAGTTCGTCTTTAGCTACGGCACTGATATTATTCATTAATGCAAGTGTAATGTTTTATTTACTTCTTTTTTTCGTTGTTTGTTGTCTTCATCATTCAAATGCAAAGCGCCTCTGTTACAACTAAGTTCTTCTTGTTGTTCTTATTCTTTCTGAAACTGCTGTTCCATTAATTGTTTATACAATTTTTCTTTTTCTTTTGCCGAATGAAATTACGTAAATGTGCCTCTAATAATGTCCAAGTAATATTTCCGTTCTGTCTCCTTCATTTGAAAGACTAACGCATTTCGCATTTAGTTACGAAGCAAAAGTGTTGGAATCAGTCTGAACGTGTATCCCTTTTTTTGCAGTTGCTTGATCTTGCGACTTTTTTAACGCGGTGTTCTGTGGTTCTTTACTGTCTATTAACTGCCAATGCTATCCAAGTATTTTTGCCCTTCCAGCATTGTAATAATATTGAATTTTAGAAACACTAGTAGAATTTTTCAAAATTTTCTTTCCCATTTACCCAAGTACTCTAGCAGTGAGCAAGAAACCTAAACCATTTTTGACTGTAATTTATTGTGTTCAGCAATAACACGTTAAATCATATATTTTGAGATTGACAATTCGATTTGTGTATCCTACTCGGTAGTGGAAAAAAAAGTCTAATGTTTTACTCTGCAGTTGTGGTATGTCACATTGGGGACTAGTGTAAAACAACATATTCTAGTTTTTAATGAATATTTAGTAATAAGCATAAATAATGTTTTTAAATAGACGAGACGGGTACCTAGTAAAGTTTTATACGTATAGGTATATTACAAATTTTCTAAAGTTATAAATACTACTGTGGACTGTGTTACGATAATATTTTCTGGTATATAAAACCTTATGCACTAAATGTACGTGTAGATATACTGATATAAAGAACGATTTAAACCAACCGATTTCTTTGAACATTTATTAATTACTTTGTTTTAAAGCAGTGTTGTTTACGATGATAAAAATAAGTATTTTTATCATCTGTGGTAGTAACAACACTACACAGTTCAAAACACCTTACTACCTCACTATACTGCTGTAGCACTGAGCTATCCACTATTACTGCTAATGATGATACTTTGGTGGAAACGTACACTGAGAAAAAGATGTGCAAGTCAACGTAAAATTGGGTTGTATATAAACAACAATAAATTGAGTTAATACAACACATAAAGTGTTAAGACTGCAAGTTTTTTACAGCCAGAAAATAACAAATTAATGTATTTCTGCTTTTTACCTGTAATAATTAGAAGTAATTTGTCCCAAGAAAGCTTTTCTCCTCACGCAGGATTCGAACCAACATCCTCTCGTTAGCCAGACGGGTGCTTTACCAATTAAGCTAGTAGAGGACGAGGTTAGAGCGTTTTAACCGAACATATGTCGATATTAGAACTTGAAAGGCCGACAGGACGGCAAAATGTTACTGTTATGTTAATGTGTACATTAATTTGTTACATAAAGTGTTCAACACAACATTGTTTTAGTCCAACACTTTATGTGTTGTATTAACCCAACTTATGTTGTTTATATAAAATCCAATTTTAGGTAGACTTAATACATCTTTTTTCTCAGTGTAGGTACAGTAAGGTTTGTGGTGAGGTGTTTTAAAGTAACTCTACGTGAATCTTCCTATTTATCTTCAGTTTGACTCTCAACAAAATACCATAAAACATATTGCATGTATTATAATTTACAAAGAATAAGAGGAAATAAGTTTAGTATCTTCGAGTTCGTGTGCATCCAACTTCAGTCTCAGCGGAGCAATTGTAATTTAGAAACGAGGAAGGTACGTTTCACTCAAAGGAAATAGGCTTTTTTCTGCGAAATCTTTCTTTGCTCGCGCTTTTAATCCGAGATTATAAATCTTTTAGGTTTACCCCCGCGGGGAATACACCTGGATGACGATTAGGGGACGCATAGCCGCTTTTATGCGCAACCAAATTGTATTATCTCGATTACTTTTAGCGTTTTACGTAATCAAGCTTAATATGAAATTTATTGTTTGAAATACACATGCTTTACAATGCGCGTTCTTGTGTCGGTAGATGTATTGTACGTGTGCGGATTCTACACACTGGCACCGTACGTGCGGTACTACATCGCTGTTCTGTATTTATTGATTATTCAATAAATTTTCGGATTACGTCACATGTAATAAGGATGAAATTGCTCTTGCTTTTTCTAGCGAAGGGTAGCGGAAGATCTCAGCCGCTTAGGGTTGCAGTAGGGCAAGCGGTCAATAGACTATTCGTATTGATTTTAACTTATATGCTGACATCAAAAAGTACAGACAGTAAAAAATGTGTATGTATGGATTGTTTACTAGTAGTCAAAAATTAAAACAGTTATTTACGTTTCTTTGTTATTCAAATACAATGTGCTGATTTTTTTTAATTATTTTATTAGTAGCAATAACATTTAAGCATTATTAGCAATTAATGAAAACTACCAGGTAATTCAGGTTTTCAAAATGTGCGCTTCTAACTAAAATGCAAGCTTCTAATCAACGGATTATGAACTGCTGAATTCGAATGAAAATATCAGAATTATTGCCTAAACCCTTATAACATCTTACAAAGCGATTTTGAAGATTAAAGTTTCAAAGCGTTGTTAGCGGGTGACCTTGTCCCTTTCTTCTAATACTTAGAATTGATAAACGTTGTTTAAATGCTAAAGTATTTCTTTCAAAAGTACTGTAAGTTAATTGTTGGCAAAGTATATGTTTCACAGTTCAATAACCATGGAAGAAAATTTAATCCCACATCCAATGATCGTCAATACAAAAACATAGATAGCAAAAGATTTGTAAGAGCAGATATGTAGAACGCGTAGATTTGAGTGGGCTTGGAGTAGTAACAATTGCATAAAGTTTGTGGGTACTGACGGTCTTGTCTTCTCACACAAATGAACAAGAAAGAACCAATTCTCGCCCATCTCTAACATTCCATATACAATTAGGTTTTCAAGTTGCTACTACCTCCATTTCTTGCAGTTTTGTTATCTCAACTGATTAACAAAACGATTATGAATTCATTTGGGAAATTTTTTGACCTTCTTTTGATTTGCTGCTGCTGGATGCAGCTTATAGCGATTTTTTTTGCTTTCCTTTTTCGAAATATTAGTCAAATAGAGGACAACTGCAAAAATTATTCATGCGTGTCTCAAAAAACTTTCTTCTGGTCTAACAAAACCACATAAAATCTTTTCTCCCAAAATTCTATGGGAAGGCAATTTAACTTTTTTCTTCGCGGTTTTCTATCCAGGTTAAGTTTATATCACTTCTCATTTTGTTTTATATATTGTTATATATTGGAATTTCCTTATATTCAGAATTACATCTATAGATGAGTAATCATTATAGATCGCTACCTTTTTAATAAATTGCAATTGTCATCCTTTTAAAGTGCAAATTTTATTAGTCTGTTAGTTAGTATTTCGCGACCGCCAACACTGGACATTGGATTGTGGGTATCGGAATTTCGGTCGATTGTAAACGTGTTAAGTAATTAATGCCGGTTATTTTGTTTTTTTCCCTACAAATGTCTATTTCTAATTTATTATTTTCCCTGGGGGTTGGAAACTACCTACCCAGGCGCGTCCCCGAGGTGGTGGATAGGGGAAAGGCCATCTTATCGGGGTTAGCTCAAGATGAGGTGGTTAGTGGCGGCTATAAGTTCGTCGCTTTGCTTAAAACCGGAGCAGGATGAATTAAGACCGTTGCGTGAACCATTCCCCTCGTCGAGCTGTCGTGTCGTGGCTAAGTGCTTGCGCAGGGTTCTTTAACGATGCCAGTTGTTGCTTTTGGCTACTGAAAGCCCAACTGTTAAACCAGATCCCGAAAGGGATGGGGGTCTTAACTGCACGGACCGAGAGGAGATAACCTCAATAAAAGGTGGCGGACTAGGCTGATGGGATGCGTGGCTGGATGGAAGACCAGTCTAGTAGTCCCACCTTGGGGCACCTGGCGCAACCCATTGTATTTTGCCTTACCTCTGCATGCGGGGCTCTGTGGAGGTGAGCCTTTTCTTCCCTAGCTACTCGTGGGATCAACCATGGAGGAAGGACGTTATTAGCGGGACGACACGCGAATAAACAGGAATTGGAGCAGCACCTCCATAAGAAGCCTTTCACTTCCAAAGTGAGAGTACCCTCACAAGGAAGGAACAAAGGAGGAGCAAAACGACTGGAGCAGATTGGGGAACAGGATGGCATCCATCCCCTCTCAAATTGCGTAGCGCTGTGCAACTCAAGGGCGTTGCACCTGGGAGCATGTGAAATCGAAGAGGGAGACTTACCTAACCTAGGGCCTTCTGTTATCCTACACTTTCTGAAAGGAGTAGAATTGGAAGGCCCGCTGTAAAACAGCAAGGACAGGGGACACAATAGATCTTTTAGGTCGCAGTGTAGTATCACGTTTCCAATATATATACCCACACACACACAATTTATTATTATTTCCTATCACTGAGCTATCTAGAAGAGGAAGTAGGTTGTTTATTTCTTCTACAACAAAGGCTCTACTGTGATAAGCTGTTGAAAAGGGCTCCTGAAGCTATGAAACTGAAATTAAAACGAATGGGTGCTACTGTCGTCTAAGGGTAGAAAATAGAATATTTTTTTCTCAGAAATTAATTAACTATTACGTTAAAATTATTAACTATCAGGTTCAAAAAAGTATCTTAGTAAATACTGGTTGTGGGCATTCTATAAAAAAATCAGAGGCTAATTCCGTTCAGTCAACTTAAAGTTCTCATTATTTTCCCCTTTTAAGTGGTGTTTTTTAATTTTTTTAATTTAACGCGCCAACTTCAGATTGTATGCGTTTAGGTTTACTATTTACTTTTTTCTGTGAGGTAGAACATGTCAAAAATAAATAAAATCTCTTTGAATGATCTTAATATGAGCAATTTATTATTGATTGTTTTAAGGTGAAGAATAATTATTATTCGACCAATTTCACATTATTTGTATGTATGTTTCAGCCCTAGTAGTTATGTTAATACAAATATCTGAGTTATAAACGATGAAGATGATAGAAATACTTATTTGGAACTTTCAAGGAAAGAAAAAAGTCAAGTTGCCACCTTACCCAACTTAAAAAACCTAACCCAGAAGGGAACTTTGAACTGCGTGTATGAAATTAAATATCATTTTATTGTTAAATATTTTTTTTTATATTTCAGTGCTTTTATAATTACTAGGGCCAAAACGTAGATACACTGAAAAACCTATTTATTTGATAATACCAAATTTTGTTTAAGTTAACTAAATATCGAGTTAAATACGGGCAAACAAATATTTGGTTAATTCAACCAAATTATTTATTCATTTAACCCTTTATTTATTTGAAATAACGAAATATTTTGTTGGATTAACTAATTTTTTACGATAAAATTTGGTTGTAATTATTTTGTTGTCCTGAATAAATTGGTTTTTCCGTGTATAAGGCAATAGAACCTGATAGCTTGAGTAACTCCTTGAGAAAAAAAATATTTAATTTGTGAGCTAACAGTATATGCGACAGTACTACTCATTCGCTTTAATTTCAGCTCTTTAGCTTTTTTTTAATTGCTTATCGGAAGCCTTTAATAGCATCTAATTTTAAGTTTTAATTTTGAAACAAAATCTGCGATTGTTGCTTTAATGATGTCGAAACCTTTAAGATATCATTTACGTGCCTCAACCAAATCCCTTTATATGTCCTGTGTTTAGGTATAGGAAGAATTCTATAAATGTTTTGTGTTGTTTCAAGAAAATATACTGGTTTTCTTTCTCCAACGATCGTATATTCTGCTTGGTATCTTTAATAGTTGGATATATGTTCGAACCATTGTTTCATAATTGAACGCAAGGAGTACACTAAATTTAGTCGGAAAACAGGGAATTGTTCACATACCTATATTTTATAGCGGTGACATAAAGAGAGCTTCGCTGCTTGGGCTTCTCCTAATCTAAACGCTGTGTGGTTTTCTATTATGTTGTCAGAATAATACAAACGGCTCCAATAACAGCGATCTCGGGTCCAGTTTGCTACCGGACAGCTGATAAACAATACTGGCCGCAGGGGCTCCCAAGCCTCCCAAGCCTCCTTGATTCATTGCCGCGCTCCGGCCACGGTCAACTCTCAGCGAGTGCACCGCAATCTCACTTACGATAAGACGCTCTCTAGAAAATACCACGAAGCGGATTTATTTGTTCGAGTTTCAGTGTTGAATAATTTTCTCCGGTGCTTAACGATATCTGTACACGATCAAACGTCAAGTTTCTGCGGCTTATTTGCAGGATTAATATGGTATAGGTGGTTAAATGGCTAAGCGTGATGGGGAATTTTTAATCGTGAGCCTAGTTCTGTATTTCGTTTTATACGCTCCCATTATTGCATATATATTGTTTAAGAAACGGATGATCTTGTTTTCTGTATTATTAAAGAGCGTTCGAAATTTGATTTAATCATTCGTTATGGTTATGGTCGATTTCTCAATAGAATTTTAGATAACGAGAATGTTCAAATTAATAATATTTTGTATAAGTTATATGCGGTAAATTTATAAGCACGGGGTATGTGATTTTAAGGGGAATAGTTTGGTAATCTAGGGCTATTAATAGTTATAAAATTTTACATATTTATATACATTTTTATTATTTAGTAGCGAAAAGCAATTAGATAGACTAAAATATTATAGGAATATTCTTTTTTTTTTGTTTCTATAATATCTTATAAAATTTATTCTTACACCTAGCACTTTGTGTTAGCATAAATTATTTTCCATGTTATCCTACTTAGTGAAGTATCAGATTCATAGGTCTTCAATTTCGTATTCCTCTTTTGACACTATTAAAAATTATTATTTTAATAATTAAAACTCCAATTAAACCCAAGACTTAAAAAAAAAAACACGACAATTTTAAATTTTTGTAACTTCCTATGACATATAGACCACGAAGATGCCTTAAAGAGCCGAAACATGTCGCCTAGATATTTTTATACATAAATTTAGTGAAGAAGGACACCACTTCATTTTTATTTTATTTTTGCGCAATCAAGGAATAAATTATTTTGTTTGACTTATAGGATTTGCGTCAGATAAGCCCAGGAATAACTTCGTGTGGTATATTTTCCTTTTATTGAATGAGAGCATTTGTTAATTGTTGGAATTTTTTTTGGTCGCCTCCGAATATGTCTGTTTAATAAACTACAGTGTGTGATTGAGGTTTACATCGGTGGCGTGGAATCCATGGCATAAATCTAATGATATTGAATGAAGCTTGTAGTGGTGATTGCTATATTGGGGTCTAATGTATTGTCGAAACAAATATTTGGGTCTATACCATAAGCTGCTGGTATAACTTAATCTTTTAGGATGATATAAATGTATTTATTACCTGTATCCTTGGGTAGTTAGTCTTTCTGAAACTATGACAACCCCTGTTGTCAAACCACTACAGTGTTATGATATGTATGTACCAGATTTTGAAATTCGTGAGTATATATAAGGTGTTTATAGTACAAACAAAAAATGGGAGGTTAGTACCTAGTAGTTATAGTTAACTAAACTATAAATAGGCGTATCGACTTAGTATGAATCGTCACTTCAAATACAAAACTTCTCTAAGAAATTACATACAACATTTGACTACAATTTTGTTTCCAATCTAAAGATCTGCGCATGCATATGAACTAAGTGTTCAATAGTTTTTGGTCTTTGATTTGGAACAATATATTTGGCGCAAAAATTTAGGATAAGTAGCAAAGATTCGATGTTTTAATTTCTATTTCAGAAAAAAGAATTGATTTAAGTTTTGAAATGATAATGAGCTTAGGTAATATATTTTTATTTAAATTGTACCATAAGTATATACATTCAATATATTCAAAGATAACGTAATTTGATAAAATTTAAAAGTAGTACCTAAATAGAGTAATAGAAAGATAAATACCAGAATATATTGCTGTGATTCTTGAACGTCACTTAGACGTATAATTCAAATAACAAACAGCGATTGAAGATATTTGGTATAGTATTGTTATGTTATAATTAATCTTACATTTAAAAATTTTGTGGTTTATGTATATCGGCCAACGAATTTTGTAAATTTGAGAAACGACATGTAATAATAGGATGACTTTTACAACATTATCAAATTAATTTTAAACTTACCTTAATTTTACAAAAAGTTTTTTGAAATTTACTCGTGTTTTGTTAAATTTACAAAATTCGCTTGTGGATGTATGCAGGGTGTATACCTGCGGCTTTTATATGGAAAAACATAGGATTCTATAATATCCTTTTTATTTGGTTGAATGCTATACCTTTATATGTACAATTTAAAATAAAATGAATAAATAAAACCCGCGCTCTATGAGGTGATTCATCCTGTATAGACGATAAATTTGTTCAAATTGTCAAAATATTTTTTATTGTGTAGAATCGGTAATATAAATAACTAAATTAATCAATTAATATCCGGAGTTAAATACAGATGTTGCACTTGTTTATTTCAAAAGCTGAATTTATTTTTTCCCAAACAGAATACTAAACAAAATTAATCTTAAAACGCCATACCAACTACCAATTGATACCTTAGAGAAAAAGTACCTACTATGATACTGGTGGAAAATCTTTCTACTGAAGGAAATAAGATAAATAAGATAAAAATGTTCATTTCAGTAAAATGAACGAAAAGATATAAGTAAAAATGTACTAAAAAACAAACTCTTTGATGCAATTCATCGTATAAAGTAGAAGTAAATTAATTTTTGACATTTTTCTAATTTTATATACATGCATCCATGATACAAATCCAGCGGTATTTGCTTGGTATTAATTATAGATCTATTAAATACGTTAGTTGTAAAATTTGATAAATAAAAGTGTACCTCTGTCTTAAACTACCCCTAAATTCGACGAATTTTTGGCTTTTACAATTTTCTTTAAATATTGCATGTAAGGTATTCAAGTTCGAGAAAATTATAAAGTGGATGAACAATTAAAAAGAAATGTTTCAGCAATTACAATAACAAATTTGGTAATAGTACCGATATCTTAGAACACCAACTAGACAACAAAACAGATGCCACTAATAAATATTATTATATAATATTAAAGGGATAAATATCTGTGTCTAAGTAAACGTTTACACTTGTTATTATCTATATTTATTGGCAATAAGAACAAATTATTTTTACCTTTCTTGCAAATTAACCTAGCCTCAAAATCTAATTACTATGTTCTAATTTATTAGATGTAACTCGACAGAATTGTACTAAAGTGACCTAAGCAAATCAATTGTATCAGATCTTATACAAAAAAATGTGAGTAAGTGAGATGTCAAACGACTCAAACGAAGCTTATTTAACGTAAGATATTGCAGATATATTTATTTTAATATTGACAGTTCGCATGGAAAAGGTAAATAGCTATATTTCTTATGCTTAATTATTACAGCTGTTGCATTAAAATTTTATCTGTGATCTATGATATTATCGTACATAATATAAAAGAAGCTTTCCTCTTTATATTTTAAACCCGCAACGATTTCTTGATTTTGTTTTAAATATATCTTTATCACTTTACAATCTCAGTATGGGTATTTGATATTTCAAATTGGTTAAATATTTCCCTCAAACTGTAATCTAAAGAAAAGAGAATCACGATGCCCTTGCGGCAATGCAACGGCAGCATCTGTAAAGCATCCTCCTCCCATTCTCCTTTACGTTAGTAACACTCGACTTGACTCACCAGAAAGGCAAATGTGTTCTCTTGGGCGTAAAATTAAATAATTCTTGGTAACAACCATTCGAATAAGCGTTCGGTTACAAAGACGTTTCATATTCTTCTTTTTCATCGACCTCCCGTCTGCCCGTTTTTCTGTACCGGCAATCTAAATTGATAATGAAATAAATTCTAGAACAAACGAGAAGCGTAATTGCGTCTTTCCCTTTTTCTGATCCGTGCCTCCATTTAAATGCGTGTATGTACCTCTAAGTAAGCGTTAGACGACGAACAATAATTTATCTTGGGAAACAAATGTCAAATATTTTAATCAACACGCAGTTAAAAATATAATTTTCCACGTGTCCATGTTCCCGTGTTTACTAAAATACGCGCGCGTTAAAGTTATATCCCCGTTCACAGGCATTAATTTTCCGCGGAGCGAAATAGCGGAAATTTCTGTTTTATTTTAATTAAAGAAGTTTTTTCGGGCCACCCCCGAAAAATAGCGAAGGTTCCGAAATACTCGCTTCGTTAAATATGTACACAGTGAAAATTGAGTGTAATACTGCTCAAAAGTGATACGGATTAGATACTTTTAACGCAGTTCTTTATAGATAATCTGAGTTCGTTTCTGTTTTATATTTACATTCCATTATATATCGTAAGTTTTTTTTTTGTACACCATTTGACATTAAATGCGGAACGAGTTTTTGCCCGTCGTATATTGAACCGATGCGTATTAAATATGATTCATATATCTCCTTCTTTTCTATTTCAAAAAGACACACAAAACATTATCTAAATAGCCACATTTTCGAAAATAACGTAATAACGCGATTATGCGGAGTAAATCATTTTTTATGTAACGTGGGGTGTATTGCAGCACACATATTCCTTTTATCTTATCTATCCACAGCATCTGGTAAGTTTCTGTGAGCGTCTGGCTTCCTTTTTTCTCTCTGGGACCGATGATTCCGTGCGCAGATTTCATCTATACACATATACACACGAGTCGTATGTATAGTGCCTGCTGCATGTACACTATATACATTCAAAAACCATGTTAAATGGTTCATGGAAAAGCAACAGCGGCGAGATTCATAACGCGGAATTGATATATCTCTGTTATAGTAAAGACCAACTGAAATCGGCGGGATTCTTTGTACGATACACCCCAAAAAATTGGCGAAATTGAAAGGGTCACGTGCTTCGGATTTCGGTTCATTGTATTTCATGACTTTCCACTTTTATCCCCAAGTGACATCTTGTAACGGGACACGCTTTTATACGGTGTGTTTTATTGCCCGAGTGTCAGGGTTGCATTATTGAGGTTTTTTCTTTTAATTTTTTTTTTTCGTGGTGAATGAGAGTTTAAAATTGAAAAATTGATCCTTGCACGTGCGAATATGACGCCTGACTTTTAATTTCAATTGTTTGGTATTATATTACGATAACTCAATCGCATTATGGATCATCTCTGTTTGAAAAATAAGAAAGGATGTATATATTACAGTCTATATTCGAAATGCTACTGTTATTAGTTAGGGCTGGCCAATATTAGTATAAACTTTGCTACACGCTTTGTAACCCATGCTCAAAAATTAAAATATATAATCATATTTTGTCATTGGTTAAAATTAATAACACCAAACACCAGCCCCGCTTTAGATAAAAAGCATAATAATAGTTGTTTTATATTAATATTTATTTCTTAATACAAAAGTAACATGAGAAAGAGGAAAAAGTACTGACATTTGTAGATGTGTGCATTTTGGATAGCAAGTTAGTTTTGTCGCTACACTAAATGTAAGTGTAATTATTATAAATAATATAATTTTGCGTACAACAATATCTAATGTCTACTTGTTAAACTATGTCCGAAAGACTCATGACGTAATAAAATAATTTATTTAGGATATAATTTATAGTTTTTCAGATTGTTAATTCATTTCAATAAAGCTGTTTCAAAATGCGTGTCTTCAAGCTTATTAGTAGGAATTATGCATCAGACATTTGTTTGATGCAAAATTTTATTTGTTCTCACCATTTTGGTACTTTTTTTTCCCATATTTATGGAATCTTCAGATAAGTGCTTACTTTCCATGAGGCTATTATTCTAAATGTGCTTTCGTACTGATCAGTGCCTATAATTTTGATTGTATCCTGAGATTTTAATTTATTTCATCTGTGCATGAACACGCGGTGTTTGATTTGTTTGCCTTGTGGTATTTTTTGATGAAGGCTATATCAATTCAATGGAATTGAAAATGCAATGGTACGGCGGTAAACATAAAATTCTATGTCTTGTTTCTTTGGTTTTATTATCCATATGATAATCTTTTAAATGTTATTTCCGCTAATAACTGTTCTTTTTTTGTATGATCATCTTCATAATATAAATTATTAGCTTCCAAAAATCCTTTAATATCTTATTTACTATTACATATTTTTTTATAGAGTCTTCTTTTCCTTTCTGGAATGATACGGAGCGTTGCTCATCACTATCACATTATCTTTTGGTAAATTTGGCAGCAAAGTATCACAAAACCATTCTTCAAATAAGTAGTATTCTTTTCAAAATTGCTATATAAGTTGTATTCAGGTTTCTTTAATATTTCTTCACCTTTTCAAGAGTACTAAAAAACGGGTTTAGGAAAATATGACACTAAGTCCTACCTTCGTTTTAAAACAAACTAAAGGTTCGTATGTAATTTGATGTATACCCTTGTGTCGAGCGTATGACTTTTAATTAATAATTCAAAATCGTCTCAATATTCGACTTTATGACTAGTTTTTGACATTTTATATCTATGTGATTATATTTTTGAAATTTTGGTTACCTGTTTTCACAGGTTTTCACAGTAGGTTTATTTTCCCGCCCTAATGCAGTAAAATGCACTGCATTTTTTTCTCATCTTAGAGTTACTTCCAATGTAAAACATGTATAAGATTCTTTGAATTAGTTAAAAAAATACTTGCCGGGATTTTTATTGTTGTTTTAATTGTTATTGACAAATTATTAACCTTTTTTTTAACAAAAAATATTTTGACATTTTTAGTTGAGCTTTGAAAACGTACTGGTTTAAATAAGTTTGCATCCAAAGAGATCTAATACAAATATTGCCATGCGCTAGGTTATTTACAGCGCTCGAACTCATCACCAGGCACTCGCTTTCGGCCTGAAACTGAATTCTAGCGCGATAAATGACACCTACCACTCTAATGTAAGTAACTAGTACAATTCCAATTCCGAACTTTTTGGTGTTACCAGATTGTGCAATACGTTTGAAGCACCAATATAAGCTTTCTAATGAAAGCTTATATTTTGAAATTTCCAAAACGATTCTTAGTTTTAAGAAAAACTAGGTAGTTTAAAATATTTCTTCATTGCCTGCATTTGGTTGCATGACTACATACAATCTGATCGACATCTACAATTTAATTTTTTAAATCACAGTGGTTAGAAATTAAACACTTCTTCAGTATAAAATGTTTGTATTGGAAAGGTATGCATAAGTGGAAGTACATCATTATAATTTCAATGGTAACGTTCTTTTCTTTATAGTTCTTTTAACATAAATGAGTTTCATGAGGAACGTCAAACAATTCTTCTTTAACCAACAATAAGCAGTATAGAATTGTTGGATGTTTTCTACTTGAATGGATAAATATTCAAATGCAAACAAATTGTGTTCATTCCATTTTTAATTATTAAAATCCATAAAAGGCTACATGTTTCGGCCGCAACTGGGCATCTTCAGGCTCGTATAACGTCAACGAAAACATATAACGACAACATTTTAATTTGTCTTTTCGTTGATGCTGTAAGAGCCCGAAGCTGAGCCTTTTATAGATTTTAAAAATTAGAAATGAAATGAACATTTTTTGTTTGTATTTGAATATAGATTGTACATACATATACATATATTATTAAATCATTGTAATAATTAATTAATTATTAGAGAGAGGAATATATTTAAGAGCTCACAACTTTTTCAGGGCTCTAAATTTATCTTTCGGTTATTAACAGAAACTGTTTAATTAATTAATTAATTAAAAACAATCTTTGATGCTTTAGTTATTTTTTTCTTTATTTTCTTACATTTTAACATTACTTGTAGCAATCGCAAATGTTAAAATATTAAAATCTCTACGGTTATTACTTATAATGATCAGCCTAATCTGAAAATAAGACATTCGACAAAATAATTTTGCACAGCCAAAAGCATGCCCTTGGAGGGGAGTGTATTATTTATCTTCCCATTTGTTTAAAATAATAGCTATTGTGGATTCAAACAATCGCGAGTAATAGTCGTTTGAACTATTGATACATGGCTACGATGGTTTGGCTGTCGTTGTGATAGAAGTGATGCCGTTGTTGACTTCGCAATTCTAAAAGCCTTGTGTATACACTGCGATTTGCCTGCCTCGGATAATACTTGCTCAATTCTGGTAATGGTCAATTACGAGCCTAGTCAGTAGTGCCTAGAATATACACAAATATCGGCCATATTTCTGATGCAGTTATTTATTCCTAAACAATTTTATGGTATACAATAAAATTTAGAATTAATAATGTATTGTACAATTAAGAGAGTTGTTTGTGAGGTATTGCTTTTAGTTGAGTCTTCTTGAATTTTTTTAATGGTAAGTTGTTTACATTAGATATATAATTACGTTTAGTTACTTACTAATTATATTGATTTTCATATATACCTTGGGTAAATGTTAAAATTTTATTATCTTTGTGGTTGCTGTATTAAAGAGAGTCATAGAAAATAAATGCCTAGAATCATTTATTCAATATTAACGACATAATAAATATTTACCTATTAACTTGCATTATAAGCAACTATGCAATTATTTAGTTTCTGCTTGCTTAAGTAATTTTTTTCAACAAACCAATTTTGCAGAAGTTGTTAGTTTAGACTCCTTTTGGGCGAAATTTATGCAATTACTTACACAGGGTTCGCACGACAAGTGCCAGCCATCAATATATGAAAAACTTTTCCCCAGAAAAATCTCAAAATTTTAGTATATACTAATATGGATTTCGCCTTGTCGAGCACAATATGCACAAGTCTCTAGTCTTTCGATTATATAGGGTGTGATATTAATTTTCTTATTTTAAATGCAACATCCTGTATATTTTTATATTTTTGAATTGCCCTTAAAATTCTAGTTAAAATTTATGTAGGAATATGAGATGACGCAAAAACAATTGCAGTAGAATTGTCAATACTGTGCAAACCAAAATGCCAGCCCATCTTAACTATACAAACGAAGACTTTAATTTTATTTATTATCTATGGAGAATGTAACAAGGTGATATCAAGAACATGTGACGTTTTCGCTCTACGGTATCCAGAGAAACAGAAAATTCATGTAGGGGTCCTTACATAAATTTTAACTAGAATTTTAAGGGCAATTCAAACATTTATAGGACGTTGCATTTAAAGTAAGAAAATTAATGTCACACCCGGTAAATAGTTTTTCATATATAGATCGCTGGCGTTCGTCGTGCGACACCCTGTATATCTATGCTTATCTTTTAAGTTATAATTTATTATTTTTTGAAGACCTATTATTATTAATTATAAGTTTTTATCTAATCATTAAAAATTAAATACTATTATTTTCTAAAAGCTTCTTGTAAAATTTGCATATCCCCAATCAACTTAAATTATTCCTGTTTTATGAATCTGGGCATTTAATGAAATAAAAAGGGATCATAAATGAAAACTAAAGATAACGCAATATTTACTGGAGTCGGAAATTGAAAACGATTGCTGGAAAAAGACCACAATTCCTAGATCCAACACTGGGTGGAAGTGATAAAACTATAAACACTTTTTACAACTGCGACCGCCTCTATGCCGGTACCGAAGTATTGCCCTTAATTCTTTTTTACTGCCCGCTTTTATTGCCAGCGATACGATGTTGCGAGTCTTGTATATGCGAGTGCAACGCAGACATAAAACTATTTGCACGGTCGTTCGGTCGAACTTGGCATACCTTCCTAAATTTTTTACTTCTTAATTGGTATAAAAATCGAATCAATTAAGCTTAATTGCGGTTTAAATGTCCTGCACGAATGTGCGAGTGTATGAGTGTATGTATTAGTTATCTGAGAGGACGAATCTTAAATACAAAACTTTAATTCTTATAAGATAGGATGCATTGCTATTGCAAATCTTAAATTAAGTGTACATTTGCAAGAATATTGGGACAGTATATAATATTAAATAAATATCAGTAATTCTCAATATTGATTAAACAAAACGTTGCTTTTAAAACTAGCAAATATGTAATAGGCAGTAGAAGATTCGAAATCAAATCAGAAGGGTTATGATTCTGCAACCCTTATGAAAATACTTACGCAATATCGTATACAGGGAATACAACAGATGTATTGAACTAGCGTAATCAACCCCTTGCTTTATGGTGATAAGCGAAAATAACCCTTTTACTATACCAGTTATATGCCGTTAGTCGGTTTCCTTCGATAATGTAGCGCCCGCTCACAAAAAAGTGTAATCCTACACCGTACATATGTATTATGGCAAAAATCAAAATAGGATAAAAGAAATACAATACTGTTCCTATTGTGAAATATCTGTAACCGAAGATAGAGTAAATAAAGGGATCATTTCGTCATTGGCGGTATTTGATACACGCTCAATTCCTAATGCATGGCTCATATTTTTTTTTCATTATTACATTATGGGAAAATCGAAACAACACGTTAACGGGTGCAATAATGGCAAAGTTAATCGAATTAGATACGGAATATAAAGCTAAAACTGCAAACGAACAGAAAACATATAATGACTGTAAAGTGAATAATAATAATGTTTAATATATAGTTTCCTAACCGAAGAAAACGTTGATATACCAAACCGAATAATTATAATTTTGTTTGTTTAAAAACAAAATTTGTATTGAGCCGACGTTTTGTTAAATATTTTCTTCAGCACTAATTTTGATATTAATGCAAGCAAAAATGTATAAAATACAGGAATTAACACCTTTCTGTGCCTATACTTATTGTAGAAAGAAACACACGTACGTACTCAGATTTAATTGATCTTGGAAGAACTTACAAAGTTCTTCGACATTGAAATAATTTAGTTCTTTTAATTGAGAAATGTTTTCTTTCTTTAAACCAATCTATTCTAGCCTGCCGACCAGTAGATATCCTAT
Organism: Protaetia brevitarsis; assembly: GCA_004143645.1. Classification (NCBI taxonomy): domain Eukaryota; kingdom Metazoa; phylum Arthropoda; class Insecta; order Coleoptera; family Scarabaeidae; genus Protaetia; species Protaetia brevitarsis. The sequence goes on along the minus strand of RXPK01000281.1, from coordinate 2,367,834 downwards.
TCAGTCCTTGGATAGAAATAATTTTGTAATTAAAATTACATGCATTTGGCTGTTGGTTAATTGAACGAGTTACTTCTTTAAATGTACTTTTGAATATGTTAATTTTTTTGAAACTATTGGATCTTAAACCAACTATGAGAAAGCAGCTTTACAGAAGTAGGTAGATACCACTGAAACAATGAATGTCAAAAATTGGGCGTGTAATAATTTAGACTACTTAGCTATATCATGATCTTTAGTATTAGGAAATTGTAAAACATTATGGATTGCCCATATGGATTTATATAAAAAAAAGAACAAAATTACTGGTGGTATGTTTTGAAATCCATTATTATATTTATAATTTTAATACTAATGCTTGTTTTTATGGAACACTACTGCCCTTCTCATGTTTGTTTATTGAAGGAAAAGTAAATATATTTCAGGAAAGAAATAAAGATATTAGATGTCAGCAATAGGTTTGGCGTGTATGTATGAAGGTGATTCGTCATATTTACTACAGGAGTTTTATATATCTCTTTGTTTGTCTATTTATTGACGAGTCCATCCATTAGTTTGGCGTCCTGTTGCAAATATCAGATATCACGCGGTCACTAGACAAATCGTGAACGTCTACGTCCCCCTTTTCCCCTTTTGATTTATTACCTTCATTTCCTCTTGTATTCCTTACGATAACTTTTGGATTATGTTTCTGTGGTATTTTTCTATACTCTTGTATTGGACGCGGCATTGCCGACTGCGGTTATCGGATATATCTGTGTATGCAGCGGAGATATTGCCGCCGTGCAAGTGAATGGATGACTGCATGTCGTGCAATGCATCATAAACTGGTAATGGTGGATGTACCATTTCATTCAATCTCATTCCACGATGATGATCAGGTGTTAATGCAAGGGACGCCGTTCATTTTACGAATCAACGTTCACGTTAATTACTCGCCTAAGGTTACAGTTCCGATTAAATTCGTATCGATTTACGGTGATTCGATTAAAAGCTTCTCGCCAATATTCACACATGTATCGTCAGATGAATTTCAGTGCGAATGCGACAGCCTTTATTCAACGCTTGTTGAAACAATAAAACTGATGTATAGCTGTTCTATTTTGTGTAGATGTTATAAATGATAGCCCACTAAAAGATGCAACAATGCTGGGGTAGTGGAATTCAAATTACCTTATTTAGAAAATGATTAAATTAAGCAAAATTATAAATTATATTGTGTTGCATAATCCTTCCAATGACATTCCTACTAATCTCTAGTCCCTATCAAACTACAATCACCGAAAATTTACTGATATATAATTTATTAACTGAAAAGTTAATTTTCTATTTGTCAATTTAATATAAAACGATCAAAAATTAACATAACATAATTAAAGACATTCCATTAAATTGATTAAAATTAGAAAATTGTTAGGTAAAAGAATTAAAAAAAAATTAAAAGTTATTAAATGTTTAATGTGAATTCTGAAAAACTAAAACATGGAATGTAGTTTCATACAAGGTAACAATTTGAACACTTAAAAAGCGTATATTAGGAGCAAGTCAGATATACATAGGTATGATCCCTTAAATCTTCATATCATTATTATATTGGAGTTTCTTTTATATATATATAGGTAATTTGATTATTACAGGCACGTAATTATTCGGAAAATGAGAAATCTATATGTTTCTCTTTTAATGTGCTATTACTCAAGAAATAATAACCATGTAATTGATCATTTAAAAAGCAATAAAATGAAATGATTGTTATATAAACTGCAAAGAATAATAATAATTATTTACAACAAAAAGTGTAATTTATCTAATTGAACTATAATTTGTTGTAGCAATTAACGTGTTTTAAAAAATTTAAAACTATGACAGTAAAGTAAATGTTAGACCTATAAAAGGGTACAGCCAATTTTATAATACCTTCATACTTAATACTCATTAATATTTATGACATATAAAAAGATAAATTTCATCGATTTGTTTTACAAGTAACTTTATATTTTTTTGGCCTTGTTAATTGTAAACACCACAGCATTACCTGTCAGCTAATGCACCAGTAAGTTCATTTTATCCTTTTTTTTTACTCCAAATCTTTCACATTACAATGTTAAGCATAAGGCACTTACACGCGATTCCTGTGTTAACAATTTCATTCGTTGTTGTATACCCAAATATTCGATAGATATTAAAATTTAGGAGGTATGCGCACTTTTTTTCAAGAAGAGAAAAGAATTTCTGGAAAAAATGCTGGTAGTGGTAACAATGTTGCCATAAACTTTGCAAGTACATTTATATCAAAGAAGTGACGTGTTCTCACAGCTAGTAAATTACCATGAGTGTGCATGTTTCCAATACTGTGTGGTAATTATGTGTAATATTGAAATTTAAATTTAATAATTGACGTCGTAATTTGGGCAGGTGATAGTGATTTGTGTTTGGAAGGAAAAAATGTAACTTGTAGTAGTAATAATAAGCGACGAATGATAAAATCACAATAGATTTTAAAATTTTCTCAGGTTGTAGCAAGTTATACGCGCATAAATACTTACGCAGTGAAAATATAAACAAAAAATGATTATTGATAATATGTATCAAGCAAAATAACTTAAGAAGAAGGTAAATAATATGGTAACAAAAATTAAATTTAATTGTAAAATGGAACACTTACGATATCAAATTGTAATAAAATTTTAATTAAACAAGCTTGCCAATTTCGGTTTCAAACGCCATCATCATAACATGAACATTTATATACGTTTGGTTAGTCCTCTTTAACTTTGGCTCTAATAGTGGTGTTTGAAGCCGAAACTAGTAAGCTTGTATATTAGGATTTTCATCAAAATTTGATTGGGAAGAATTTATCTGTTTCATCTTACCATTAAAGAAAACTGGGCACAACTATACATAAATATATAAACTATCCAATAATAACCTAAATCCGTACTCTTGGTTTGTGCCATAACAATTTATCCACAATTTAGGGGTTTTTGTCACATTTATGCTACATTAAAAATAGTTGAAGTTTAGAAATATTTTTGGGAATCTCGTAATTCAATTAACACAAGATCAATCTAGTTTCGATCAAAGAAAAGTTGAAGGCGACTTCAATAAATATTAATTAAAAATTCGAAAGAAAAAGTATCTAACTTATTTTCCCAAACATTATAAAGTTATAGGTGAAATGGATGACTCCGAACACCTAGCTAATGATTGAAGAAATCCAAAATCTAATTGCATTAATTTTATATTGAAAAAGTAAAATATGAAATAGCTTGAAATGTCTATCTAAATAATTTCTTTGTTGCTAAGCGTAGTTAGCCATGAGAATGCTGGAATTATGAAAAATAAAGTTGTTTGTTTTTATTATTGTGGTAAACAATATCCAACGTAAAATTAAACTTCTTAAATACATAGTTGCATAAATAATTTTTTAAAACAATTAGGAAAAAGTTCAGAGTTTTGTACTTCTTGGACAGTTCTAAATCTTAACGTGAATGTACCATCTTTAAGAAATGAAATGAGAATTGAAGTTCCACAAATCTTCGATTATTTATGCAACCAAAGCTACAAGTACTGCGTATCGAGCAATGCATAATTCAGAATTGTTTGTAAATATTTTTTAATTACTATTTCAGTGTGCTGTAGCTTCGATTACATCAATAATCGAAGATTTGTGGAGCTTAGATTCGCATTTAATTCGCTAAAGAAGGTACAAGCAAACTATTACTACTATATGAGTTAAATATGTTGATACTGCTAAAACGTCTTTTTTTATGAAATGGCATTGGAAAGAAAGTTGTTGATTGTGTTAGTTTTGTTAAGAGGCAGCGGCAAACGACAATACTTTATGTGTCATTGTATATTCAGTGACATTAGAAGTGTTGCATCTGGAAGGAATAATTTGTTAAAATCATTTTTTTGACAATGTGATAGTTTTACATCAAAAATGAAACTATAACATTTGCAAGAAATTTTATTAACATGTTATAAGAAAAAATAATAATGTGTTTGGCGATTCCGTAGCTGAGTACACTCCTGTACACGTTCACATTCTTACCATAGTTTGTTTTAAATATAGCCATTCTGAAGCCAAAAAAATCAAGTTGAACAAATTATAAATTATTCCTTCTGTTATACACTTCTAATGTTATTGAGTATATTATCGTTTGCCATTGCCGCAAGTGCAGTTATCTTCTGCCACATGTTTCGGAAGTCTACCGTTAGGAAAAGAAAATCAAAAATTTGCTTAGAAATTGTAAATGTAACTACCAAAAATACGTTGTTCCGTAATTTATTGTATCAGAACTCTCGAATGTTCTGCATACACACACGGGATGATGTCACAGCTTGACACAGTCTTTAACCACAGTAATTCTCTACTATTTTCCAGTTCCAGGCCTGGAAGACCACCGAAACGAGCGCTGTGGGTCTCAGCCTGGCAGCTTCACACCTTCAACATCAACAGCTTAAAAAACAGCGGATGGACAATGGCGACTATCCCTATGAAAACGGTCACATGGGTGGTGAGTTTTTCTTTTTATTAAATAGTTTAAAAGCACGTGGAAATTCAAAATTAAAAGTCCTAACATTGGCAATTTTCGATATTGTGTGTCTTACGTTATTTTGGAATATTCAACTTCTAATTTATGCCACCTATTCGTGTCAAAGGTAAATCTTGAAAGTTGCAATTCAATACCTATAAAGAACTCCTATAATTAACAGCCCAGTGCAGATAACGCGAGGAATGCTTAGGAGACTCGAAATGGCTGTCAAAACGAGCATATTGATGGAATATATATCTGTATTTAGCCAGAGCGGTAAAACTATTCAGTGTCACGAAATGCTTGAAGCTATAGTATCCCATTATTCTGTTCCCTCAGTTAACATTTATAACATTGTCGTTTCATTGTACGTGTGTTGCATCCTTAGTAGTAACTTTAATTTTCAACGGCTTTTTAATAGGAGCGCGTATTTTTATTACCGTTGCTTTATTATAACCGGTGTTCACACTTAAAAAGCGGAAGTCATGCATTAATTTCAACATGTTCGAAGGTGAAGAATACAATTACTGATAACAAATTAAAGCAATACCATAATGGTGACAAATACAAGTAAAACCGTTTCCAAATGTAAATAGATTTGTAATAATATTTATAAAGTATTCGTATTTCTTTATCTGTGACTGCTAAAATGCTTATTGAAATTTCTGCTGCTAATATCGGAAGCTTTCAACACAAAATGTAAGTATTCTTATTTAGTTACATATTAATTTTCGATGCAATGAATTTAAAATTACAATTTGCTACTGCTTTTTAAGGTGTGTTAACCTGTAAGCTGCTACTGTTACGAAATTTCCTCTTTAAAACAAAGCGCACCGACATCGGTAGCACGATAAAAAGTCGGAAGTTATGCATTAATTTTGAGGTCATTCGGTATACCGATGGCTGATTCACGAAGCTCTCCGTTAAATACGATGAATAGAGACAGTAAGAACGTGCTACTTCTTTGAGTTAGAATGAGAAAACCGACGCATTCATATTGTATATTTTTCTGTATGTGTTTGCATTTTAATCCGCTGGACTATGCGACTATGAACATGCCGACCATTGAAATGTGTTATTAGTTGAAGGACGATGTTATGAATGGATGCGTCCGGAAAGTGTGTTTATGGTTCTTGTGAATCAATAAATCACTGATATGTAGTATCTGTAAGACAGTATTTAAATTTCTAGCAGATTTTATTCAATTTTAACACACAATTTCATATGTTAATAATTTCTGTTTAAAGGGGTCACTATCGTTTTTCGGCCGTAAAGATAACTTTTTCCGTTTTAAAAAATAAATTGATCTTTCCTTCTTCTTAGTTAGTTTAAAAAAAAATGGATGGAGTTTGGCAAAGAGTTCCACTGCTTCGCACTACACGCTCTAAAATTCAAAATGACAGATGAATAAACTAAAACAAAGTATAAACGTATAAAGAGTACAAAAAAAATATAATAGAAAGCGGTACTTAAAGATGACAACTTTTTGTCGATATTCACAATACCATTAGAGCCCACCAAAACTTAATGACTTCACTGAAAAATTAAACTTTTGCAGTAAATATATATAAAAATATTTCTGGATAAAAATAGACTAAGAAGACGAAATATATTTAAATTTTTGAATAGAATCAGGGAAATTAGCCTTGAATGAAAATAATTTGCGACGGTGAATGTAATGACTCTCTTCAAATTCTCTTAAAACTAATTGGTAAGTAGATAATTAACTTTTACAGGAAATTACTAGAAAACTATCAAGAAATTTTTTATATGCACTCCGACTAACTTGCAACTTTTTTTTTTTGCAAATTGTTTTCACAACTAGAGTAGACTAAGAAGACATTGAGGATGTATGAATATGAACTTAATTTGTTTATTTTATATTAGAAGTTTATTAATCTTTTTCCTCTTGAGGATAGGTGTACTTGAAGGTTACCCTATTGCTCCAGCAAAGAATAAAATATGTTCACTAAAAGTTTTTTTACTTTAGATTTTCGTTTTGTTAATGTTATCTATTTATGACTAATGTTTGTATAAAAAGGCATGTGTTTATATTCGTTATAATTTTAAAACACATTATGGCAATTTATAAAATGAAATAATACACACCAACTCCGTGTAAATTTCAATTATCAAACTAGGTTTCTCAACACTAAAAGACAGGATACCTAACAACTTATTGAAGAAGGATTACACAAAAATTGGAACCAAAAAGGTTAGTGCAAAATAAATGTTTAACAGAAAATAAATATGAATTATTAGTAGCAATTGTATAAAAGAGAAAGAAATGATTACAACATTTCGGCGTAAGATCTATCTTTATAACTCAACTTTAATTCTTAAGACAGTCTGTGCATAAAATTTTTGATTATATATCAAGTTTTGTTTCTAAAGAATAACTGAATATCTCGTTCAAGTTAATCACACTTGTTCTAAAACAAAGATTTAGTTTCACAGGCTAACCTGTATACAGCAGAAGCCACAACTACTACGAATAGCAGCATGCACCTCATGCATATAACGATGTATAGAACTATTCGTATTTGGGATGGCGCGTGCGGTATAGATAAGCTTCATCGAATGTATAGAAATCACTCATGATGTGAATATGGCCCCAAAACGGCAGAAAAAAACTGAAATAAGAATATATATGTCTAAAACCACATATGTATATCGAAAGCTTGGACAAACACTCGAATTTCTCACGCTATTAAACCCTTACGAATGTCTCTAGAACTTAACGTTCTCGGTTTGACTCAGCACATGTTTATTGTATACATTTTTTTTGGCAATCTACGAATACATATTTATAGTACAGATATTGTGCTCATATATGCCAAACAGACTAAATCACCGTAAGGTGCTCTTCTTTTAGCGTTTAATTATGATTTGAGAGGACCTAGAAGAATTAAATGATCTAGACAAAAGGAACAAGGTTACTCTTTCATGGGTTCACAGATACACAGGAGGTGACGGAAAATAAAATAGTAGCTAATTTCACTAAAAACGGTGTTGGAATACCATTTTTAGAACCTACCGCAAGATAAATAACACTGGAATTTTGAGGAAACTAAAAAATACAATGGAACGGTGAAAATCCAAATATTGGAAAGATCTTGAGGTAAGAGACAAGCTAAAACTCTGCTTATACTAGGAAGAAATCTATATACTGCATTAACCTAAGTAAAGTTAATATCAGCATATTAATAGGAATGGCAGATCACTGCGAACTGAAAACAAGAGCGAGAATATATAGAAAAGCTTTAAATAAGCTTCTCACATGCTACATTTTCCCAAATGGATAGCATTGAACGACCAACTCCTAACGAAAGCAAAAATTGAGGACACAGGTATATTGTCATTCCTATCTTTTACTATTTCATTGCATACAAATACGAATAAATAAACCACCAATGCCTTCGCATTGGTGATAAATTCGAGCATTGCATCCTTTATTTTTAAGTTGGCAATTTTCATGATCTGTTCGTTTTGGTTTTCCCACAATGATTTGATGTTTGAACAGATCTATACTGAAGTGCACTGTTAACGACGTCATTCAAATGAACCGGATAACATTGTGACATTTTGTCGATATTATGTACATATGTAGCTCCTGGCAAGTTTACACTTGTCGTTATAAATCGAACATAGTTTTGTAATAGATTTCCTAAAATAATTTAGGCCTCTATATAAAATTTTCATGTCCATCCGCAGTCAGCGAATTTAATATCAAAAAGGGTTAGAGTTGAATTTAAAAATGAAATATTTATAAAACAAGTAGTGAATGTACAAAAGCCATGCTTCAGTAATTTGGAGTTTCAATTAAATTCACGAAATGAGATAAATGGGATAATACATGCAACAAATAACTAATGTAAGTCACACTTTTAGAACATTTTTTTTAAAATTTTTTTGGATTAAGGTCGGCAATTCCATTGTAGATAAAATATTTTGTAGTACTGCTCAACTTTTTGTGTTTTGTTTAATTTTGGATGATTTTTTTTTATTTAATAGTAAGAATTGTGTTGAACTTATCCATTTTCCTAGCAAATTATTTTGCGTTTCTTTTTATACTTATTTTAAATTTATGCAAAAAAAGTTTATAGTAATATCAAATTTGATTATAAATAACAGTTTTTGATGTAATATCTTAGCTAATCTGTAACACTAATCGCACGGATAACACTTTTCCCGAATTTTTTGTTATGTGTGCATGTAAAATGAAGATTAACTCAATCATTCAAACCGCATATAAAACACAAATAAAAAATGAACTTTTAAATTAACAACTATTAGCTGTTTCTTAGATGCCTGCAAAACAATAATTAGTGATCCAGAATAAATTATTTTCCGTGTTGAACAGTTATACAATCTTAATTATTAAAAAAATACTGCTATTAAACCCATCCCAGGATATGGTCAATTAATAACAATAATGTACAGAGATATTTATGCTGCAATGTGCATACGCATAGCAAATGAATTCCTAAATCATTAATAATACGTTTTCTGCACTCTTTTCGCACAAAAATGCTGCTTTATTGCACGACGTTTACAGCGAAACAGGTCTGACTAATTTGTAATGGCCAACCAACCACAAACAGGTATACATACATAAATACTGTCTGTCGGTCGTGTATGGTTGTAAGTTTATATGTATGGGTATGACGTATATTACAAATTGAGATATCCACAATCATATATTACCGTGAATTTATAATGTTCCGGCAAACATTTCTATGTATCTACTTGGAGATGAAGGAAAAGTCAACATGCGAATGCAAATACTATTTGATAATCGTATACAAACTTTATGAAACTTGTGTTTGCAAAATATATAGGTATTACATTTTTACATGTCACTTATTAGGAAGACTTCTGAAAACAAATTTTCTTGAAAAAAGTTTAACGAAAGAAAAATAATGCTTGAGGTTCGCTCATTGAGCTGCGTATGTACATAACTAGTATTGAACGTTAACAATTTATGTAACTACTTTTAACTTAATTGAGATGGTTGTGTAAAATATGTACAATGAATGCTTACAAAGGAATAAACAATATACAGGGTGTTTCAGTGCGAGAGTGACTACCTGTATAACTTATAAACGGTAACACATACCGTGACATAATTTTTAGAAAATTGAAGGTATCCTGGAAATGAACAAGTTTTGGCCTAAGGTGTTATATCATATTTATTCAAAGTTTACTGATGTTTTTCAAAATGCAATAGTAATGGGGGTATTTAAGTAAACGATATTGAAGGCTGTACTGGGGTTACGGAGCACCCTATACAAATGCCGATAATTTGATGTTATAGAAAAATCATTATCCTGCAAAAATTTACAAAAACCATTTTTGGAATTGTTAGTATTTGCGAGTTATAGAGGAATTCCCTCCTAGTGAAATGCCCTGTATATGTAAAGCAATATAGGGCACTCGGCGCTTGTTTTGAAAATATATCTCCCTCCCCAACCCTCTTTTAATTTTTTCATCGGCAATTTCTTTGTAGCTCTATACGTTTTGATTTCTTAGCAGCTTTTCTACTTGCCTTTACTATAACTTATTCCGTGGCCTCTCTGCCCATATTTCCAATTATTCGCACTTTCATGATTTCGTTAAGCATGTTACCTTCTCTCTTTCTTAGGATATGACCAAACCAGCTAATCTTGTGGGTTATTCGACAACTTCGGTTCTCCATACAGAGCATATTTACGCTGATTAGTTCACTTTCCCTGTACCCCATTTCTTCCTCCACACATTCGCTTAAGGATTTCTTTGTTGATGCCCAAGTTTCGCCTGCAAACAGTACCATTGGTTTCATAATTGTTTTGTAGATCTTAGCTGACCTGACCCTTTCTGACCATAAAGCCCTCGGAAATGCCCCGCAGATGCAGATCCTATATTTTATTAACTTTTCAGTTCCGCCAGTCTCACTTATTACAGATCCCAAACAAATAAAATACATCAGATTTTTTAGTAAATAAAAAGTTACGCCTTTTTGGTTGGCCAGAATTACAGATTCCAAGTGGCAACACTTAAAACACGATGAATACAAAAGTGTGTATCTACACCTTCATGTGATAGTTTGTACCTCCAAAAACCAAAATGTTGGCCATTGTAGAATGTTTTGTGAACACCTCGAATGAACTGAGCATGATTTCCTTTTTAACTCTCGTAATCGTGATTTTATAGAAAAATCGTTTTATACTTTGTTATAGCCAATGATTAGAGAAACTCAAAAATGTAAAAATATACTGGGTGTCCCATTTAAAAAATACATGCTTTAGTCGTATCTCAGCAACCAAGCGCTCTTTTGTTTTTTATGCCATAGCACGAAATGCAGATGGAAAAGTACACGAACTTTCTCCATTTAACCGACTCTGCATCTCTAAAAATAAAAAAGTTATTTTCTAATGGTCAAGCAACACCATGCTCATAGAATTATTAGAGGTTTCTAGAAGTAATAGTTGCAAAATGCAACAGAGTAATAGATAACTGGATAATACAAGACAATCTTGAATTAGCCTCAGAGGAGGGAAGATAATCATTTTAAAAGAAGCAAGAAATAAATAATCGTTTCGTTTTTGATATGTATAATATAGGTAAGTTAGCAACGAAGCCAAAGAGCCTAGTGATGGCATGTTGGACCAAAAATCATCATTCGGAGAATATAATTATAAAGCAAATTTTCAATAAGACGGAAAAACTGGTAGCACAAACAATTCGAATGTATGGATATCGTCAAGTAAAAAAGGAAAACTGTTAACTAGTGTTCGTGACATCGAGTATGCTATATGCTGCGCCAACATGGCACCAATAATTAAAAACAACAAACTTATTGAAGAACAGCATCGAAAAGTCCTCCTGGTTTCATATATACAGTAGCAAAACTGCAGGTTAAGTAAATATTGTGTTTATGCTTATTTGAATAGAACAAGTTTTTTCATCTATCTTTTTGAGTGGAATGTGAACAGTATTCAGAAGTACAGTCTTAAAATAAACATATTTTTTTTATAACCAACATTTTTTTCCTTCCAATCTCATCTCTAATTTATTATATAAAATCATATCTTCTTATTGCAATAAAGTAACAACTGGAAATAATAAATATTTATACATGCAATTAGCTATGAATACACATAGTAGCACATCTCCTTAAGTATATCCAAATTACTGATTTGTATCTGAATAGAACCGTTGTATAATAAATGTAAATTTGAGCAATTACTATGTTTCCACATTTGTAGAATTAGAACGTAGAAATTAAGTGCGACGCGTCCGCTACGGATTATACACTACCAAAACTCGAGACTTACGCATCTGCAATACGGTGGAACGTTACTTCGGAACAAATTAGGTAATTATGAGAATTTGTTTGTTTTTAATCGATTCATGGGCCGAATCGTCTTAATTAAATAAATGTTTTCCTAAAATGCTCACTTTATTTAGTAACATATCATTTTAATTGGAAATACCGAGTTTCTAAGTTCATTAAAAGGTAGGATAGATAGCAGGAATCTAGCTAATTACCTGCTAAAAATATATGTATATACCGTATACCAATTGAAAATAACTACTCTTTTCTTAGAGCAACATATTAGGCGAATATTTTGGCGAAATTTGAATTTCTATATACCCAGTAAATAAAGCATGTTTCTTTCATCAAGTATTTTTTCTTTGGTTGTTTATTCTCAAAATATGTCTTGGTTATTTTGGACATAGTCTCTTTCTTCACTAACATCCCACTCGAACTTATAGTAGATATAATTAGCAGAGAATGGGACGCAGTACTTCCTCACATTATCCTCGATCGCAAAGAAATTTTAGACATCGTTAAATTCCTTTTTGTTTCACATACCTTTATTTAACAACCAATATTACAAACACTGGTATTCCAATGGGCACAATACTAGCTTGTGCAATAATAGATAATTTACTTGTTGTAAGTACTACTAAACTTCCCTTTGATTTACTAGGAAGATGTGGAACCAATATTATGATTTGAGAAGTTAAATAATTATCGAAGCTCAGATCACATGTAAAGGAATCACTTTTAATTGAAACTCATCTTTAGCTTAAAAAGGTTTTAGTTTTTATAGAGAAGTAATTCGTCCAACTATTACCATGCTACATCGAACATATCAATTGTCCGTGATTAATCAAAATCATAACGGTATTAATTGTTTCCGGCTATATGCTTTTACGGAAAAGAAATAATAATATTTCTTAATAAAAAGTGGCAATCATTAATAAATGTATAATTCATTAACAAGTCTATAGGAATATATAAAAAAGTATTGAGAATCCTATCAGGGTGAGTAAATGTTTGGGATATTCAACCAAGTATTATAATATCAGTATAATTTTAGATTCTTTAATTCAAAAAAGGAACTTTTAAAAATATCCCGCGCTATCATAAGAGAACTAGAAAACACCAACCACGTTTGCCAACTTACAAAAGCTCAGAATTTAAGTCTCATACGAAATAATAATAATTTAAAAACAAGTTTTACCAGATACCTCGTTTATCGGTTCATTACAGACGTCAGAAGTACCTCCGAATGTGATTTCCTTTGTAGTGACGATCCAGATTCGCTCGTATTATTCACCCCCCCAGTTACATTCAGGATGTTATGATTAGACTCGCGAACAGCAACGTATGCAAAATCTATGTAAAACATGTACCGCGATATAGTAAAACCAAATTGTGAATTTTCCCTAGTACCAGATATAACCGCAATATGGTTTAATTTCATTTATATCCGATGAAAATGACACAGCTTTTTCTAAGACTTTTCATCAACTACTACACGTAACAAGGATTCATACATTTTCTTTATACGAATCACATTGAGTCACTACCCCATTTAATAAAATAGATACTGGATACAGGCTATCGCAGCAGTTGTCAGACGTATTATATTCACTTCTATGATAGACAAATACGATTTAGTCGAAATTATACTGGACTTACAAAGGTGCGGTACAATAAAATAATATTAACATTTCATATGGTTGTGCTTTCTCTTATGAAAAAGCAATTACAATATGGTCAAGAATGTCCACTGGGCACTATAGATGACACACCAGCATTTTCTATTGTTGTGCATTTGTACGTGGATAAATATTTCTACGAGAATATTGTGGTGCATCTATACTACGCCAGTGGAACATTTCTTTGATCATATGTATAATATTTGGTTAAATCAACACGACGATTGTCATGGTTAAAACATCATTTTTTCTAATTTGATGTTAGAACAAACACAATAGACGGAGTGTGTTTATGAGTTATAAGCGCACTAGTGCTTTAATAGGTTTATAAAGGACTTTTACTGGAATATTTTAAGTTTGAAAAGGGCAATAGTGTGCAAATTAGAAAAAAAATAACACAAAGAACTCATTTCATAGGGCCTTTGTAGACTCGTCCCTTGAAAAATTCAGTATAAGCGCCTCGTTTTTCAAACTTGGGCTATTCTGATAAAACTGCTTTTATGAAAGTAGTTCTTTAATATATTCTTTCTGATACTATTTCCATACGCAACGCACGATAACGACAAAGTGGCGTAACTAAGACGTTGCTATATACTAAAGAAGTTGATACTACTCAATTAATGTAGATCGTCAATGTCGAATTTTGAAAACAAACTTACAAGAGATAAATTTCGAAATTTTAAAAGTGATTAAGGCAATACCGTCTCACAGGCTTCTTTGTTAACTGAGTGTACCTTTTTAAAACAACTTTGCAAATACTCACTGTTCGTTGCATAAAATTATAATCAAAATGTGTTTAAAATATGTGTTTAAATATCTATGTACTTAATGTTATTAAATATTGAAATAAAATATTTTCCTTCTAGTGCTTTTTTCCTGTATTTGCGTATATAATATGTAATACAACCTTCTTAGTTCATCAATTACACTATGTAGTATGAACACTATTACATAGAAATCAGTTTTATAGATTTGTCCGTCTGACGGCTGTCGACTTGATTAGGTGCTATCGTTTTCTCTTAGAATATGGTATATTAAATCTTTTATTTTATAAAGTGTCTTTCAAAATATTGGAAAACACACCCGCAGGGCTGTGTAGGTATATGTAACACAAATATAATGAGTGGGAATTTTAAACATTTCCTTATAAATACACCGAGTACATTAATGGAGAACTATTGAGGAATTCCATTGGCGACAAAGGAAAACAAAAATATTTTAATCATCCACCCGATTCGAATTAAGGTGAAATTATCAAACGTTTTAGCTACTGTAGTGTGGATATTAATAAACGTGGAAACATTTAACGGGTCTGTAAGCACCTGAGACATAACACAATGCACACACGTGCATGCCATACAGTTTGTCCTCTGCTTTGTGCTTCTGTTGCTCTCGTTTACTGATGCATCTATGTGTGAGAGATTTGCAATACACAACGCGCGAGTCGGTATTCCCGTGTAGATACATTCGTGCTATCGGAAATANACGCAGAGAGATGTGAGGTTACGGACATGATATCCAAAAAGTTATTTGAAAAGTTGCTTAGATACATTCTGAGCACAATGCAAATTTTGTAAAACAATTTAAAAAAAAAAAAATCACAATTTCCAAAAATCGTTTTAATAAACATATTTCCATTTTTTCGCTTTTACCACTAACTTGCAATACTATTCCAAATTTGAATAATAACATAGCGAAACTGAAAAGTACTTCAGTGTACAATGTTGTTGCAAGGGACGTATCTAGTAGCAATAAATAAAATTTGAACAACATTTTCTCTCTAAACACTTACTATAACATTACTTTTATTGAAAATTATCAATATTTTGTTTTGTTTTCTGCGTTAAAGTGAAAATCGGAGTACCAAAACTGATAACACTAAACATCTAAGCCCTTACAATGCACCCACCGAAGGTATTTATGTAGGTTTCGAAATTACAAAACTCAGTAGAAATAAATAATCAGTATTTTTAGCTAATGATAGGAATACTTAATAAGCAAAAACATTTAAACAATAACTAGTATTAATGAACAATTAAGAAATGAAACTCTAAAAATGCATGCTTGTTAGACATTACATATCGTTCTGTTTCTTATAAGTAAGGTAGGCTTTGAAATTAGAAACAAAATAATGTAGTAAACTATTTTAACAATAGATCTCATTTGAGGGAGGAAAGTTGTACTTTACTGTAAAAGTAAGTGACGCTGACAAGATGAAACTGTACATCTGATAACATGTGACATCATTGATAGATGACATTAGTACACTCGGCTCAGTCTGAGCTCATTTATGAGATAATTGCTAAATTTTTAGGTATTAAATTTCAATTAAATTATTATTAAACAATTTTAAAACGATTGACAGTTGTTAAAAAATATTTCACAGATTAAGCCTACTATCTATCATGTCACTGATAGGTATGTCTTTATTATTTTTAGACATTTAGTTAAATTTGGACTGGCTGGGAAAATAATAGTATTCAAACCACGTGAGGAAAGTGCTATTGCAGGCCGCGGGCAAATATTACAAACCGAGCCGAAAGCGAGGTTGGCGGCCTGCAATAGAGCACTTCCTCCCTTGGTTTGAAATATACTATTAATTTTTTGGCAAATAAGCAATTGCTACCATTTTTATTTTACCTATTGTTTATTATTCGTTGTTCTCCAATTTCAAAATCTACTTTAAAACCTTCGGGGCGTGCATCTAGTATTATCAGTTTTTGACTAACGGTTTCCACTTTAATACCGAAAACAAACAAGAAATATAATAATTTTCAATAAAAGTAATGTCTGCTAAGTAGTTTAGAGAGAAAATGTTTGTAAAATTTTATTTATTACTACTAGATACAGTCCCTTGCAACAACAATTGTCACACAGAAAATGTACTTTTCAGTTTTCGTTATGTTAATTATGCAAAAATTGACAAAGCTGTTTAAGTATCTAGGAAATAGTACTGCAGTTGAGCTGCTAAGAGCGAAAAAAATGGAAATATGAAATTCAATGAAACAATATTTGGAAAAATTGTGATTTTTATTTTTTTAAAAATATGTTTATAAAAATTGGCGTATATTCTCAAAATTGAATTCTAAGCAACTTTTTCAAATAACGTTTTTGGATATCATGTCATTTAACCTCACTTTTTGCAGATTCACGGCTTATTTTTTAAATTTACCGCCATACTAGTGATCACGTGACGTGTGTCAAAATAGATTTTGGGGTTCCTAGACATGCACAACCTATCCCCCAAAAAAGGTTTTAGTATATTTTAACAATAAAAAAATTTCCCATTTGTTGCAATATTTATGCCGGTCACTGTATATAGATATAGATCTGGTTTCGTCTGACGGCTGTCGACTTGATTGGGTGCTATCGTTTTCTCTTAGAATATAGTATATTAAATCTTTTATTTCATAAAGTGTCTTTTAACATATTGGAAAACATATCCGCAGGGCTGTGTAGGTATCTGTACCACAAATATAATGAGTGGAATTTTAAACATTTCATTATACAATAACACCGAGTACATTAATGGAGAACTATTGAGGAATTCTCATTGGCGACAAAGGAAAACAAAAATATTTTAATCATCCACCCCGATTCCGAATAAGGAATGCAAATTATCAAACCGTTTATAGCTACTGTAGTGTGATATTAATAAACGTGGAAACATTTAACGGGTCCTATAAACGCACACAGACATACACAATGCACACACGTGCATGCATACATTGTTTGTCTCTGCTTTGTGCTTCTGTTGTTTTGTTACTGATTCATCTATGTGTAGAGATATGCAATACACTAACGCGCGAGTCGGTATTCCCGTGTAGATACATTCGTAGCTATCGGAAAATATGTCGGTTATTAAACCTTTTGTCTGGTACAATCGCGTAATTAAGGTGACAATATTGTAAGTGAGGAATTCGGGGACCCGCGAAAATATTTTTGGCAAAATATGTTTTCCGATACAACGGTGAGTGTGTGCGTCCAACCAATTCATTTCATTCCCGAAAAACACAAACGCACGCCAGGATAATATGCGTATAGAAAAAAAAAACTCGTTAGAGTTCCCGTGGTATTTTCGATGGTATTTTAATTTGGACATTTTACGTTGTCAGTTATACACCTCCAACATAAACGTCAATAGCGAGTTTTTCATGTCATAGAATAATTAATATATATATATTAATAATTGATAGCCAAATTTTCATAATGTTTTAAAATTAATAAAAGTAACATTAAACAAGAATAAAATTTTTCATCGCAAGCATAGTTAGGTTTCATTAAGAAAACTTGCAAACTTTCTCGTTGTTTTCAAAAATGATAATTGTATCTATGTAGTTAACTTTTTACAGCTTATTTAGTTTATTAGGCAAGCTAATTTTAACTTGGTCGCTTTTCAATCCATAGTCATGATAGCACTTTTGTGGATCGCCGTTTGAAATTAGATTGATTTTCTGCATTCTTTTATTGTAAATATTGTCTTACTTCTTAAAAGACGGATATATCTTAGAAATACATACATAATTAAAATTACGTGTTCGATATCTTAATGGAACGAATACCAAAATTTAATATATCTTAAATAATGGCCATTCGAGATTTTTCTTGAAAATTGGAAAAAAAAATAATGATTAATATAACCCATTGAGCACCCTGTATATTGAAAACCAAGCGAATTAGATCCTTCTTTTATCTTCTAGGATTCTGATCATCAAACAAAACAAACAAACGTACGTAAACCTCATAAATTATTATTATTTATCTACCATTTATTGTTAGTGCAATTCTTATTTTTTCCGTAAAACATTTGTTTTCTCAAGCTGAAATATCCTTTTAATTTGGATATCTCTATCTCTAATAACATTTGGAAGTAAAGGCGGTTTTTCACCAAACGGAGTGTTCGAGTTTGTGTTTCATTCGTTTTTTTTTTTTTTTTTAGAAATTTTAAAACAAAACTAAACCGAGAGACACCGAAAACTCTTATTTTCATCAAGCGAACTACATTTTGTTTTGGTTTCGTTTTTGTTTTCAGTTCATTTCAATTAATTGATGATGAAGTTTCGTTTTATTGTTTTATTCAAGAACAAATGAATTCAGCCAAACTAACTTTCTTATTTTTTGTTTGGGTTGGTTTATATTGGATTTGTTAGAGAAAAAGCAAGTATATAAATATTTCTATACTATTATCTATACTCATTTCATAATAATAACAATATTACTCTCTTGATTTTCATTACTTTTAAAGAAGAAAACGATACCAGTATAGATCCATTTGGCTCAATTTCTGATAACTAAGAAAAGATTTTACTCACTAAGAAATTCAACTAAATTTGAAAGTGACATATATGATGTAATTCTTTTTTATATAGTTACCGTAAGCTGATTTTTAATTGGGTAAAGTTTTACAAAACATATAAAAATGGTTACTATTGCTGAAGTTCGCGGACACTTTAAAAATCAAAGATGAGAAATCATCTAACTGCACAAATACCGTTTCTACATTAACTGCTACAATTTGTAAAAAGCTTGCTATTTCGTTTTCTTTATTTTTATTTCCAATTAAAGTACTTGTTCGTTTTGGTAAAAGCCTCCCAGTATTCTTTTCTGTTCAATCTGATTTGATCCAAGTTTAATGACGCTATTCAATATATATTCTGTTGTTTGCAACTGCATCTCGAGTGTGCTCTGGGCGCAAATTCTGGCCGTGAGGAAGAGCTACATAGCCTACATAGCATAGTTACATAGTGGACGACATCTAGAATTATACAGATTTTCTGATTTTAAATGTTTTAGGGATTTAGTGCATTGCTCCGAGTTAAACGATGAAAAATTAACTCAGAAATTTTTCTTTTTCTCAGTGAAATTATTCAAAACGATTAGTAAGAAATATACTTTTAATAGATTATAGATTAACCTTTTTTTTTGCGTTAAAAGAAAAGAGAATCTAAACTAGCATGGATTCAACGTTTTATAACCATAACTCGCGTTAATTTAGATTTTCGCGCCATGACGCAAAGTGTAAAAGTAAACAAAACTATTTAAAAGTACGAGCCGGTATCACTATAGGTTTGTCGATTCCTACTGCGCAATTAACAATGGACAGATTTTGAAGTCGCCCACAGTTTCTTGCAAAAAAATAACTCTCTCTTGTTTTCTTGTGTTAATTCATGAATGCCACAAGTTCAAATATTACTATTTAGTCCCTAAGTATTGCATTGCATTGGGAAGTACCTACTATTTGGCTTCAGTTTAATCATTTTCCGTTAATGCTTCTATATATGTTTACCTTTATCAACTATACGCTCTGCTAAAATACATTTTTGAAATTTTTAGCCATTGTTTACACAAAAATCTTCAATGCTTTTCAATGCTTCATATATAAACAGCGCCATTATATGAACTGTACCTATCGATCCTGCTATTCTACGTCCAAAATAGTAATTAGAGAATACCTATTGGTACATACCAACATGTTTCGCTGGCGTAAAACGATTTCGTACAGATTTTTCTGAAACGCCGGTTCAAAGGTTAAAGCACTATTGGTGAATCCATATTGTTTCTATGTCATTTCTTACCTCAACAGAAGCACAGAGGGTACTCTGTACAACACATGCCGCTAATAATTGAAAATTTAGGTCTTGAAAGTTTCCAAATTGGAACGGTGATCACTAGTCAGGATCTATTGCTCGCTGAGCCATAAAATGATATGTATATATTACCTTACATAACTATATAGAAAGAGTCGTTAAGTAAATTATATAAGTATAATTTCAAAATTTATGGCTTTACAGCGCATGCTTATACAATACAATGTTCTCTACACCAAATACGACCCTGCTATAGGAAAACCTCTGTTTGGATCATTTCCCTTTAATGTAATTCATTGGATTACATATGATCGCTGCATAATAACAAAATGTTAGGTATTGTTCAACTCTATTTTTAGTATTCTATTTAAACATACTCTTACCAATTTTCTTAAAACTGGTTGTAATAAAGATATAGAGACAGAAATACTCTACGGCGTAAAATTTAGTATTGGAGGCTATAAAAAAGGATTATTTTTAAACAGACCCTATTTGGAAACTGCTTATGAATTCAGTTATTTTAATGAAAATACATTCTGCTTGGATATAAATATATTATTCCCAATAAAAATATATCTGTGTTTATATTTTCCTTATATAAAACAGATCAATTACGTTTAAACCATAAATATAAACGTACAGTATATTAACGTCTCCGAACATCTAATATTAAATCCTTACATTTAAAATTCTATTCACAATCAATATTTAATCTATAATCTCACCCGGTTTGATTCTATTTTAAGATTGTATGTATTTTCTGATCCTTAATTTAGAAACCCTTCACTTTTTTTTTTCGTTTGAATTTATCATTTTGTTTTGGCTTTAAAAACTGATTTTATTCTTTCGTTCTTCTTTTTATAATTAGTTGGGTTATTTTTATTAAGCGGTATATAATACATTTTCAAGGGTTGTGTGAAAAATAATAATAGATAGATAGCTTAAATTAATTTCACAATCTTCTTCCAATGACTGCAACTAAAATTTCTGCGCCTTCATTAGCTTAAGAAACTGTCTGGTTAAAACTTTGAAGGAAAGAAATATACATGCGTGTTTTTAATATCTATATTTTTCTTTAATTGCTGTCGTGTAAAATGAAAAGGGCGCCAAATATATGTTAGTTAATTGGAACCGGTACAAATTTATTCAAATTAGTTCTAATTATCTTGTACTGGTGTATGTTATAATGATTTCTATGTGTCAGTGCATTGGTAGTAGTATTTTCTTTTATGATACGTGCATATGTAATATGGATGAATATACTTGTTATACCAGAATTCCGTTGATTATATTTTAATGATGAACATCATAACTAATGTATCTATGCTAATTGCGCTGCAAGTTAAAAAATTTAATTAATTATTCCAATGTGGATTCCACGTTTGTATAAAAGAGGAGTGTGGGTATTCTGTTTGCGTACAGGATTAATACCATAATTCAATTAAATTCTCAGTGAATCATTTATACAAGCAGTAATAAAATAGAAGCAATGTTTGCTTTCTAAGGAATGAGTTTAAATGGAGCGTTTCAGTGACATTTTAAGTATTTAATTGTTACACCTGATTAAATATGATGTATATAAAACATAGCCTAGTATTGCTGACCCTTTACCTAAATATATGAATAAATCGGGAAACCGGGGAGGGGGAGGCGTATGATATACGAAAATATATTTTCGTACACAGAAGAAAATTACTGCGTATTTGATTAAGGCTGTCAATATGTAGGGACATTTCACCATGGTGTCCAAACGACTCAGAAAATGCCCAGACGTTTTAGCCAATCTTATTAATTACAAGTACCTCTCAACTCTGTAAGTGTTAAATCTTTATGTATTTAAGATAATTTAAATTGCAATTGGGTTACCTCCTATTTTTGAAATGAATTTACACCTATGGGGAATTTTTCATGTACAGCTCCTCCCACAAAGAGGTTAACAATCTGAATCGCGATTTTGATTATATATTCTCAGGTTGAACTATACATACAACTGTGTTTATTGGAGGTAATTTTATTCATGCCAGCCGAAGAGTAGCCCACATACGTAATGTTTACTCGTATTTGATAAATTCATATTTTATGTCCGCTATTTATTTGGTAAATTGTCTATGAAAGTTGTTTTGACGACCTTGCTTTATTATTATTAGTTTTCAAATAAGGCTATCCATTCAGTTTAAGGCGTAATAACTTTGCGGCAAAAACCACAAAGGGAAGCATTTGTGTTTATTTGATCGCCTCTTGTAACATATGTAGAAACATATTTTCCATTGAAACCTCGCATAACTAAAATACATACAGTTACGGACAAATGTCATACGCATATTCTTTCATAATAAAATTAATAAAACATTTCAATTAAAATTTTGCATAACTTTGATTTTTTTTTATTATCTCTCAATACTTCCTATATAGTTAGCTTTTCATTGCTTTTTTACAACATAATACTGAACAATAAATTGGAGTTAACTCTTGTTTGCGATTGGGTATCTCGACACTAATATTAGGTCTCTCTTATATTTTTAATAGTAAAAAAATTAGAATACTGAATAGTTGCAATGAAAACAGTAGGTGTTGCAGAAATCAAGGCATCCTTATAAATCTGTTGATGCCATCGGTAAATATGGGAACAATTTTGTATTTCAGCACGATAACTGTCCCGTGCAGAAATCGTAAATTGTGCAAGAATGAATACGTTCCGCAAACATTTATTTAACAAGTATTGACCTGGCCTCTAAATAGTCCGGATTTAAGTCCTATTGACAATATTTGAGCTGCATTAAAGCAGAATATTATACATATATAAAGACTTCATTCCAGAAAATGCAGATAAACTATGAGAAACTTCTAGGAAGTAATCGAAAATAAGAGGGACTGGAGACATTGGATGCTTCAAGATTGAAGAAATTAATTTATGCACATGTTATAATTAGATAAAACAATAAAATAAATTTATAGTGAGAACATTTTGTTATTACAGTATCACATGTGTATATGTATGATACGTTACTAGCAAAGTCTGTCCTTGCATTTACTATTGAAAACTATATATTTTATTTATATTTAAATTCACTTATTGCTAAATGTTACAATCAAAAAATTACGAAAATGAAAGGAAGAAACTTGTCTATCCACTATATCCATATTGGTCGTATATATGCGAAATAAGGTATTCTAATAAATCAATAAGAATATTCAGAAACAGAAAATCTATTTTATCAAGGAATACATAAAAATATTATTTCAACGCGTGCTTGTTTATGTCTTAATAATAAAAACTAAATTATAAAAACAAGAAATCTTGTGTCGGATAAATACACAACGGATCATACATAACATCTGTTTACACCGATAAACCGCAGTCGTAGTAAAAGCTGTGGTCTATCCTAAATGCGCTCGCCACATATATTTTCGCGTAGGTCGTTAACTTTTTTTTGGTAGGAGCTGTACTTGTGGAACATTATGTGCAAAGTAAAATTCCTTGAAGGTGTGATAAACATACCTGATACTATTGCATTTAATTTGGGCATATTACTTTATAAATGCAATTTTACCAAAGAGAATCACACCAGTGCAGTGTTGTATTTTTTTCTTGAAATGTTCTCGTTAATGAGGAACAGTATACTGAGAAAAAAGATTCTTTAAATCAAAGAAATATTTCTTTGTCGCTGTTTAAAAAAATCCTTTCTTTTAGTTAAAATATATTACTTATACTAAAAATAATACTATTTCAATAAAAGAAATAGGTATCCATTGGAGGAAATCATTCATTTAAGTAGCGGCTAAGAAATATTTCTTTGATTTAAAAAACCTCTTTTCTGATGATGGTGATAACGATGAAAGTGAGTTTTTACACTTGGAGGAGCGCTGATGACGCCTGATAGGCAGAAACTCGAGTTCGTTCCTAGAGTTATCCCCCTTTCATTCTTCTGCTAGTATGTTGATTCCTACAATAGACTATGAGTCCCGTTTGGTGGCATTCTGTCGGTTCATTGTATTTAGGCATTTCTCTTTGATGTTTAAAGCGCACATATATATTGCTATTTATGTTTCTCTGCTATTTGTTTTAACATAAATATGCTACATTGAACTCCTCTACCTTTCCTAAACCCTGATTGTGTTTCACCCAATTGTGGTTCAATCACAAGTTTTAATATTTTCCCGAAAATTCTTGCGTATAATTTGAACATTGTCTAATGGTCATGGTCCTTCTTCGCAGTCTCTATGATCACCCCGTTGGAATGTTGGCATTATTATCACTATTTCTCAATCTCTTGGTATGTTACTGGCATTTCAAACTTTGTTAAATAGCTACGTTGCAATGTTTCTTCCATTTCCTATAAGTGTATTACTATTTCCGAAGATACTCCTTCATAACCTGTTACTTTTACGTTTTAGCTTTCAGTGCCTCTTCAAAGTTTCGCCTCATTATTATTATGTCTGTCTGCTGTTAGTATATTTTTTGATTTTAAGGATCCGGTTTTTGATTTGCTTTTTTTATATTCTTAAGCACTCTGTAAAGTACACAGAGAAAAATAATGTGGTAAAACTAAACAAAGATTAGATGTAATACCTAATTTATTTAGTCAAAAATTAGCTAAACAATTAAAATTGTTGAAATATCTATCTACAATTGTTGTTTTTGCTAATATTGTTGCTGTTTGACTTGACTACAAAAATAGTCAAACAAGCACTATTTTTTAGACATTTTATATAAAAAAGTAGTCATTTCATTTATCATAATTCGACTCTTTAGCTTTTTCAGATAGGTATTTTACAAATTTATTTAGGCATATTTACTATTCTTTCTGACTGATTCGGCTACACAAATAGAACTTTTAAAGCTAGTAGATTGGGTATATCATCTAGTGAATGTAGATTATTTTACTATATCTACTTATTTATTTTATATATTATATTAGTTAAAAGTACTCCATTGGGGTAGCATTAATCGTGAAATTCTATATCTATAGCGCCTATAAGATTATCTGTAAACACACGTAGGTACATAATAAAGCTTATATTGATAAATGTTGATAATGTAATACCAGACAAAGTAAAAGACATAAAGCCATTAAATAAAAACTTATTCAAGCGTTTTACATAAATCGATTTAACAACAAATGCTTTATAAAAATATTACTAACTTTCCTTAACGTCTAAATCTACTTCATCCATAACCATTACGGTTAAAATTCATATATGGTCATCAATAGTTAAATATTTCTTCCTGCATCCAACTTTTTCTCCAAAAGTCAATTTATTTACTGATACTTACTTTCAAGATCTCTATTAAATGAGCTAGCCCAATCTTGTAATGCTTTTGTAGTCTTGTAATGCTGTTGCATTATTTACTTTTGCCGTAAATCTTTTCTTCACAATCAATAAGAGCCACTAACTTTAACAACGCAGTAAGCACTGAATCTGAGAAGGATAGTGCAGAGTAAGTTCCTGCGCGCGCACACAAAAAGTAAATATCCCTAACAATGTAGAAACCTCGAAGACAGATTTTTTTTTGTTTTATCTATTTACTTTAGTTTATTTATCCAAACAAAATATCTTTCTGAATATTTTTCGGCTAATATGGACATTCCTTCTATTTTGTAGGCGGATTGTCTAACTATAGTATGGATAAAATATCTACAACAGTAGAAATTTTGAATACAAGTTATTAGTTCATCGTATAATAACTAAAGTTTAGTTACTTTAAATATTCTTTTATTTAAATTACCTATTTATATATGATCTAATTTAAAAATGTTAATACATCGAAACTGAATATATAAATAAGCTATACATCTAGGTGATTCAGCAACTGTTCGGTTATCTAATTGCAATTAGCTATTATGACTACTTTATTTTTCTCTCTGTGTAACTTCTCTCTCTCTTTTAATGTTTTAATGTTTTTTTTTTAATTTTTATCGTTGTTCTTTATATTTGCTGTAATTTTTATCATTTTTCCTCTCAAGATGTATCTTCCACAACTGTTTCTTCAATTCTATTTCCATTTGTATTTCTTCACTCGGCCAATTCGTTTGTTTTATTGTTTTGAGTTTCGACTATTTTGGAACATCCACATACTTATCTCGCTACTCTAATTATCACTTCTTTTACGATCAACCACAAATTTGTAAGTGATAAATTGTGTGTGCTACTTATATTTCCATTTCTTTCTCTAGTTTCTCCGTATATATGGTCGCCACTTCCTCATCTCTCAATTTGTTTGTTATAATAAAATGTTATTCATTAATATTATGAGTGGACTGCGAGTTTATACTTGACTAGTGGAACAGAGCGGAGCCAGAATAATATATAAAAATAAGCGACCTCTGATAATTAAGAGTTCTTGACAACAGTGAGAATTTTTAAAAATTGAATACTTTCAATTCTTAGTTCTCGAGAACTCCCGTCGCTATTAGTAATTATGTAGGTATTTTGGATATCTATATGTTAATTAAAATGTGTAAAATGTGTAAAATATATGTTGTTTAAAAGTTAATATAGAGTTGAGCTAAATGTACTAGGCATGTGAAAACGAGAAAGTTTATACCCATATTTAAAGATGTTTTTTTTTCCTTTAATTCTTAGGCAATAACGTGATAATGACCAGATGTAGGGAAAGTAAATTGCTGTTTTTTTCCTTTACTTAAATAGACAAAAATTAACATGGGAATACAAATATCAACAAATGAACTGTCATTATTAAAACTAAAATTTGATTTTTTAACTATCGTCCAAAATTTCGTGATAATGTAATTGTCGGGTTATTTGCCGATAGTTAGTACCTAGTTAGTTTTACGTACTAACTCTTAACATTATTGGCACGACTTACCATTTCATAAATAGCTAAACCATAAACACTGGTTTTTAGAATCATAAATGACACTTATTGATAGATCGACAACGTTTGTTACCAGCAACGTATCTAAATAAAAAAAAATAAACGATTCAGGATCTAAGTTTTGTTGTAAAATCTTAGAACATCGCCCTCCTAATCAAACAAACAAATTAAAAAAAACGTGTGCGTCGTCACTCTGCATTTAATTTACGGGCACTCGCAATATTTATACACGGTGTGAATCGCACAGGATGTATTCCACTACAGCATTTAAGCAGAGTTCACACCGGAGTGATACGACACGAACACGACAAGCGACACAACCAGTAACACGACACGTGCTGTGCGAATTTAATTAATTGTGTTATTAGTTGTGTGGCTTGTAATATTGCGTGTCATATTCCTCCTGTGCGTATTCTGCCTAAATTTACACGGTACGTGTCGTGTTGCTGATTGTGTCGCTTGCCGTATTGCGGTCGTGTCACTCTGGTGTGAACTCTGCATAATATGGCGAATCGACCAACTGTTTACCGGCCTTTGTGTGCACAACAGTCGCCACGTACGGGATCGTCCTTACTCTAGCAATAAGTGACAGTATTTATATGTAAGTTATTTGGTATTTCTCGTTCATTTAATAATCTAACAAAACGAATCTAATTTTAAAGATAACGTAAAATTCCAATAAACAATTTAAATTATTATAATTGTAAAATGGATGAAAAGTAAGAAAGATTGTAAATTAAATCTGGCAAAAACCATTGCAAACGATATTTCTTAATTACTCGTTTATAGCCAAAAAATAATTTAGTTTTCTCTCAAGTCAAATGACAACTGCACAATATTTTGTATTTTTAATTTCTATCAAGATTATTTCTTTTTCCGAAATTATTGGCAGTTTTTTAATAATAATAATAATAATAATAATAATAATAATAATGATTTATTGTCCAACGGCAAAACCTTTTACAGGGCAAATGTGCATACCTACAGTATAAAATAAAGATATGTTATGTATATATTGTATAAACACACAGCATCTATATATTTAGTGATCTTTGCTCTTTAAGAAAATAAAAAATGCATGTTAATGAATATTGTACCCGTCTTTGTAATGATTAACCCTGGATTATTAACGCTTCACCGCTCAGTTAAATAAAGATACGAATCTGTGTTTCATCTTTCTAAAAGCGTCGTTGGATTTGTTATTTTAACGCCTCAATTAGGTTCTAATTCCTGTGTTTGTATACATGTATCTATTGGAGATGTCTGAATGTGTGAATGTATATAAAATACTTTGGCGCGAGTGTGGGCTTTCGGGAAGCTAGATTAAGCCAACTCAGTGGACAGATAGATGAAGAAGAAATGAAAGCAAGCGGATAAGTGTTATAAGAGAAATAAAATAAACACTATTTTAGGCCGGTTTTATGAGCCCATACGTGGGGATCATTTATCGCGGGCAATTACACTTAATGATTCTGTGATTCACAACTTTTTTTATTGGATATCTCACACACGTCCTACTCGCACACACGGACAACGCTCTCCTGCGATAATTAAAAGTGTTATATTAGATCATTCTGTGGATGGGCTGCGGAACTCTCTTCATATAGATATTGTGGATGCGAGCTGGTGTTTTATTGGTGGTGCCTCATAAAAGATGATAAACATAATTAAATTATCTGTGTTTTTTCCTACTCCATAGTCTGACCGATTTTATTTCTTTATTGGACCTTTGCTGGTTTAATGGACCTGGGAGTGATGTAGTATTTTTATGAAGCGAATGAAATAGTCTAGTGTCTAGTCTAGTATTATACCTACTCATAAATGCATTCAATTTTATGCAATTTTAGTTTTTGCAATTTTGAAAAAAAACTTGGAACATTGAATTACAAAGTATATTTAATTGTAGCTAATTGATTAAATCATACCAAAAGATATGTGAATGCTTCACCGAACATTAAGCAATTTTTGTTATATTTTCGATTTAATAAAAGGAATTTATAAAACGTATTTTGTTATTATCTATGTAACGTTTATTAAAATTGATGGCAACAATTAAGCCAGGTGATGAAGCATACTGTAGATTCAATTAACACACTGATCTAGAGTAGGTACCAACTCAAGCGTTGATAACAGTAAAGTTTACTCTCCCTACTTTATAAGTTTGAAATAACTAACTGCTTGTAATTTGTTAGTTATTTTATTAGTGAGTTAATGAACTGGCTCTTACTTATTTATTAGCAAACTCTCTCTCTCTGCATTAGTAAAGATTAGCGCTGTATGTACCATAGAAGACAAAAGTCTTGACTCAAAATTAAAGAGAGAAATAATGAAATACTTGAAATACTCCAATGATTCTATATCTATGTATGTCAAACTTGAGTCAAGACTTTTGTCTTTGATAGTACATATCAACTCTTAACGAATAACATCTCAAATTACAGTTTTGAGAAAAATCGTGAATTTAAATTTAAACTATTTATTTTGCCTACAATGGATACAGAATTACGATATTCTGCTAGGAAAATTCTACATCCATTTCCCATCGTTTGAGAAGTATATGTAATTCACAAACAAACTTATTTTTATGTATACTTTTTCTTTAGCTGAGAATTGCCTTATTGTAATGGGATCGCCTTTCTGATTACCGTGATCCATGCTACAAGAAATTACTAATTCTGCACCTGCCTTCGTCAAGGAAGTAGCTTAGATCAGGATATCCACGATCTTTGCAGATCTATGGTGTTCCTCTTTCCCCTAGAAGTTGCTCTTTAATGTTGTCTTCTTATCATTTTGGAGAGCGCCACCCTTACGTATAGCTATCTGCTCTAGCGTCAACCAAATCCAGTAGCAGAAACCTTGCTCTTGCCTGGCCATCGCATTGACACATAACTTGGATTGGGGACTTCTTCCGCTTGGTAGAATCTGTAACTAACTTCCTCTGTCAGCCCTATGGTATACAAATGTCTATTTACTCTGTAATGACCGACCAGTAGTTTTAATAGTGTTCTGTCTATACTTGACAAGTTTTTTGTAAATTTCTGCAATTGCTTCTCCAAGTTGTTTTTCTTCTTAGTTTCCTATGATTTTTCCACTACCCTTTGGACTTACTGTGTAGCCATTCATTGATAGTTTTATAATTTGCCGAAGGAAATGCTAGCTCTAGCGAGAATCTTCTCGATCCCCGTCTGACTATCTCGTTTGCCGCTTCATTTCCCTTCGAGCTCCTATGGGCGCGCATAGGCGTCAATTTACTTTTGGCACCCATCTCATTTAGGACGCAAGTTGATTTAGTCAAGGAAGTATGAAAAAGTGCTAGTTATTATGAGTATCTGCCATTATGTGTTTGCTCGCTAATAATTATAACATACTCATTCACAGCACATTGGATAACGTCGATGAAACGTTGAAAGTTTAGAGAAGAAATATTTTAATTTATTAATCCTTAAAATAAAAGAAAAAACCGTTCTTATCAATAAAGCACTAAACCTAAAGAAATATTCAATACAGACATTTGATTTTACAACTACAATAAGTGTTTCTTTAAGTGCAAAAAATACTTTTGACGATGATATAGAGGTTGTTTCAAACCTAAAAGTTTTTTTGATTTAATGATATATTTCTTCTACGAAAGAAAGTTTAATTCATTCAAAGGAATAATCTAAAAGGAGAAATAATTTCGTAAGTCTAGAAAAAGCATTGCGTTGGAAGAAGAACATAGAGAAAAATATTTTTGTACATAGAATAACATTTTGCAGTAAATATATTGGGGTAATATTTACCTCAATTATAGTTTAGTCTTAAATTTTATTAACAAAAACGTAGTGAGTATTATTTTATTGCAGTTTATTATTGTGGTAGATTATTTGAGTATTACTAGTTAATATAACAATACACAATTCTAAAATAAGGTACATATTTGCAGTTACTATATTCTAGTACCCAACACAATTAAGTATATGCAAACCTTCTGAAATTATATATCTCTTCAAAAATTGGATGTTATTGTAGCCACACATTTTCTTGAACTGTACTATACAGCAAAGTGTTATGCCTATGAAATAGAAACACTATAGTATAATTAATCTAGCCACCTAAATTTAACGTATTATAGAAATTGGAGTAAAAATGGCGTTGCCGCTTATTTCACTACTTTTTTACGCTTATTTGTTGTAAATGGGGTTAGGTAGATACGGCTAAATTATATTTATTTAGTAGATAAGATGGTTAAGCATTTTTGGTATCGTATAAGATGTTATCGATAAAACAATGCTCACAAAAGCGGCAAACAGCGATCACATCCTATACGAAAGGCAATTCAAGTGTGGCTGACAGAATGATAATTACACGGGCGCTATTAGTTCATATGAATCCCGTCTTAGGTAAAAGAAAAGCAATATAATAGCCTATTATTACAATAGAATTTCATAATCTATTTATTGCCACAATATTATAGTTATTATTATCGTAGTTTTTTTGTAGTAGGTATTTCGTTGACTATGGAAATAGTATTTTTTACTACTACTTACCATAATATTATAGGGTTCAGTTTACCGGTAAATATAGTTGCAAGAACTACTATTGTGGTATTAGTTGTACCACAAATATGTAAATAATTACCTTTGAAAAACTACCAATGTGGTACCGTCGAATGGGGCAATATGGCACGTAGGGTAATATGGGACAAAAATGCGTTTTTTGAAACTTGGTGGTTTTTTCATATTAAACAATAATACTACAGAATCTGTTCGACAGATTACCGTAAAATATTTACTGTTTATTATGAGAAAACTGCCAAATTTCAAAGAAGGTATATACCTACGTCACTATACTAATTATAGTTTATAGGCAAATTATAGGCAATAATTATATTTGTCTCTGTGTATGCCTAAAATTTATTTCTTTGGCTTTAAGTATCCTAACACATTAAATTTCGATGCATGTGTATTCTATTTGCTATAAAATAGTGATCCTCTGTGTATATCTATAACGCCCATAAGGTTATTTGCATTCATGATGCATGCTCACGATTTTACAGATAATTTTATAGATGCTACAGATATGCATAGAATCCCATCATAATGTCGTGGGTAGTTGTAAAAATTATATTATGATTTGCTGTTGCTTAGTTCAACAACATATTTTGGTTGAAACATATCAAAATAAACATGATAATCCCGCTAGACCAAATTATCTTTATTATAACATTTTTTGTTCTTTCCTTTAATGTAACTTTAAGCAAAAATATTTTATCTACAATGAAGTCAATATTGCTGGAATGCTAACCATTACTCAAACTATAAACATTCACATTTACTTTATTCAACGTAAATGCAAAAAGAGAACGTTAGAATAGTTATAATAAAGTATTATACAGGGTCGGGCAAATGTGTGGGAACACCTGATTTTTGGCTAAATTATGGGTTCTATTAAAAAATAACCTTAAGAAAAGTTTTTGTAGTATTTTTATTCTAGTCTGTACATACTCTGATTTCCAACAATTATCATGTTTCGAGATATGACGTCACCTGTACTTTTTTTAAATGGATCACCCCCTGTATCTTTTCACATTTTCGAATAGACGTTTTTCCCAGAATTACGAATGATATACGTCTTGGTGGGTATGCGGCTTGAGATATTAAAATAAAGCGTAGTCTATTAACATCTTTAGTTCGATTACGATCAATCTTATCCACCATTTCCTGGCAAAACTGCATCATATCTATGAGGTTCATTTTCATTTAATTCTTTTACCAAATGTACTTTATATCGATGAAACTTATTTCTACACAAGAAAAAAGGATCAGTACAGTAATATAAGGACAGTATTGTTAGTGATGTTTTTGGTTCTTCATCATTAACGAACTAATTCTTTTATGTTCTGTTAGTTTGCCCATAATGAACAACTATTTTAGTATACGGAAATGATCTGTCAGTATTGATTATGACTGTTAGTAATATTGAGTAATGCAAATAATTTCATTTCAGCTAAAAGTTTCCATGACAACATAAAAATACAAATATTCTTTATTAGATTATATCTGACAAAAAGATTTTAATAGCCGACGATTTATTTTAATACCTCAAGCCGCACACACACCAAACCGTATATCATTGAATTCTTGTGTCTATCCGAAAATGTGAAAATATACAGGGTGATCCATTTAAAGAAACTACCTATGACTTCATATCTCATAGTTGGATGATAGTTGTTGGAAATCAAAGTATGTTACAGACTAGAATAAAAAATACTACAAAAACTTTTCTTAGGGTTTTTTTTTGATAGAACCAATAATTTCGCCAAAAATCAGGTGTTCCCACATTTGGCTAACCCTGTATAATAGATATTTGTTCCATCTGAAATGCGTTGACCTAAATAGTCAAGAATAAATAAAGTTCTAGTCTAAATAAGATTAATATATTATCAATGAGTTAATAATTTATTCGAAATAAACGGAATTTATATACCAGATGTGTATATTTTGCATACATTTTACCGAGAATAACATTCATCCCGCGAGTAAGGAATCAAAATATACACATTATATTTTAATATAGTTAGCTCTAAAATTGTGGTCTAGTTCAAACAGATGTCGTCTGTTGAAACAACAATGGCGTAGGTTTCTATCTAATTTCGTCGACAAACAATCTGTGGTAACAGATTTATGTACGTGTAACTATTTTTTATGGGAATTATGCGACTGCTTTAAGAATGATGTTACGAAATCTCCGCTAGGTTTTTGGTTTTAACTTTTGCTTTTCTGTAATCAGTCGTTCTTATACATTACCCACGTCTTTCCATTTACGACTGCTGTACGAGAAAAATAAAAGAAGAATAGAAACGCACTATCTGGCGTTAAATGATATATTTATAAACAATAATTTGCCCGATTCGAAATAATAGCTCGAATTATACGAAATTGCTATAATCAAACGTTTAAGGCGATGGACATAACAACGGTTAAGTAGAAACCAAATTCTAAATGGATCAGTTGGGAAAATTATACGGCCGCGGGCTGCAGGTCCGAATCGGTCTCAAGATTATGATAGGATATTGTTCATGCATTCACACAGCACAAAGAAAAAAGGAACGAACGCAGATGCGATAAAGAAACGAATAAGGAAAGATGCATGTCATTCGAGAACAATTTGTGGGCATCTGTGTGTGTGACTATTCATTAATAATTAAGCCCAATCGCTATGATTTCGATTTTAGTATATGATGGCTATGAACATCGATAAACACAGGTTGGGTACTAAATTGCGGTTTCGAGCCGGTTAGCATTTGTCCTAATTTATTTAATGAGCGGAACGCCAATATCTCTTCATGCAGCATTGCGTTATAATTACCAAATGCGATTTTTAAACGCTTTTATTTCTAAAAATGCGGAATTCTAGTTTTGTGAATAATGTAGTTTTGGGTTTTGTTTTTTATTTTTTAATGTAGAGTATAAATACACAATGAAAAAAAAATAGTTATTCCCACGTATTACAAATACGGCACACATGGAAATCTTTCGGCATTCAGTAACCGTGTATACATTACGTTTTACTAAAATTAGTACATTTATTAGAAAATGACTTAATATGATCACGACACAACTAATTAAAGTTTGCCGTCATTATTTTTTTTTTAAAAGTATTATTCCGAAAACCGTGCACTGAGAGAAAAAATGGTTTAGTTAATCGTTTCTCAATGAATTTAACACTGTTTTTGTTTTAAATGCAAACAATGCTCTCCAAAATTAAAAAAAATAACATTTTAATGTTGCTTCAGCACAAAAATATTTGTTTGAATTGTTTGAATAGCACATATTTACTTTTGTAAGGCTAGTTTCTTATGGTTGGTGTGACTATTAAAAAGTATTACTGGAACATGCTTGAATAGTCCACTCAAACAAGAGAATATTAATTATAAAAATTATATTGATTTAACCATTTGTATGTGTTATCTTAACAATTAAATATATCTATTTCAATAGTTTTACATATAAATTTTCAACTTACAACAAATTATAGTTATCTACGATATGCTGAAAAAGCGTTGGTTTCCAAATGTGCCAAACTCGTGACAGTAAATTTGTAAATTACCGTAGTACAGGCTAAATATATACGTATTGAAACTAAAATAAAAGAAGCAAAAATAGAAAGTAGTATTGCAAAAGCAACATTAATAGTTTCGATATTATGATTTTATTGCACAGCAATGCTATAAAGACAGAATCATAATATATAAAAATCATAGGTGTACATAATTAGTATCAAAAGAAAATTATGATTATGCATTATAAATATTATAATATTAGAAAACTAAAACTACACACTTCAAAGCACCTTACCGCAAACTTAAACCAGTCACTTATTTGGTTAACTTATCTTTTTATAAGGGTAGCTTTCCAAATTCATTAAAATTGTGTAAAGTAGTACCAGTTTACAAAAAAGGTAATTCACAATCCATTTTTAATTATAGACCAGTAACAATTTCATCAAACTTTTCAAAAATTTTTGAATATTGCTTCTTAGATCGTTTCGCAAAATTTTTAGATAAGAATAGTGTTTTAACTGATAGTCAACATGGTTTTCGTTCAAATAAATCAACAACTACTGCACTAATGGATTTTTATACCAGATTGATTTCTTATATTAATGAAGGTGAGTGCCCTGTGGGTGTTTTTTGCGACCTTAGTAAGGCGTTTGACTGCGTAGATCATAATAGACTTTTATCTAAATTATATTCATCTGGGGTGAATTCTTTCTTAAGTAATAGACGTCAGTATGTAAGTATAACGTATAAAGAAAACGGATATATTACGCAATGTAGATCGGACTGTAGGAAAATCACCTTAGGTGTTCCGCAAGGTTCTGTATTAGGTCCTGTGCTATTTTTACTTTATTCTAACGATTTAAGCACTAATATATCTGATGCTTTCTTAGTTTCGTATGCAGATGATAACACATTTCTTATATCTGATAAAAATGAGTATGATTTAAAATTAAGGTGTCAATCAACACTGAATTCGATGAGTGACTGGTGTAATACTAATTTTTTGTATTTGAATACAGATAAAACCCAGATGTTCGATTCATAATAGCAGAAGGTTTGTTCTAGTATGGAAGTGACTGTTGGTCCTCAACTATTAAGTAATGTTGACAATTCTCAATTTTTGGGTTTGAATATAGATAAACATTTAAATTGGAAATGCCATTGTAGTGCTTTGGTATCTAAATTACATTCAATTTGT
This sequence comes from Protaetia brevitarsis, assembly GCA_004143645.1. Classification (NCBI taxonomy): domain Eukaryota; kingdom Metazoa; phylum Arthropoda; class Insecta; order Coleoptera; family Scarabaeidae; genus Protaetia; species Protaetia brevitarsis. The sequence goes on along the minus strand of RXPK01000281.1, from coordinate 2,331,638 downwards.
TATATATTTAGAAATTTAAAACGTGTAATGTGTACAAACCAGTTAATTTCAATTTATCATGCCTTAGTTGGCTCTAGATTAGCCTATGGAATATGTTTGTGGGGTCTGTCCACTGGGCGAATAAGGTTTTATTGCTCAGAAAAGAATCATTAAGGTTATTGCGGTGTATCTGTATTTAGTCATTGTCGAGATTTGTTTAGGCGATTTCGTGTATTGACTCTGGCTGGTCTTTTTGTCTATCAGTTGTCGGTATATATATTCACCAATAAACATCGGTTTAAGTTAATCAAAAATGTTCATGGTATTGCAACCAGACAAGAAAATAAGTTCTTTATACCTCATGGGAGATGTGACATTGTGCGTAACTCACCAAATTATGTTGGTTTAAAAATTTTTAACGGACTTCCTGAGGAAATACGTACTTATAACACTTTAATTGAGTTTAAAACAAAATTGAGGAACTATCTGGTTGATCGCGCCCTGTATACGGTCGGGGAGCTGGTGGCGGTGTAATTTTGTGTTTTGTAGTTTTAATTATGTGTCTTCTTTGTGACATGTCTTGTTTTACAAGGCGTTTAATTTTTATGACGTATAAAATGTAATATTAGTTACCTAATATAAATTAACAAAAAAAAAAACTTCACTACTCTACACGCAGGTTTCATTAGCAAAGCTATCATAATAAGGAAGAACACTTAACACTAAAGTTTAGTGTTACTGCTGATGAGCAACAATATATGGGCCTGAAACTATTTGTTTAAAAGATTGAGGAAATACCAGATTATCTTTTAGGCGGAAACATGTGCTAATGAAATGTGCGTCCATCAATTTAATACCGTCATGCATGTGGGACCAAGAGATTATCAGAATGTTTGAGGGTCAACCAGCCATCAAGGCTACTCACCTGTAATCAACTCTAAAATGGTTTGGAAAACCCTTTCTGTGGAGTCCGAAATACACAGGAATGCTCGCAAATAAAATAACAGATAATGCCGCAACAGAAAGGTTGGATCATCATTTTTAATTTGTTTACGGGATAAGTAAAACTGGAGTAGAGCAAAGAAAATTCAAATATTCGAGAAATTTCCAGGAAATGTGCTGAGGTAAAATTCTGCTGTAAACCTGTTATCACATGAAACCTATTGAACTTAAGTAAAAAGGAATCTTGCAAAGAGATATCTCAACCAACTTGAAATAGCAGGTGTAGTAGAATACGAAGTCTGTAGTGAACAGGATCAAACATTCTATCAGATTGCGCAACACTATGCAATTCAATGTTGTCACACCTGAGAGAATACGAAATTGAAAAAGATACCCTGGGTAGATACTTTTTAAAAGTAGTAGCAGTATACACCAACCCACTAAATATGAAATGTGTATGAAACATTGCCTTTTTCTCGTAACTTGTAAATAATATAACATCGGAAACGGATGTGTTATTGACGTGTATAAAACATACAATCTAAGATTATCACTTTGCTGTGCTTCAGAAACATTCCTAATTGCACAAAGTCGCATTTGTCAGAAGAGAAGAAGTTATGGTCAGATGGTGCGGTTGTTTGTTTAAGGTAATTAGTGTGATTAGTGTGGTTACAAATGTTACAAATTTGTTTGTCTGAATATGAATAAAGAATGTAAATCTGTGGTACATTTTGATGCTCTACAACACCCACCTTTGTTTTGATCAAAATTGTTTGTCAATAGTATTTATGAAAACTGGCTTGTAAAGTATCTACTTAGTTCCTATTCTGCTATAGAACATTGTAAATGATATGAAATTGGAAAGCTTAAGGATATAGACATATTGAAAGATAGGTGAGTTTTGTGAAATTATTTCTGTACACCTAATTATTTTAAATAATTATTATTGTTACATTGACCGTTCAAAAAAAATCTATCTGCCATAAACATTTTGAATTCATTACGGCCAAATTAATTTACCTAAAGGTCCAAAATTAACCGAAAAATTAGTATTTGTATATTGTAGGTATTGTGTGTGCATTGCAAACCTTGATATTGACAATGGAAATTCTTTTTCAGATGTAAATGTGTTTTATTTTATGAGGCTCGTTTATACCGACACATTAACCTCGGATTTATTTTAATTGAGCCTCAAAATGTTACATTTAATTTTTGATACAGTGGAGTTACATATTCCTGTAAATAAAAATTTATTCAAGTTGACCGTGTCGATGCAAACAGCAGTTAGTTGCAATAAACAAACATTCTTATATCATCTCCAATGCCTTGAATCAAAGACTTCCCCACAGAGAAAGTGTTTTTCGAGGACGTTATGAAACATACAAATGTTTACTGAGAATGGGTATTAGTTCTCCTTAGGTTTAATTAAAATTTACCGATAATATTCAACAGATGTATATTACTAACAAGCGTACGGTTTATTAAATAGTCAGTGATGAGCTGATAAGTACTTCAACCGTGCATTGACGATAAATGGGTTTTGGTGGCTAAAATATTAAAAAAAAGTTCAAAAATGCAAAAGTGCTTGAAGTACAAACCGCAATAATTATTTTCCTTTTTTTGAAAAGCGAGCACAGGGGATGGATTTTAAACTTTCTATCCTTAACAGCTTAGGGCCAAATCTTAAGCTTTATCGTTTTGTACAATACTTAAGATAAGTGGCCTATTATACCAGTGAAATTCGGGGCACCTCTCAAATAAAGTCTACTGTAATTTTAATGCATACGAAAAAACAACCAGCTGCTATAAATTACGGCCAGATGATAATTTTATACACCGAGGTAGAAATTATAAACGGCCGCAATTTACTACAAATAGATAGATACACACTAATGCGTAATTGCTTTTACTATTTTTTTTTTAATAATGTGCATGCGTAGGTATATTAAAACATGGTTTGAATTAAATAAACAGAAATAATTCTGAAATGTCGCATCGTATATGGTAGTTATTAACAGTTAATTTTTAATAATAGAGACTCCAAAGGAAGCATGTCCTAAGAGAATCTTACTTCGTCGTATTGTTTTAGCACAAAAAGAAATTTATAACAATGTGAGCAATATTCGATGTGATTAATCAACTTCCTATTACATTCCTTTGTTAGAAGCGCACGGTATACATTGCACAAGTATTTATTCAATTATTTCTTATTACGCACATACATACATGCGTAGGTACATGTAATATATTACAATGAATGTATTAATTAAAAAAAATATTTCCCTAATAAGCCAAGAAGCTAGTGGTAACAATATCCAGATTTGATGTATAGGCTTCCTCATATTTCCACTGCAGTTATTGTTATGCTTTTATATTTTCTTTTCTATGTGTCCGTTTCCATACTAGTGTGATTTATTCATCAAGTTTAAAGCTTTTAATGAATTGTGGGAACATCATATTTTGTATCCCGGTAACGTTGCTGTTGGAAGTTGTTCCTAGAGCGCTTTTGAATTTATTCTGCAATTATATTATTGTATACCATATATCTTCTTTATGTGCTCTGTATTTACGTAATTACAGAATAAGACGATGCAGGGATATACATGAACGCGATGCATGTGTTGTACGCAAGCTTTAATTTGAGCTTATGTGTGGGTTATACGTACAATTTCAATACCTAATCTTTTTGCTCCTGTATTTTTCTTGAATTACATTCATCGGTGGTGTTTATTTTGCAAAACATAAGCCAATTTGCAGCTTTGTAAACAACATCTTCATACTTTTGTCTTTATTTGTTCTGGAGGGTTGATACAAGCTCGGCACATGCCTCAGGTATACAAAATAAAAATAGTCATACTCTGCACGGAGTCTAAAAGGTCACATTTTAAAATGATTAAACTCGGCACATAACACTTAGAAATTATCCATAGCCTAGATTAAACTATATTTTAATTAATTACAATCATAATAATGTGATACTATTTTGACATATTATATAGTTATTATTTATATATAATGGTTTTTATATTCCATAATTTTGCTATTAGTAAAATCATTACGTTTCTTGGTGGCTATATTTTTGTATTTATGTGTTTGGTTAATGCTATTGCATTTGATATATATCAGATACACCACCCTTGTGCGACTTTGTCGTTTCAAAAATCTCATTACAAATGCGGTAGGATTAAGATATTAAGATGTGCCGGGTTTGTTGCCGCCCGTTCTGGAGTGGCACATATTTCTGGAGAGGCAAATTTTTATATTATCTATTTGGTCACGAAGAAAATATTTACGAGAAGATAGAAGAAACGATATATTACTTTTAAACATGTTTTACTAATGGAAACACGCTTGTTTAAACGTTCCTCTATCTAATAAACTTATAAGCACAAAGAAAATCTAGGCTAGATCTTCAAAAAGTGTTTCCATCGCCGTTTACAAGTATTCATCCGGTGGAAACTGACGCCGTTTCAAATGTTTTTAACGAACATACAATCATTTCTTGATGCCTTATAGTCCAGTCCAGACTAAGAATGCCTCAACTCTATTACAATGCAGTTCTCTATAAAACCGCAGTTGTTGATTGCTTTGTGGACTCTCGTATAGTGATATAAGATTTTGTTACTTTCCATTACTCGTACCTAATCGTTATTTCGTACTTTGTATTTGTTACTATGATAATTTGATGCTTTCGTTGTTTTCGGTACTTTCGATAATTTCGATACTTCCGATACTTTAGTTATTCGTTACTTCTGTCGAAAACGTTATTGTAGATTCATACAGATAGGCAATAGTTACAAATGGAGCGCGACGTTTGGCTGCGGTATTTTGAACATTGCTAAGAAAGATTGCAAGTTTTTTTACAGGGAGAAAATAACAAGAAAGAAAATCTTGGGAAAGATTACTCATTACTACAGTTAAAAGCAGAAATACATTAATTTGTTATTGCTAAGAAAGCTGATGGAGAAAAAGCGACTATTTTTAGCAATACCCTTTTTATTTATATTATATAAATTTATACATTGAATTATTATTAAGAATTTTATTACCTAAATCAATATTTATTTCAATTAATTATTTTCTTAGGACCTAACAAACATTTCTTTACTACTATTTAAAATAATAATTAAGATTAATGCATATTTATTAACGACAAAGAAATCTTTTTTCAGTGTAGGAAAGTTACATTAAATTAATAATGATACACTAGAAGTGTATAGACTTTACCATTTGTGAAGAGTACATTTTACACTAGGTTCGGGGCCATTATTTAACACTATTTAGGGCGGACCTCCCTGCACAAATGCTAGTGCATTTCTAGTTTTAAATAGTGTGAGAAGTTTTTTTACTGCGTATCAGTCAATTTTGCTATTAACAATTGTTATTCCGCAGTATGCGATTTTGAAAATCATTGTATTTTAATAGCTTCTGTTATCCCCACTTGAACAGCAATTCTATTTTTCGATGTGCCAAGATTAATTTTCCAATTGCTTTTTTTGTGTTGTGGACAAAAAAAGATATACTGACAGGTAAATTCGTTATCGTACGGTTTGCTAATATCTTATACTTAACATAAACGCTTGAAAATTAAGCAGAGTTTATCAATAATTGGAAACAGGGCCGGTGTTATGGGTATGCGAACGAGGTGGTGGGCACAGGCCTCACGTTAGAGGAACTCTGGCATCGCTTTAGAGGAGCCTCGCTTCCTTATTCAAGGCCATTTCCCAAAGAACCCCGCAAAATATGTATAGCTCTAGGCCCGATTGGAAAACTGCTAATGATAAATATCTCGAGTATCAATATTAAATAATACAAAAATAGACACTTCATCTGTTTAAAAAGGTAATATACAGAATTTTTTATAGCGTAGCTAAATAAGGTAAAGTCAGGTAAGTGTGTAACCGGGGCAAGTGTGTAGTTTGGCTATATTTATTTTTAAAATTGAAATACGGACGTTCTCTTGTTATTGTACTAATGTACTAAACTTCATGCTAGTTTTACAAACAAAAGTTCGCATCTCCTAACGTGTAATAACTTGAATATCTTGTGAATATATCACAGCTTATTAAATAGGCATCAGTTTAGTATTGCACTCTTGGCCGAACTAAAGGATAATGCTATTAATATATAAAATGCGGAACCATGGGGAGGGCAGTAAGATTGCCAGCTTGTATCGCTTGTATTTCGAAATTTTGCGACATCTTACCAATGGATTCATAACTATTAGTACCAAGAAAAATCCGCAAGGGTCGCCCTATTAGCTAATGACGTTCGTGTTTACTATTTCCAGCAGCCATTTTCTGTTTAACAACCGAGTGACATTTATTCTTTGTTTTTTGCGTTTATGGTTTTGTGTTGTGTGAATTATATTTTTTTGTTAGAGTGACTTACGGATAATTTGTTATGGTATATGCAAAATAGCGATATCAAAACAAAAAAGTAAACCACCATCTATCGAAAATTGGATACGTATGATTGATGGGTTTATCGAGAAAATTTTCTTCACTTGGCTTTACATACATCATGCCAAGGCGATTTAATCAAGATGCCATCGAGAATTTCTTCTGCTGCATCAGAGTGCAGGTGTGAGGAACATCAACCCCACTTGCAAGGGCTTCACAAATTCATTTAAAACATTGACAATTAATAATTTGTTTTCTTAAACCATCCATTACCAGTATTAATTTAATGGTAGATATAACACATAAGCCGGTACATGTTTATGTAGAAAATTACGTCTGCGGTTACATTGCCAGAAAAATATATAAACAAGTGGACAAATGCGATACCTGCATGAAAAATTTACTCGTAACATCTGATGGAGAACAATATAAATTAATAATGGCAAAGCGATATGATCTTAAATAATTAATGTTGCCATCAACGTTGTTCATGAGTATTTTTCATGAATGTGCAATTGTAGTATCCCAAGAAATTGTCAGAAATTGTTTAAACAATAATATTTGTCGCACAATCGTAGAATGTGTTAAAAGTAGGATGGATTTTAGTAGATATTTTTCTAAATAATTTAGTCAACCTTATGATTTTCGGGTGGACAAAATCTATAAATAAGATTCTTAATGGCAAAGACAGTCGTTTTAAACCTTTAACTATTAATGATTCTGTTAAAAACATAGCTTCCCATAAACAGCAAAAGAAACAGAAATAATGTGCAACATAGTAATTTTAAATCAAATTTTTAATTAGTGCATTTTAGACATTTACAATCCTATTTTTTTTCTTTTTTTTTCGTGTTAAGATCTGAAGTCACAGCTTATTATCGTGAAATGTATAATAAAATATTTACTTACATTATGTGTTTTAATTGTAACAGACATTTCTATTGTAAAAAAAATAATGCTTTACCAAAAATCTGTATTTTGTTCATTTAAAAAGAAAACAATAATTGAATATTTAATTTTTCTGGTAAAATATCAATTTTCATTTGAACTAAGTTTGTACTTCAGAACTAAGCAGTATTAAGTCGAATGCAAAACAATTAGGCTTAATAATGTTTAGTTCAGAGGTACAAATGCAATAGCTACATCAAAATATCAGCGGTATATTTTTCAAAAAATACCGCCTTTTTTAGTTACGAACCATTGTGGTGTAGGTTTCAATAATATCTCCAATAGTTGTGAATCCATAGGTAAGATGGCGCTCTTAAAAAAATAACCAATTTTTATACAAAGAGAGACCATTCTATTTTATCCTTTTCTATGTGCGGAACGATTACACACTTGCCCCATTTTTCTGGGTAAGTGTGTAGTATTGACAGTGTGTAAAATTTATTTTTTGTTTCTAGTAAACCGTTGATAATTATAAAAGGTGTATCTATTGAAAGCTTTCAACTGAGCATATATTATACGTACTTCTATGTGTAGAATTTATCAAAATGTCTTATTATGTGAACGGTGTTTTTCTTCGCACTATGCCATTTTTACTACACACTTACCTGACTTTACCTTATGTTAAAAAGTGTTATTTGGTTGAAGCTAGGAGTTTTAACATATTTTAGGAATTATCATGTGAAAAGGGCTAATATTTTAAAAAACTATCATAAATAGATATACAACACCTTATTTTAATCAATATATTAATTATACGTTGCATTTAAAGGCTATAGTAAAAGATTCATCTTCTATTAAAAAAAATAGTTTTGGTAATCTAAGAGCATCCATATTTAGTTTTTATATAGTTCTAAACACTTTGTATGTGAAATTCTAATGCGCCAGTTCGCAAGACTTGCATTAAACTACTGAAGTCAGTGTTCGATTCTGCCTAATTAAACACTTTTGAGATATGTTGAAAAAAATGGGCTGACGTGATGCACCTACAGAATTGATGCGCGCTTTGTGTTACCTCCAGGAATGGAAGAGGTTACAAGAGCTTGAAGAGGTCCTATGGGTTATTAAGGTTCATCAACGTTTTTCTTTTTGAGCTTTCGTTTGGTAAAGTTAAGTCGGTTTTTCGTCAGATGGATAGTTGAGCATGTGTTGTGGTCGTGTTTTCTAAAACCTTGAAAACAAAAATAAAACTCAAACAAAACCAAAACTCTTGTTTCCACCAAGCGAACTACATTTTGTTTTAGTTTCGTATTTGTTTTCAATTCATTTCGAGCAATTAATGGCGCGGTTTTGTTTTGTTGTTTAAGCTGTTTTTATTGGAGTGGAGCCTTAATTTCGAATAAGATTGGGTTTACTTTTCTCCTTCGTTACAATCTTGATAATACTTCTGTGTACTAGTTGTAATCTACTCATTATCTGATTAAATGCTTATATACAAAAGCAACATAACCCTTTAAATACAAACGGAACTATGTCGACTTGTATCGAAGTATCACAGCTATTTGACAGCAAAGGTTGCTGCGTAAGTAATATAAAAATCAGGTAAAACATTTCTCGTAAATTTGCAATTTATTTTTTAAAATGAATACATTCCCGTAACACCCGATTAAATATTTTCCAAGTATATAGTAATCAATATTTTTTAATTTAGTCATGTCAAAAACTAATACACAATACATTGGAGTGTGCAGAGCACCAATATTGATTCAAATTTATATAGGGCAGCTAAAAAAATGAAGGGTAGTCCAACAAATGTATTTCTCTGCGATCATAATGCGACGAGCTCTCTTTTGTTGAATCTCTAGAGTATTAGAGTCGCCCAAACGAATTGTACTTTTTCAAAGAATAATTAAAATGAGAGATATACTCGTACGTATCCACTGCTCATTCGTCTAAGAGACATTTGCAGTCGTACTGGCTACAATTCTGAAGAAATACGGCGCTCACGCAATGAATGCAGTACGAGTGAAGTTGTAATTTTGCGTTTTATTTCCTGACAGATGGATTCTTTCTCTGGACGATTGTGTGCATTGTGCAGTAGAATATGAAATGTAAACATGGCTGTGTGCAGTTGAATGATGATATCATGTTACAATTACGTAGGGGGGTTTGTTAAGTATGATGGGTGGTCAAACCGTATATTTCGCTACCTGAAAGCTACACAATACTTAAACGAAGTACGGATTTTAATAAATGTGTTACGCATGTGTGCGTATTTTACTATATGTAGATGTACGGTTTCATAACGTTCGAAGATGACCTAAGCAGTCGTAATTATCGTGTTTTACAAGAGAAATTTCTTTGAAGGTAGAAATAAAATGTCAGGCCTGGAATTAGACAAACATTGTGGCACTATTTTATTTCTACAGCTATTTGTACAAGAGATATGTTTGTTTGTAATGTTGTTTGCTTCCTTTTGTAAGTTCTACTGAACGAACAGGCACTATTGTATTATAAATTTAAGTAATATTAGTCAACAGCTTACTTTTTATTATAATGTTGTGGAATTAATTAGTGGAAAAATTAGCTCTACTTTACTTATTGTGATTTTTACTAGTGAGAGTTTATTAACCCTGCAGTTGTTACATTTTTAGTAACAAAAACAGTCGCACTCATGTGTGGCATTCATAATTTTAAAACGTATACTTAATTACGAAATAATTATTAATACTAACACATAGAATTGCTTGCTATTTTGTATTATTTTATATGACAGCAACAAAATATCCTTACATGCTACACATATTTTATTGATTAAAATAACAAAAGTACATCATTTACGTGTGTATGCACAGAATATACCTATGACCTATTAAGCTTATATATATGTATATGCACTCTTAACGAATCCAGTGAATAGATTTTAAGCACATAAAATATTATTTCTGTGCACAAAAATCGAGTTATTCTGTTCTTTTTCGAGCTATACAACAGTCATTGTTTGGTTTATTTGGTTTGTTACTGGGAGAAGCTCAGATAGTGGAATACACCTTGAATAACCTTGATACTTCTAGGTACTCATATTTATTGACTTATTGTACCATCTCCACTGCTATTTTGTCCACCCCGGAGATTTTTTTACTAGCCAATTATTGCATTGACACGGAACTTACGACTTTGCTTCCTATTCGAGAAGAAACATGTTTTAATTTATATATACAGTGACCGGCATAAATATTGCAACATATGGGAAATTTTTTTATTATTAAAATATACTAAAACTTTTTTTGGGGATAGGTTGTGCATGTCTGGGAACCCCAAAATTTATTTTGACACACGTCACGTGACCACTAGTATGGCGGTAAATTTAGAAAATATGATGTTAATCTCAAAAAAGTGAGGTTAGATGACATGATATCCAAAAAAGTTATTTGAAAAAGTTGTTTAGAATTCAATTCTGAGGCTGTGTGCAAATTTTTGTAAAGATATTTTTAAAAAATTTAAAATCACAATTTTTCCAAATATTGTTTAATTAAATTACATATTTCCATTTTTTTTTTTCGTTTTTAGCAGCTCGCCTACAGTAATATTTCTAAATCTGGTTGATACTCAAATAATTTTGTCAATGTTTGCATAATTAACACAGTGAAAACTGAAAAGTACATTTTCGTAATGACAGTTGATGTTGCAAGCGACTGTATCTAGAAGTAATAAATAAAATTTTACAAACATTTTCATTTTAAACCACTTAATAAACATTACTTTTATTGAAAATTATAACAGTTTTTTGTTTTCTGCATTAAAGTGAAAACCGTTAGTCTAAAACTAATAACTCATAAGAGTACATGCGCGCAACGAAGGTATCAAAGTAGGTTTTGAAATTAGAGAACAAGGAATAATAAATAGTAGGTAAAATAAAAATAGTTTAATGTCTATGAAACTTAATAGAAGTAAATGATTAATAATAAAGTACTTTTAGCTAATCATGTGAATTCTTATTAAGCAAAAACATTTAAACAATAACTAATAGTAATGAACAACTTGTTAGACACACATATCGTTCTGTTTATTATAAGTAAGGTAGGCTTTGAAATTAAAACAACAAAATAATGTAGTAAACTATTTTAATTATCTGGTAAATGAGTAATTACTACTATTTTAATTTTACCTACTGTTTATTATTCGTTGTTCTCTAATTTCGAAATCTACTTTAATACCTTCGGTGGGCGCATGTAGTGTTATCAGTTTTGGACTAACGTTTTTCATTTTAATGCAAAAAACAAAAAAAAGTATTATAATTTTCAATAAAGATAATGCTTGCTGAGTGGTTTAGAATGAAAATGTTTGTGAACTTTCATTTATTAGCACTATATACAGTCCCTTGCAACAACAATTGTCATACCGAAAACGTACTTTTCAGTTTTCACTGTGTTAATTACGCAAACATTGACAAAATTGTTTGAGTATTAGCCAAATTTAGAAATATTACTGCTGTTGAGCTGCTAAAAACGTAAAAAATGGAAATATGTAATTCAATGAAACAATATTTGGAAAAAATTGTGATTTTCATTTTGTTTTAAATATCTTTACAAAAATTTGCACGTAGCCTCAGAATTGAATTCTAAGCAACTTTTTCAAATAACTTTTTTGGATATCTTGTCATCTAACCTTACTTTTTGGAAATTCATGGCATATTTTTTAAATTTACCGTCATACTAGTGATCACGTGACGTATGTCAAAAGAAATTTTGGGGTTCCTAGGCATGCACAACCTATCCCCCCCAAGAAAACTTTGGAATATTTTAATAATAAAAAAAGTCCCATATGTTGCATATTTATGCCGGTCACTGTATAATATATATATAATCATTAATCCTATTTACCTTAGGGTGTTAAGATATTTCTAGTCACAATTTCTTTAGTCACTACTATCACTTCCTATGGATAAATGTTGCCCAAGCTTTCTTGTTCTTCGCCATTTTCGTCCCTTCATTCTATTGGACTTCACGTTTCTTGAGATTGTCCACTATTACACTATCCCGTGATTTCCGTGATCTTTCCCTTGGTTTCTTTTGTGTTGTTTTCGCTAACCATACCCTTTTTATTTGTCTCTCCTCTTCCATACGCACCACATGTCTAAACCACTCTAACTATTTTTTCTCGATAGTTTCCAGGATAAGCTCTACTTTCAGCTGTTCTCTTATTTCCTCATTTCGAATTCTATCCCTACGAGTAACTCTCTTTACGGCTCTCAGGTACTTCATTTCTATGGCTTGAATTCTGCTCTTCATCCTGTTATTTAAGATCCAGCTTTCGCTTTTGTTTTGATTTATCCGCAATTAAAACTCAATCGGTTCGATGAGGAATCGAACCCGTGAGGGAAAATCAAACATGCAAACCGTTCAACTACCCACACGAAAACAATACCTTCAGTTTAACTCCTATTTTTGCCGAAACTTGATGGATTTTGTAGATCACAAACACATATTCGCTGTTTTGATGTTGATTGGCAAGTTTTGGTTGTAACTTGAACATTCAAGTAAGTCTTTACCAATTGCTTTGGAAGTTCTTTGAAAAAGTTACGACTTTATAGAGGAGAAACAGTTTTAGAGTTTTTGTGGAATGAGTTAATGCAGCCGCATTGAGTTAAGTGTAAAATATAACCATCGGCCAGCGTCTAGTAGCCCGGGAACAGTAACATAGTTACCACCATGACAACACCACTTTTGGTGGTATTATACGGTGTAATTGTTTCTAGTTTACATGAATCTTTTGAACTTCCGTCAGCTACATCTTCATGGTAAAACGAAGATAGCAAGATGACGTTCTTATTATTATTATTTTTTTTGGGTGCTATTCTGTCTGAAACTAAAAATACCTAATTTTATTGGATGTTTGGATTTTGTAATATCAACTGATAATTTACACTCATTCTTTCTAATGGTTCTTTTCACTATCCATTTTCTTTTAAATAATTTATCCACTAACTCAATTCAAACCTTTCATCTATCATTACGTTTTGGCTTGATAAATGGATTCACAACCTCTTTGCACCACAAAGAGTAGAGTATTACCTTCTTGGATGGATCCTGCTTGTTGTTGACCAACATTGACCTTCATGTTAGTTGTGCAATATTTTTCTTTTAAAATTATTTTTGCGGTGTTTAGGGGAATATACTGTCGAAAGTCGCACTTGGATTTGTAAGGTTGTCATCCTTTCATAAGTTTAAAAACGTACTTACCTGCCAAAACTATGTGGCACCTAATGAACATCCTAGTTTTAAGTCGGATTTGCAATTGCGACGGTGTTTAGCATCCCTTTTTTAAACAACCATTACAAAACAAAATTGTAGATTTTGCAAAATAACTATTCAGATATACTTTAAAAAACCACAGTGGGAATATCTAACTCCTTCCTATAATGAGTACAGAATACTTAAACTTCCTTCGCCGATCATACTTTTAAACGTAAAGAAATAACTTAAAAATCTAAAATATTTATTAATATACCCATAATTTTTTTTGTTGGGTTAAACTACTCCATTTAACAAAACGATTCAACAACATTTATTTGCCTTTTTCAATTACTATAACTAGAGTAGCCAACTTTCGTCTGCGCGCCAAGTCAGTACTAAGTTTCGTATAAGTGACATTAGCGTTCAACAAAATTATTTATTTATTTAACTATTAATGTTATATATAAGCCCCTTACCTTATTTAAGTAACAGAAATGATATAGGATTGCTGAAAAGTTTGTAGCATTAAGTGTTTCAAGATTTTTCTCACTAAACCGCTTTCGTCGCGATGCTAAAACATGCTTATATTTTGAAAAAGACCGTTCAACATCTACGGATGTAACATACGCATAAATAATAGAAACGTATTTAAACGCTTAAAATAATTTTTGTAGATAGATAACGGATCAGATGCACCACCACCAATGTGCAATCCGATTTGTGCCAGCACTGTTTATCGCACACTGTACAAACCATTTTGGCACCACCATAATGTAAATCCTGGATTTCATCGATATACTTTTATGCATTATGAAACAATGGTCGTTTTCTGGGATTTTCTACGCACGAAATTGTATTAGATTTACAATGCGTAAAATATTAACGGGGAGTTGTACTATCACACATCAAGACTCGACTAATACTGATACTAGATACTAGTAAAGATGGTACAAAATACTTAAAGCAGTTCTTTGGTAACAGGTATGAATATAGAACAGCTTAGAACAGATATACGATTTAATATATACCTGTTATCTCATACTTCTTCCATTCTAATGGCCAAGTCCAACAAAATGTCTTTGTAAATGAATACGAGTATGCGTACGCATACTGACATTTTACCAGTAAAATGCTACGTTAGTTGTTTGGCAGTTGTCTGGTAACAGACACCTATATAAAGATACTGATTTAGATAGATGCGCACTCACGGTGCGTATTAACACATACTATATTAATTTTAACCACCCATATCAAACTCGAAGGCAAGTAACAGGTATTGGTAACAGGTATTAATAATGGGTATGACCTGAGAACAAGAACAGTTCGTACCTGTTATCGTCAAATACTGATATTTACAGCCTTTAGCTGTGTACTTACATATTTGCTTCATTGCATGTTTGATTTAATTTAATTTTAAATATTATTGGCAATATTATAAAGACAGCTTAGCCGATACGTTGCTATTTAAATAATTTTTCTACTAATTTATATTAATTGTGATATTGCTTTATTCAATAATTTATTATTATTACTATTATTATTTAGCTCTAGAGGATCCGATTTTTCAAAAGCTTATTGCAAAAACAAACAATATGAAAGTAATTTTTCCTATGCTTGAAATGCTTGAAGAAATTAGCAAGTTTGGCAGAAACAGAAGTTACTCAAGTAAACACAATCTTTCATGCGCGTTCGCAATTTGTGTTCTTAATAAATATGAGTTTGTACGTGAATAGGCGGTCTAGGATGAGTGTTGTATCCGTTCAATGAAAGTTGCACTTTAGAATTTTTGGAAGTTGGAACAAATTTAATTCTAAATCCAACCTCTAAAATCGAGGTGAATTACAGATTATGCGTTTGATAACATCACTTACAAATGTCATTCACAACAGATCATGGATACGCGGGACCTAAACATTCCTTTTTTAATCCGATAAACGTTCAATTTAAGAATAAATTATGCCCTCTATCAATCGATGTTCGGGTTTTCACAACTTCACAGTGAGATAGAAGAACGCGGCCAGTTTGGAGATTTACTATTCGTGACAAGGAACTCTTAGGATCGAAAGATCCGCTAAACGTATGGTTAATGTTATTTACAAATGGTCCGACCGTATATAAGCCTTTTTTTGTATACCCGCGGTCCGTAGAGAACTGACAGATATATACGAATAATAAAAAGAAGTATGTGAGCGTCACGGACCTCTCTCTCTCAACAGTGACAACTGGTAATTAGACAGCGCGCATTAGCTATAATCTTATGATTTAGTTGGTATCATTAGTTATGAGAAGCGGCTGGTTTCTTTTTCTTACATTTGAAAAGTTAAGTGTAGGTGGCCAGATAATTCAAGGTTTAACACCAGTTTTGTGCAAAACAACCAAAACCGCAATGACCACAATGTAAGAAATGTAATAATAGTAAATCACTGCCTCTGAAATATGAATAATAATAATTTATACATCATAAATAAATAATAAGAGGGTATAGAATAGTTATTTACATTAGAGTGCGGAAGGTGTCATTTAGAGTACTACATTCGAAGAATTTAAGCGCTGTAAATGACCTTAACGCACGGCTTTTGCGTTAGATCTATTGGCCGAGAAAAATATTTACAAACTCTTATTGAATTTAATAATTAATTATTACGTCACTGGAATAGTGAGTAGATGTGGATTGATACCACTGGATTTTGACAACTCAACTAAGCTTTAATTTTATGTCAAACCGATTTTTTTGATGATTCGTCAATAGCAATTAAAATATCGGTAAGTGAGATGATGCAATGTAATGAGATGAAAAAAAAGCCGTGTGCTTTTTAGGGCGGTAAAATGAAGTTACTGGTACATCAACTGACAGATAATGCTATGCTTACAGTTGATAAGGCCAAACCAATATTTTGTAAGGGATGGCAACACTGCTTCTCCAAAAACAGGTTTTAGTCTGGTGAAAATTTTATGTAGAGTATACAAATTGCAATTTTTATTACATCTAAGTAAGTTTAAGCTGTTTCTGTTATGAAAAATCGTAAATATGTATATTAGTGTCTTCATCTTTGAATAAGAGAATCTTTTTTATATAGTTGGTCGGATATATTTTTGTTTTATGATGCCTAATAAGTGCACACATACGTAAAAAGAACATGTAACTGAAGAGGTTCTTGAACTAATCAAGGCTTAAATGATACCATCAAGGTAGTTAAAAATGGGTTAATGGATATCAACGAAGTCGCCAAAGCATTGGAAACACCAAAACCACATTCTAAAGGTGATTCAAATAATAGACTAAGATCAAATGTGGAGGAAAAATAGTGAGCCATACCAAGAAACTACAAAAGTTGAGGTATAATGTAAAAAGAAAACTTCACGATCCGACAAGGAAATAAGTAAAAAAATAATGAAAAAATCAATTGAAGATACTTTCGACGAAGAAGCAAACGGTGTTATATTAAGTGTTTTTTTCCAAAAAAATGCAAAAATTTTCGTAAACTTTGCCGGAAGGAATCAATGTAGCTTCGAAAAAGAAAAAAAAATAAAAGGTCTGTTTCGCTTACCTAATATGAGCTATCCTATATATATAGGCTTTTGTATGGAACTAATTGGAAGTATTCCATCAGCTTAACAATTTTTTTTTAGTTTTAAATATTTGGTAATAATATTATTTATTATTACATTCCTGAATTTAACATAAAGTTCTATGACGACTACAATTAAGGTTTCCTATACCTACCTATCTGTTTCTAAAATATTTCTATTTTTCTAAACATTTTGATATTTACACTGTTGTGCGTAATGTATTAATTTTCACTTGCTTTTATGTGCCAGAAGTCTCGCATTTTAACATTACCAAGTACTAAGATTGTTTCACCAAAACGTAGTAAAAAGTTTCCATTTTCCGTATAAATGGTGCCTAAAAATTAGTGATATCAAAAAAATTTGAAAATCACACAACTATTTTTTTTTCAAATGGAACAGCCTGTACACCATTTTTTTTTAGCGGTTACAGCTTTCTTTCAACTGAAAATAGTATTATTCGAACAAAACATATTAATTAAAAAAAGAATATATGAACTGAAATAAATGTTTAGTCCGAAGCCTAAACTGTATCCAGGAGTTTTGCCGAAGAAATAATATTGTACGGGAAAGATCATTGAAGGATCATACAAAATGAGAAAAATATAAAGTTCGCCTTTGGCAAATATAACATCGATCCATGTTTCAAATCTTATCATGCGAATGAATCCCTTTTATGCAGAGATTAAAAATTTAACATCTTAGCGTACTTATAAATTCACAATAATTTTTATTTGGGAATGCCGGTTTTAATAATAGAATTCTGGATGCTGGATTATTGGTTGGGAAGCGTGGTTAGCCGCGCGCACTTTGGCCACCTTCCCTAGGCGGAGTCACTCACCCGCAGCCTACTCGAGCCAACCCAAGCGAATGAACTCGAGCAGTGTAGCATGTGAGGTGCCGCCAAAGCTGACCATACTGGGCCAGAACTCCCCCAGGATGGAAGCTGTAAGTTGAGCAAGCGCCGAACAATCACATAAGATGTGCTCCGGTGTCTCGTCCTCTAGGTAACATGCACCACAGACAGTATCTTGCTGTCCATGGACGACAGCCTGGGGATGGCTTTGCGTGCTTGACAGCAGGTGGTTATGGATGCCTATCTCTCCTCGTGTAGAGTAGTAGTCCACTGGTTTATTAGGGTATTGAGTGTAGCCGAAGAAATGGAAAGAACAGGCCTCGGTCCCATGTAAGGAGAACACGAACCCCTTCTCGCCAACCTATCGGCAGCCTCGTTTCTCAGCTTACCTTTATGACCTTTAACCCATCTGAGTGTCAAGTCATTATTAATAGGGATCGCTACCAAGGCATTGTGACACTGAAGTACTAGGCCTGAAGCGATCTTATAACTGCTGAGGGCTTTAAGGAGGGTTTTAGTAGAATTAATTCATACTCTATGATGCGAAAACTTGCATTTTTCCTTTTCCAAAAATCTCTCTCCTTAATTTCGTAGCCTTAATGATATTTGTTGCAATTTATGCATTTTACTCTCAACGTTTAAACAAACATATATTGACATATAATTTAAATTAATATTACAAATATGAAGTTAACATATAGATGCACAAAAAATGCATAAATTGTGACAAGCACCATTAAGACTAGGAAATTAAGACGAGGGATTTTGAAAAGAGAGTAAATACAAGTTTTCGCAACGCAAAGAGTATGAATTAGTTCCACCATACAAATTGGCACTCCCAAATGAAAACCATTGGAAAATTATGTTTCATTTTAGATGATTAATCGTTAGAATACTTAAATCAAGTAACTGTTTATGAACATATTCGTACTTAGAATCCTTTCGTAAGATATTATACGTTGGAGAAAGGTCTTCAAAATAAAGAATAAAAGTGCCTGATATTGTTTTCCGTAATTAGACATTTTTAAAGCAGAAAACATACTGAAAAATTACCACAAAACAAAAAAAAACAATTTTGAGTATCGACACACTAATTACTTTTGAAATGATTGCAGGTATTATTACTATTTAAAACAATTATAGTTGTCAGTTAACTGAGAAACCGTTAACTGAACATTTTTTTTCAGAAAGTCAACATGTCGATTTTTTTATTTTATTTGATTTTGTAAATGCCACACAATAAGTATGTATGAAAAAACATACCGAGGAAGTATATTTAAAACTTATAGAGGTTCATCAGGTAAATATACATTAAAGTGTAATTTTGCATTGAATCTACAATATTAATTAAGAATATTTAATTTTCCAGTGTCGCTCATTAGGGCAGACATAATCCAAAGCGATACATTTTTTACATATACGAATACATATATGTGTATTATAATAGTCATCCTCGAGTGTCCGGATTTTTGTGTACGTCGCCGATAAATACCAGATAACGTCCGATCGATTGTGGTTAATGACCGTGCGACAAGAGGACAACAAGACGGAGATTTTAGATGCGGCGGAAAGGACATCTACGCAACGTATATAGGAGCATTCCACATATACAAACACTGAGATAGGAGATACTCCGCTCGACGGACAAACAGAAAAAGGACTTTTGATGATGAATCTGTGTGAAACCGCTTCATTTGTCGGAGGGTTCGTGTTTAAGATATACACGGACTTGTATCTGTCAGTGGAGAAGTTCGAGATACGTTAAGCGGATT
Source organism: Protaetia brevitarsis (assembly GCA_004143645.1). Taxonomy (NCBI): domain Eukaryota; kingdom Metazoa; phylum Arthropoda; class Insecta; order Coleoptera; family Scarabaeidae; genus Protaetia; species Protaetia brevitarsis. The sequence continues at coordinate 2,311,999 of RXPK01000281.1, read as the reverse complement.
CGAAGCGCCGAGACTATAAGAAAATCTTTGCCGCCACTAATGCCTTTTTACTTATTTTTTTTTAAATTTGTTTTATTTAAGTTTTGATCGCCTTTAATTATAAATATTAATGACGTTTTCATTTAATTTAGTGACTTTCATACAGGTGTGGTATATTACTTCGAATTAGAAGAAGAAAATAAAAATCAGAAATAAACATCAACTTAATGCAAAAGCCAATTTTTTGAAGCATAATCAAGTCATCTGATCACTGTGCAGTTCGTAGTGGAACCTAGAAGACCTCCAACTCTTCCTTTACTGCACAGAAAAAAAAATGTTGTAAATTTTCAAACAATTATAAAGTTTCGCACAACAAGTTGTTTTATATATAGGGACGAGCACAACTTGTATTAACATTTTCCACAAAATTGTTGACGAAAGTTATTGCATTTTTTTGCAACAAAATGCACATATTTGTTATACAATATATGTTGACAGGACCTATATATTACAGCAGTAAGTGCATATCACTTATTGCAAATAGTATGTTTAGGTCAGTGGTAATAGTTGCAACTAAGTATTTTGCTAATATCACAAATCTGTGCTGTTGATATAATTAATATACCTAGTTATGAATAGTTATTTACTGTATAATGTGTTTTTTGAAACATAATGTGCAGTTTTGTTGCACAATTTGTTGACATAACCTACCTATAAAAAGAGCATAATGCCGCAAATGCAATAGGAATTTTGCGTACAGTAAAGCTGGACTGTTAGATCAAGCAATAAAGGGTCCTTAATTTGACAAGATCTTATAAATTTATTTTGTTCGGTATGTAACGTTTGCGAATTCTCCTTCGCCGGTATACAATGCTTTTCCGGTAAATGCACCAAATCAATTTTTTATAACCGTGTTTGAGTGAAATAGGAGAAGCGCCATCTTTACAACAATGGTTGTAACACATACACCTATTGAACGTAACTGTATGGGTAGAAAACTTCGCCATAATAATAATGTTTAATTCAGAGGACGTGTTTACAAAAGTGTGGGCTAGGTTGGAAAAAAAGTAATTTAAAGCTACCTAATTACATTAAATTAACTAGAATTGTGGTTAGCGTAATCCTTATTTCTTAATAATATTCACTTTGTTAATTGAAGAGTAGTTATTGTTTAAGTGAAATTAATGGGTTTGTTAAATTAATAAGTAACAAAATAATATGAGCGCTTTTTATGCAAATTATTTTCTTAATTTTTGCAATATTTCTAAAATAAACAAGATTTTATTAGTTTGAGGGTTTGGTTGTTGATTTCATTAACGACAATACGTAAATCTCGAGGGATGTGACAGTTGGTGAATATAATTATTACTGCTATGTCGACAGGCCGATGTCCGTTTTTTTACTTCAGAAACAGCAGTTGGTTTAACTGTTGTTCAATAGACGACTCTGCTGATATTGAATTAGCAGTGACTTTTTAAATAATTTTAACGTATGTACTTAAAAGAACGAATATTTTTCAGGGTGATTATATATACAAATGTAGTATTATTATATTCCACCACAAAATAAAGAATTGATAGTTTCGTTAGACCACCCAGAAGTGTTTGCTCCGCTTATGATTTTGGGTGGTGATATTTTTAACATGAAACTGGTTGGTAATCTACTTTTATCAAAATTCCAAATATTAAAAGCCCAAAGTTTTATTTTTTTAGATTACCGAAGTTCTTATAAATGGGTACTACGCTGATAACTGTCGATGTCCTTAAAAATATTTCACCCACATATTTTGTTCTAATGGAGTGTTGGCTAAAATTCTACAGCCATCTGATTTGTATTTCAAGATTGTATTCCAAGATTTATCGAACGTTTTGCCGTTACTCTTGGCAAATCGGTACACCAATTAACGAATCTCTGTTAACATCAACCCAAAATGAAGGTTGCTTCCTTTTTTGATATATTAGTATCTAGTAGGAGCTTTTCTTCTTCGTCCGTGAACACACGTTTTCACATTATTGTAAACAAATTAAGGGTAAACTGATTGTAAGCAGTAGAATTTTTCGGTTTATCGAGTTTCTTATATATAAAATTAAAGAATAAAATTATGGTTTAGTATGGTATTTTAAATAGAAGTATCTTTAAAAGTAGACTGATCTGTTTTATTCAAATATATAACATGGTACAACTTACTAATTATTGTTTAATAAAAAAAGAAATATTTTATTGCAGCATCGTAAACTAGGTAACGAAATGGAAAGGTTTTCTGTTTTGAAGTATTCCTTGATTATTTTTTGGTGGTAGGAGTATTTATGTAGTATACAGAAAACACCTGTTGCACAAAAATCTGCAATATTTTGGCTTGTCTACTGGGTGTGATAATTTTACATACCATGTATAACCAATTAATTACTTTCTAAAAAACTTATTTTAGTGCTGCCAAGAACTAGGCACTCAATTAAGAGTCGTTAGTTTACAATTTTGGCAACTTACTTACAAGAGAGTTATTTAAAATAATTCCTGCTGTTCAGAGTATTATTAATGTGATACATACGCGGAGTAAATTGCGGTTCATTTCTATCGTGGGCGTCGAGGGGGTGACAACAGATAAAGAGAAACGAAAACAGAGGGAAACAGAGAGGCCAGATGATGATTGATGAGCATCATCGTTCTAATCACTTCTCCTTTGGTGTCTTGTGTGGGCTCGACAGCTCTTTGGACAAATGCACTAATTAAATGACTTGTACAGCATATTTCTTCTCGGTTCGCTAAATGTTTCTAAAATAATAAAAGAAGTATAAGACACGGGAATATTTTATTCATAGAAAATAACGAAAATTTAAATTTTAATTATATCAAATATCTTGTCTATGAAGCCTATAACTTACACTAGCTAAAATTATTCATTTATTATGTTCGAGTAAAGTGACTATGTTTCGTCGTTTATGAAAAATACTGAAATGGTGGCAAATACAATATATTGCAAATCAGGTGTTTTTGCTTACTATTTTGTTATTGCTGTGATTGCTTATACACTGAAAAACCGATATATTTAAAATAACCAAATATATTTTGTTAAGCATATTTTCTTTGAAACAAGCATGCACTTTGTTGTTTCAAATATATGCAAAAAATGTACACTATTGATTGGAACAAAATATTTGGTTAGAAAGTTTAATATATTCAAACAAATTATTTAGTTCAGTATGGTCTTAACACAATATAATATAGTTCAACTTTGTAAAAATGTTGGATTGGTTCAATTACTTTCATATTGTTGACACAACATCGGTGCTTTGTTAACTCAAACAAGTTTGCAAAAATTGCAAGCTTTCTGTAGTAAAAAATTAATAAATTAATGTATTTCTGCTAATAACTGTAATAATTAAGAGGAATTTTTCCCAAGAACATTTTTCTCCTCACGCAGGATTCGAACCTACATACTCTCGTTTACCGGACGAACGCTCTACCAATTAAGCTAAAGAGGAGCATATAGGTTGGAGGGATAAGTCGACGATATTTAAGGGCATCGGTCTGCCAAGATCTTGGACATAACTCAAAATTTACGAATTGCTGTTTCTGGAGCAAAAAAGCTAATGTTAAGACGGGCATCGGCCTGTCGACATAGCAGTAATAATTATATCCACCAACTGCCAACATTCCTCAAGATTTACGTATTGTCGTTAATGAAATAAACAAACAAACCCTCAAACTAATAAAATCTGGTTTATTTTAGAGATAATAATATTATTTTGTTACTTCTAGTTTACCAATTTAACAAACCCATTAATTTCACTTAAACAATAAGTACTCTTCTAGTAACAAAGTGAATATTATTAAGAAATAAGGATTACGCTAACCACAATTGTAGTTAATTTAATGTAATTATTATGTTCAAATTACTGTTTTTTCCAAACCTAGCCTACACTTTTGTAAACAGGTTCTGTTAGCAGTCTAAGCATTATTACTATGGCGTAGTTTTCTACCCATATAGTTACGTTCAATATGTATGTGTGATACAGCCATTGTTGTAAAGATGGCGCTTCTCTCCATATCACTCAAACACGGTTATAAAAAGTTGATGTGGTGCATTTCCCGGGAAACATTGATGTATACCGGCAAAGGAGAATTTGCAAACGTCACATACACAACAAAAAAACTTCTCAAATTAAGGACCCTTTATTACTTGATCCAACAGTCCAGTTTTACTATACGCAAAATTCCACTGAAAATTCACTATTACATTTACGGCAAGCAATATGCAATTTATGCTCCTTTTATAGGTAGGTAAATTTTGTGGTAAGATTTGATATTAAATTTGATTAAGGAATAAAAGAGCGGCCGTAACAGATAAGGTAATTCTAACAAAATTATTGTTTGAAATAAAATAGGAACACAGTAACCTCAATTAAATATTAAGTAAAGTGACGCATAATATATGTTTTACTTAAAACAAAAATATTGTTACTATAAAAAATATATATTTCAAATAAGCAAATAAATCTAATTGTCTCAACAAAATGTTTTGTTCCTTATTTTGAGTATTACATACATTTGACCCAATAAAACTTTTTATTTGTGCAAAAAATATTATTTGTTTAATTCTATTAAAGATATTGTTAAACAAACAAATTTTATTAACAAAATTATATGCTTCGCCCAACAATATATTTGTTAGCCCATATTTAAACAAAGATTTTAGTCAATACAACTAAAATTTGGATGAGGCAACCAAATGAGTTTTTCAGTGTATAATATCTTTGTATTAAGACTTTTTTCTTCAATAGGTTATCAGTTAAAAATTTCTTATCGACCAAAACTCTTTCTAAACCGAATGATTTATATTCGGTTTTTTTTTTATGTGACTGTTTTAGATCGTTTATAACAAGATTATTGGTTCGTAAGCGTCAGGTCAAAATCAAACATGAACAGAAAACCACTTTTTTAATGTTCATTTTTCTCAAGAACAACTCAAAGAATTTATTATAAACTTTAGCAACAAGAGTGAGTGATGAAAACGCCATGGGAAAAAACGCATTGTTCCAGGCATGCCTAGGACACTTAAACGAGTTGCGCAAACTTTTAACTTTTTTGTGGGTTTCGAGGACATACAGGAGTGGAAGGAAGCGGAATAAGAGATAATCTTGCAAAAAAGGGCCAGGAAGATCTTTCCTCGGGTCAAAATCAACTATCGGTAGATTCTGCAGGTGATTTTGTTGGGAAGAGGGTGAAGCATTCATTCATTTTCTCTCAAATTGCCCACTTCAAGGATATTGCACCTGGGAGCATGTTCACATGAAGAGAGAGATTTGTCTAACCTGGGGCCTTCTCATATCCTGCACTTTTTAGAAGGAATAGGATTGGACGGCTAGGTGTAAAACAGCTGGAATGGGGAACACAATAACTATTCTAGCTCGCAGGTGCACTATCACCCTTCATTTTCATACATACAAAATATCTCGTTTAGTAGTACTCTGCTTTAGTATTTTGCGTAAAAGCGCAACACAAGTGGAAACAAAAAAAAATGTAAATACTTAATCCTGAGCGGGACAACTTGATTCAGATAGGGAAAGTCGATACATTATACAGATTACTATATAAAAACCGAATTGCTATCATCGACATCAGAATTGCAATTTTTACAAACTCAATAGGTACCGTTACTGAACACACTTACTTACAATATCCTCCAATCTTCACATATAAAACATGCTCATTTGGTCTTAATTCAAAACATTTGTTAAAATGCACCAAACATAAACTGTCCTCCTCTTTTCCTTCAAATATTTAGCATTTCCTGATGACAATCCACAAGCGTTCATAAATTTAGTGACCCACATTCAAAATTTGCTAGCTGTCACGATGACATGTTCCTTCATCGCAGTTGCTATTCGCTCGACAGTGCGGTTTATAGGTTATAAAAGTGAAGAACTGCTTTGAAAAGAGCCGAACTTGGCTTCCTATTGAGTAGAACGAGATCAAGAAAGGTGGCGATTCCGCCCAGATGAAATTTACTAATTCTCCGTTTTTGTTTATGTGTTCTTTGATGCTGTATAATATGACAGAAACATCGATTGTAATCACCTGCCACAATTTGATCACATGTGATCTGTCGAGACGACAAATGTCAAAAGTATTTTCAGCTAGGATTTAATGTGCGATTTTTAAACATGATGACTTTGTTCCTGTCGCAAATAACACCACTTTTTGCAATACCGAATTACCTCTTGTTTTGAAATTCTATTCTCCGTAGTGGCATGTGGCTGACTGCGAATGGACTTCCTGTTTTTTCGTGTTGAAGTCTGTTATGTTACTTTACTCTAGTTACAATTAAATAATCGTTAAAGTTTACCTAATGCTGTAGTTTTTTTTTAATTAACTTAAAACAAAGTCGTACGTCAACTGGAAGTACACATTTCCATCAGTTTTTTCTACTGGTTATTTTCAAATGCTTGTTACCAGATATACTACTTAAGAATTGAAGTGGGTTCTTGAAACAAAAAGGAGTTTTTATCGTTTAAAATAGTGCTGTTATTTGCATTCGGATAATTTTGGATCCGAATAATTTACTATCCGGATATCCGGATCTAAATGTTATCCAGATCCGCTGTCCAAAATTTCGGATCTGGATCCACTATCCGGGACCTTAGATTCGAATCTGCTTCGGATAACATTCGGATTCGCTATCCGAAAACTCGTATTTAGTGTAATAATCACTAAGATTTATTGAACACCTAGGTATGTCCAACAATGTGGAGTCGGCCGATATATTATATCTTTTCCAGATCCGAATCCGAGAGCCAGCTAGTGGATCCGAATCTGAGAACCCGATAGTGGATCTCAGAGAGTAGTAAACTATTGGAAATAAGAAAAAGAATGTCTTCAAAAAAGTGTCCTAAAAAACTTGTTAATAGCAGAATTTCAGCGAAACAAACTTCTTTCGTTTTGTATACCCTTTCTTGTCTTATTTTTAATAAGGAGATTTATAACATATGAATGTTCTATTGTCCATTATCATTTGTGGCACACATTTTACTCTTTTAATATGCGTTTAGAATTTGTTCAACTTGAACGAATGGTTAAATGAAGGTAACCCAATGGGAAGTTACTAAGTGGATACATGTTACTGAAAGTGTAATTACTAGAGCATAGAATCAGGATGGGTTTTCCCAATTAATGTAAACTGCGTTAAGTTATCCTGACCTGATTATAGAACAAATTATTGTTCCATTTGCTGTCGCTATCAGGAATAATTTGACTTTCATGGATTATAATGCTTGACCACACTCTGCCACGATTGTCAACGACTATATAGAATACTATGGCATTGACCAAATGGATTGATTGACTGTCGTTTTCTCCGGATCAGAAATGCTTTGAACACGTTGGGAGTGACTTTGAGGCACCCTTGACATTACAGTAGCTTCTTAATATTTTACGAGACAATATCCTTTTTCATCAATAAATTAATTGGCACAATGCGGAAAAAATGGGGGCATTACGGAGAGCCAGAGAAGGCCTCACATGATATTGTACATATTTATCGATTGAATAGTAGAAGAAGTACAGAAGCAATCCAAATCCACTACAAAAGATTCCTAATTTTGCATATTTCTATGCTTTGCTGTCTTGAATATTGTTGTTTTATTTTCTTCACTTTGTATATGTATATGTTTGTAAAAGAATCATGTAATCAACTATAAAGCACAGTAACATTACACTTTCATTAAATTCCGAGTTTATTGCAAATAAAGAAATTATTCAGTGCAACAGTGCAGTGTGTACAGGAAACCAGCAGGGATTACGCGCATACGTGTGTACGACGTGTACATGTACTCGTCCTAATAACAGTGTTTCTTCTTAACCTAAGTGCTGCAAATTCTTATATCAAAAGATGAAGCACTACTAAATATATAAAATTTTCATTTGATTATTATGCGTTTAATATCACCGAACATAATAAACATATGAGGGGTATATCATCAATATTAAAATCCATTAAATTTATTTCTGCCAAATGCCATAACCCATTTTGTTCACATCATCCAATTCACCGCCTGCAGATAGATCTTTCCGTTAATGGCACTAATAACATTTTGCCGGCTCTTCATAACCGTCAAGCTGCTGAATGTGCAATTAAGAGATACGTCCACAATTCCAATTTTAGAGCCATTTATAGACCGATAAATATGTACATAAATATATATAAAAGATGACATCGGAATATGCTGCCATCGCTGTCGTAAACTCCTCGGATCTTTCGACTGTAAAATTCCTCTCTCGAGAGCGGAAAAAAGGACGAACGCCGACGAAGACGGGCAGAAATAATTAAATGGACATCGTTAAGGACAAACGTCTGCAAATAATCTACGGGGAAAATGCAGTAAATAAAACGGAACATCAAATCGAAATGAATATAAAGCCGAGATTTTTGCGATGGCGCACATTAACTCTTCGACGGCAAGAATTATCCACATTATCGGTTAATTTTATCATATATGGAGTGAATTAAAGATAAATCTATATTTTACTGCGAGCTCGAAATTGCTACAAAATTATGTGCAGTGAGAGGTTGACTCAGTAATAATCCAATGGTCTATAACCTTAGGTATAAACGTATTTTTTGTATGCATTTATATGTTTATATCATTTGGGATTCTAAAAAGATACTTAATTTATATATAAGATCGTAAAAAAAAATAGTTCTAACATATATATCCTTAACGCATGTAATGAATAGGCATCTCAATTCACCAATTGCATTCATACGTTGATAAAATTATTTTAATCTGAAATAAATATCACGAAACGACTTCTTTACATCTGAAAATTAAAAAAATGTAAACCCATTTCTCCTTATGAACAGTCTAAACGTTTTAATTTTGTTTGAAGCGCGCGAACCAATACTATTTTTCAACAAATATCGATTTCAATATGAGCTTACTGCGGTCATTAAGTGAACACCCATTCGACCTTCGCAATGGTTTGAGGTTCACACACACAAGGAAAATTACACGCACACACCGTTGTAATATTTATGTATAACTGTGAGAGGCGATTTGGAGCGCAGTGGGACGCCACGACCCCCCTCGGGTACGCCCGTGACCCCAGTTCCCACACCACCCTCATTAACAGAAATAATTACCGGCACCTTAATTAGTCCGCAAATTATTGCACAATATTCCGTTTTTTATAGCTCGCCGACAATTGTAAATATTTTTAAAAGGTCAATAAAGTAGACTGTTTCCGAATGTTTTGTTGTGTTCTTTTTCTTATCTTTAAGACAATAAGTTCGTAACAATTAAACTGCTTGGGTTCTTGGTATTGTTACAAAAATATTGTTTGTGTTTAATCAGTAAATTCTATAGGCATATCCTGATTATTGCATTTGTTTATCGAAATAAAGTCTTTATTATTAAATTACCTGCTTAGAATTTTACGCAAATATCCACATACACCATTGGAAATTTTAGTTAATTAATTTTCTTTTCTAATTTTATGTAAAATTCCCCTCTGCATATAACCTATCTAATTTCAATATAGTTTGTCATCATTTTATTTACTCATATGTAAATTTTAGTTAATTAATTTTCTTTTCTAATTTTATGTAAAATTCCCCCCTGCATATAACCTATCTAATTTCAATATAGTTTGTCATCATTTTATTTACTCATAAATTCTTTATTTCAGATATATCGAGAATGGAAAAATCTCCATTGTTAGCGAATGGCTACAATCATCCGCCGCATTTGGGCCATATGCAATTTATGCAGCTGCCACATCCAGCCGCCGCCCATTCAGCCCTTCTATCACCCGCCATGCCACACAACCTCGCCAGACCTGACGGTTCGGTCATCAAGAATCAGGGGATGCCTTCGATGGAAGCGATCGCAAGGTAATATACGAAACAGATAATAATAGGTGTAAATTAATTGCATTGAAATAGATTCCACATGTTTCCCCTTTAGATTTTATACATTTAACATGTATACATTCAAGATATTCAAAAGAAAGTTCAATGAAAGCTTAGTTAGCGTTTGTAATTAACGTGTGCTTACATATATATTTACAATATACAGTGTGAATCGCTAAGAATGGGATATCTAGAAACTGGGAATAGTAGAGCCTAAAACATGAGCTTGAGCGTAACATACCTTATACAAATGTTGCTCGTTTAAGACATACAGGATGTTCAAGTTAATAATTTCATTTCCAAATTTCCCAATAATTCAGCAAGTTTTCATATAATCTACGTGAAAATTGGTATTACTACGTTTTTTTCAGCATGATAAATAGGAATTTGTCATTACTTTTACCATTGCTCATAGAGGGCGCTATTTATACCCTGCTGAATAGGTAAATCGAAGCTTATCTTTTTTGCGTATGCAGAATCACATAAACCGAATAGAAAATTTCAAAGAGCAACCTTGTTTACATGATAAATACTTTCTTAAGTTTGATATCTTGATCCGTTTTCGAGATATTTTTATTCGAAAGTTTCAATGCAGTTCGTCATATTAACATAATTTTTGATCTTTAAATTACGAAGTTCAGGTAAATAATAAATAATAAAAAAACACCCTCAATCATGCTTTATCAGTAGAGTAATAACATGCATATGTTTGAAAATAATGTCTTATAAAATCGACTATCCAAAAGAATAGCAAGCTGATACAACTGTCATTACAAGCGCCCGCACATTATACTACTGGTGAATAACTTATTTAGAGCAACTACTCCAAATGCCCACCACTGACTACAATGCACTTTTCTATACGGTTTCTTAAAGATCTTCTTACGTTAAAAAACAGTCCTGCCTTATTTCAGATTACATTGGCAGCTTCTTGATTTTTTTTTGCAGCAATTCCTCGCGGGACTTAATTCTTTCCTTGTAGACTATTTCCTTCATACGAGACCAACAGAAATCTAGAGGGTTAAAATCTGGACTTCTAGGTGGCTAAAGAAATGCACTTCCACGACCAAACTGTGGAAACTGTTTGTTCAGATATTCGCGCACAGGCAGAGAAAAATGTGGTGGCGCTCTATCGTGCACAAAGCATATATTAGGTCTTTGTTCAAGTGGTACATCTTCTAGCAGCCCATTTAAATTTTGTTCGAGAAAATTTAGATAGTAGGTTGGTCAGTCAATTAAAATCTGTTTGAGCAAAAACACAAATCATATCTCGCATTTCACTATTTGAAAAGTCATTATGCCGTGGCATTTTTTATTACTATCTATTCTTGTACAAATAAGGCAGAAAAAGAAAGGCTACTTGCTTAGCACTTTTTGACACAAACTTCACAAGCATAAATAATGATAGCTGTCAGATGGATAAGCCAACTTTCTGTTTTAAAAATTAAAAATTAAGGTAGCAGCAGCAAATGTACTGAAACTTTCGAATGCAAATATCTTGGAAACGGATCAAGATATCAAAATTAAACAAGTATGTATATTTTCATGTAAAAAAGGTTGCTCTTGCAAATTTTCTATTCGGTTTATATGATTCTGCATACACAGAAAGATAAGCTTCGATTTACCTATTCAGCAGGGTGTAGCTAGCGCCCTGGATGAGCAACTGTAAATGTTATGACAATTTCATATTCATTATGCTGAAAAACGTACTAACACCAATTTTCACGTTGATTATATGAAAACTTGCTGAATTATTGGGAAATTTAGAAATAAAATTATTAACTTGAACATCCTGTATGTCTTAAACGAGCAACATTTGTATAAGGCATGTTGCGCTCAATCCTCATGTTTTAGGCTCTACTATTCCCAGTTTCCGGATTTCCCATTATTATTTAAAATCCGTAAAAATTGCGTACATGTGATTGCACTCATTTTCATACAGTTCTTCATTTGGATTTGGATATGAAACCTACTTTCTAATAATCCTTTAAAATGCGTAGTTAGGATGTCATATTATTTTTTCTTTAAATGGAAACCATAGCAGCTATGTTATAATCCATTAACAAATTTTACGGGTTTATAAATATTTACCCTGTCAAATAATACGAGTCAGCTTATTTTTTAAGGAGAACATTTTGAGTATTGACGGAGATATGATTACACTTCTATGCTTCGCTAATAAAATAGTAGTGTGCCATTGACTGTTTAAGATTATGTCATAGGTAGTTGCGTATTAAACGTAAAAACTGTAGAGCGTTTTCAATAACAATAATTTAATACCCTAAAAAATACAAAAAAAAGCTAAGAATCAAGTTAGTTAAATGTAATTAAAACTTTAATTATTCTAATTGTCACCCGGCATTTACAATACATTTCTCACATCTTTTTTTCTTAATAAATAGCATTTACGCTATTTGTTAAGTATATATTTGTAAGTTACTTCAATACTTCATTTTAGATAGAACTTACATTTTTGTTTAAAATTCATCAAACGTCGATGTTTATTAGAACAACACATACTTATAACTCCCCAATTATGATCCATAAGGAATTTATTTCGGTGAAATATCAACGGAATATACTCCATTCTCTTTCATTAATAAATTATTCTACTGTTTTCGTTACACATTCTCTAACTCGTCTCCTATTCACTCATCAAACGCGGTTTAGTTTAGAATCCAATCCCCTTCATCAAAATTATCACACAGCCCGTTATTCCTAGCGTAGAAAATTCCGGACGATTCCGGAGAGGGTGCCGTATGCATACTTCATTGGCATTGAGATAATGTTTTCGATTAAATCCGGGCACCCGAGACTCCGGAGCCAAACCATCTTGGTATATGTCTTGTAAGATTTCCGAGGCATTATAAGTAATCCTCATGTTTGTGGCATTAAATATTGCATCGGGAAACTACTTTCAAGTTCTCCGGCGTGTCGGGTGAATCTTTGAACTTCTCCGGGGTTTCTCGCGTCCGGGGGTGGATTCCGGCCTTCCGGATTACGTGCCGGAATGAGCCGTGCCATGCATCATTCAACTGATTATATTGGAGAGATATTTTCAGCGAAAAATTTAACACGGCTAAAAGTAGATATGCGTTGATTAGAGGCAAGTAAATCGGTAATTGAGTTGTTAACTTGTAAAAATCGAACAAAAATATTTTCATTTAAAACAAGACAGGAGAAAAAGAATTGTAAATATATAATCGCAAGCAATACGAGTAACGAGGAAGGTACATATATAATATATACCTAATATGGTAAATATAAAAAATAGAAGATGGAGGAAATTTATTTTAATTTAATTTAATTAATAAAAAAATAGAGATGTTTCAAATTAAAAGAAGATGTTTCATTTTGTTTATATTTTGCTTGTACATACATACATATATTTATAAGAAGCAAGCAGATGGAACAGTGGTAAGTACATTAATATTTTAAAATTTATTGCAACGTTTACCTAAATAAAATTGGTCTCACATAAAATGTAACTGGACCAGAAAACTGACGTTCCAAAGTAAATCGCGTTTTTGTGATTTAACTGCTACCTATAATACTGAAAGGAAAATGAGAACCAGATGTGCGTTTCAGTACTGTTTATTCTATATCTGCTAGTAAAGTGGGAAGCTTTGAAAATAGAATATTAAAATAAGCTTTTTATTTTGAAACGAATCTTTTATTGTATTCTAAAATATATTACTTGATTTTTCAAAAACAAAATAAAAAAACATGGTTGTTAATACTGTTACACTGATGGAATTTAAAATTGGTATTATGTAAAAATATATCATCCGGATATTAAGAAAACAGTTTTACTATAACTATATATTTAGCAATTAAAACTCACATCCAGCATAAATTACGAATTAATGTTTTATATTTAAAAAAAAATCATTTACTCCCAACAGTTAAAATCAAAAGTCTCAGTTCTAAAATAAAAATTTATTCTGTTGGATGTTTTCGACTTGAATGGTGTTAATTCCATTGTAATTAATTAGAATTTGATTGCCTTTAACAATTTATTACTTTTGGATATACCTACGTTTAAGCAGGTTACGAAACCCCCGTACAAATCGCGATAATTTTGCGTTATAGAAAAATTATAATCTTACAAGAATTTATAAAAAAACTTTTTCACCCTGTATTTTTTTGAAAGTTTTTTCAACTGAAATTGGTTTGTTTATACATTTTTTGGTGTTCATTTTGCTTGTTCTCAATGAAATTTGCATTAAAGTAAACATTTTTGTCGTTATTAATCATAGGGGTGCTAAACCTTATTACTGTACTCCTGAAACAAGATTCTATTGGATTCGTAAAAATATACAGGTTGTTTCATTTAAAATCAGAAAGTTAACCTCATTTCCGGCTAAATCGGAAGTCCGATTCGGATATCAATAGTGTCATCCGTATTTGCATTTAATTAAATGTGAAAAGTCTTATTAAAATCAAAGTATCTATATTAAAGGTATTGGTGAATGTTTTGTGGCAATATAGTGAAAAAAATGAATAAAGCTATAACCAATAATAGTTCATGCACTTATTTTCGTAGGTTCACACCGTAGACGCTAGGTGACGTGTAATCGTTGATATTCATTTTTGAATTATACCATGCACAATGAACGCGGGCGCTGAATCTAGCTCTCTTTCACCTGCGGACAAGAATGTTTCTGCAATTCTTGTGCGAAAGTGCCAGCGAGGAATAGATTTTTTCCGCTTTTCCTTTAATCCTTAAAATATGTTATTTTTTTTAAATTTAAATTAGTATATATCTATTATTATATAGATAATTTTCACATGCTTAATACCCAATTTGGCTAAGAAATTGAAAATTCTGACGTTACATATTTTTCGCTTCGTTCCCTAAACGGTGTTGGAATCATAGGTCGTGAATGAATGCTGGCTCTTCTCAACACTATTAACCATTAGATGATTGTAATCTTCACATCACCTTACTAATGACAAGTCTAGTTCTCTGTATAACGAAATATAGATTATTTTATTCCGGATCAAAAACAAAACTAAAATAATTACAGAATAATCATTGAAATGAGTAGTATATAGGAGTAATGGCCGATATGGTTTAGCCATGACAGGAATTAATGACGAAAGGTAACTAACACTTGAAGGAAAAGGTAGGCCCAGGAAGATTATGGCGAGAAAGAGTATAAGGAAAACTAAAACATGGAGAAAGAACAAAAAAGCGTTATACAGAAACTATGTTTGGACGAAGATTTATGGCGAGACAGGAAAGAGATATAAGATGCGATAGGATCTCCACCTATATTGATATAGATGGAAGGAAGTGTGTAGATGTAAACTAGCGTAACAGCAGTTTTTTTAAGGAATTGAGCGGAGACAGCAAACGGACAGATGAAAGCGTGGCCCCTTCATTGCGGTACGCCGGACTTTTCTCTGTATGCGAGAGCGAGAGTATACCTGGAGAATTAATCACAGTGCCCCGATGACGTGTACACGCATCTAGTCGGTCGGATTTGCATTTTAATTACGGCTGAGCACTGAAAATGATAATGACGACTTGAACGGCCCGTGTAAACAACTAGATAGAAGTGCAGTCTCTTTGTTTAGGCCAAACGAGATTAGGTAACCTTGCCTCTCTTAACTTCTTAGTGTATTTATGTACGTATGCATGTATGTGTACAGTTGGTAAGTCTTCCTGCTAGGTACACGAAACGTATGAAGGGTGTAAATGTATGTATGTAGAGTAGCGGGTACGATGAGAAAATATATAGGTGAAGACGAGCTAAAGAGCAAATCTAATTTCGCTAGTGGTCTAGGAAGGCGTGTGTCCGCCTTTATTTAAAGTCAACCTTTAAGGACTAGAAAATATATTTTCGGCGTCCTTTCAAATTGTTGATTTTTAATTTTTTAAATTTAAAAAAGACTTTTAAACTTCTATTTGTTTAGCCTGATACACTCGGTTATTTGCCCAAACAATGATATTCTGCTAGTAAAAGTTATTTGAATCAAACAAATAAGTATTTACTTAATGTCAAATTCCACAAAGTATTAAGATATCAACTCAAATAATTATAATTATTTTGAGTCATAAAACTAGATCGTTTCCAATTAAGCAATTAATTCTTAGGACCGAATTAGTATTCTTAGTATTTCCTAAACAAATTACTTGAAATAACAATTACAAGGTGCTTATGGTTTTTGTAAATATAACAAAAAACCATAGAAGATTTACATATACTATATGCATGTATGTATGTATGTACCATCTTTAGCAAATTAAATACGAACCTAAGCTCCACAAATCTTCGATTATTAATGCAATTGAAATAGTAATTAAATAGTAATTAAAAATTATTTGCCAACAATTCTGAATTATGCACTGCTCGGTAGTTTCGGTTGCATAAGTAATCGAAGATTTGTGGAACTTCAATTCGCATTTAATTTGTTAAAGATGGTACATGTCGACCTAAAGATGAACTTTGATTTGTGATGGATGGATTATATGTGCATACACAGATCGAAATTGTTTCAGCCAAAAAAGTCGAATATGTAGAGCAGGTGTCCTTTGCATTAGATACGTGGTTATTGACGAATTCCCAAACACGCGTCCTTATCTAAATAAACGGCAGAAAAGAGATTGCAATTAATGAAATGTTTTATAACTTTTGGTTTTAAACGAAAAGGTTACCTTTTTTCAGAAAAGTGTATATTTTATTTGAAAGTAGCCTGCTGTTTTACCGGTAAATTGTTTCCTAATTAAGTATATGCTTTTGTACGAAAGGTAACTGTAATTAAATTGAATGCACCTTAGTTTTGATTAATATTTTAAAATATCTATATATCTTCTGTTTAAGTTCAGACAATGCACACTTCTCACAGGAAAAATCGGGACACCAGCAATTCAGAATTTAAAAATTTCTTGATTGTAAATGCAACTTTCGGAGGACGTATTTACTTATCATAGCCATAAATCACTTAATTATGTATATTACTGCGATCAAAGGTAGCGACTAGAAATTTAAACAGAAAAATAAATATATAGAGAGAAAAACGTTTATGTATAGAATAAACAAATCGGAGTTTCGGTGGCGGCGTTTCCTTTAGAAATACAATGAAAGAAAAATACTTAACAACAAAAAGAACTCTTGAATAGACGGCTTCATTCAGAAATATATATGTATTTAACTTGTTCGATGTTATGTAGAGATAATTCTTTTTTAAGAAAACATGGGATGGTGAAGGGATTTTATTATTTAATATTATGTTACTTGTTAGTGCTGCTTTGATATTAGTTACTTACTTCGATTTATGCTCGCGAGTATTAGTTTAGCAATAGACAATGTGTCAGTCAGCCTCCTCAGGTTTGGGATAATGTGATTTTCACAGATTTATTGACTACACTATTATTGATGTATTAATTTCTATTGTTGTTTTGATATTCTTAAATATTGTATTACTACAAAGTTTCCTTCTATCTATAAAAAAATACCAAAACCAGGTTTAAGATTATTTATAAAATTCTTAAATAAAGCAATTAAGTTCGCAAAGAAATGATTTATTTTATGAACCTTCCGTTTATTGTATTTTCAGGAAAGATATTTTAGCTATCGCCTGTGTAATCTGACGTCGTTGATCTATGTTCTTGAGATATGGCCAACACTGGGTCTCTTTACAAAAGGACAGGTTTATTAACAATTATTTAAAATATTATTGGATTTATAATACATAACAAACATGGTAAGAAAGCATATTGTTCGTCAATCTCAGTTAATGCTAAAATATTTATTTTTGAATTTGATGTATCAAATTCAAAAAGTATTTAATACTTTTTCGTTGCTACTGCCTGAAGCTGTGTTACAGACTAAAAGTGTTAGTTATGTTTCAATAAAATAGAACGACATTGGATTACACAGGCGACAGTTAAGATATATTTCTTGAAAATACAATAAACGTAGGGTTAATAAAATAAATAATTTCTTTGCGAAATTAATTGCTGTAAAAATGTAAATAATAATCTTAAACTGTTTTTGGTAATTTTTTAAAACAGAAAAATATTTTGTAGTAATACAATATTTAAGAATACTAAACAACAACAATAATGAATACATCAATAATAGTGTATTTAATCAACGTGAAAATCACATTGTTCAAAAACTCAGGAGGCTGATTGACATATTGTCTATTGCTAAAGCAATACTCGCGAGCATAAATCAAACTAAGTAACTAATATCGTAGTAATAGGTAAAATAATTTTAAAATCCCATCGCCATGTTTTTTTAAAAAAAGAATTATCTCTACATAACATCAAACAAATTAAATACATATATGTGTATTTCTAAATGGTGCCGTCTACTCAAGAGGCCTTTTATTTGTTATGTATTTTTTTTGCATTAATATTTCCGTATTCGGTATTTCTAAGAAAACACCGCCACCGAAATTCCAATGTGTTTATTTAATGTATAAACCTTTTTCTCTATATATATATATATATATATATATATATATATATATTATATATATATATATAATATATATATATATTTATATTTCAGTTTAAATTTTTAGTCTTTGATCGCAATAATATACACAAAAAAGTGATTTATGGCTTTGATAAGTGCATATATCCCCTGAAAGCTGCATTTACACCCAATAAATTTTAAAATTCACGATTGCTGGTGTCCCGATTTTTCCTGTGAGAAGTGCACATTCACATAATATATTGTTATTATTATATATACATATATTAAACAACGTATTTTAGTTTTTTTTTAAATACCTTATCATGTTATTGAATTACAAACAGTATTTGTAAATAAAAAACCCGGCATTTTGGCAAACCAAACATTCTGTGGCTGCTCGCATAGCACCGCGCTGCGCTTTGCGCGTCAACCGGAGTGCGGGGGACAACTGCCAGAAGCAACGACTACTGCAACCTAATTTAACAAATTATTACGTGTTTATACATGAAACTGATTTATTTTTAAAGCAACAAGTAGTAATATACATTAAGTACGAAGCAACAGTAACTTGCTTTAACAAAGTATGGTAAGCCAACTGAAATCAGTGTAATGATTTGAGTCTACAAAATATTTGCTACCCTTAAATTAATATAACTAACATAACCTAGTAAGCAAGTGTATACAAATGTTTAATTTGCAATAAATAGTTAGGTTAACTGAATATGTTTAATGCAATTTTCTGCAATATTTTAATCTACATATTCCAGTTTGCTTTATTTGAATCGAACATCTGGTACTGACGAAGTAAATTTAAGAGAAATAAATATTTGTTTGCCCACATATAAACAAAGCACCTACTTGGATGAATGAATTTTAACAATTTCTTTTTCTCTGTGTATAGCTTGAAAGACGGAATAGTGTCTAGTTTCCCAAACACCATATAACAATTATTAGGTAGTGCTACTTTTATCATTTCAATAATAGGATCTCTATATTGAATGGTGACCTATCAAAAATTAAACTTTGTTCGCCAGATTAAGACGATATTATTATTATTATAAAATTAACTGAATCAGGTTACAGTAATGCTTAATTTTAACTGAATAAATATTATACAGTCAAATCAGATTTACATTGTAATTCCAAAGACTGCAGGGTAATAATTTCTGCATGAAAAATAATATGCAAATAGCAAGTATGTAAATCTTTACGACGTTGTAAAGATAAATCATTTGTATGCATTAATTAGCAGAGAGCAGCAGTCACTCATTAAATTTTATGAAATCCGATTTTAATATTAGGCAAATTAACAAGGAAATCATTTTTATTGCCAAGAAATGAGTTCATACAGCTGCTTTATAGTTAGATGGAAATGTTATAATAGAATTTAAAATATATAGAGTGAAAATAAATTGGATTTATTGAGTATATGGTGAACGAGTAGAGGACGCAATATAGGAAACAATTACGTAAAACTTATCAATAATCTTGAATTCGTACGACTTCTAATCGATTGCTTTTAAACTGCGATTAAAGTAAGGTTTCCATTCAAATGAGGTTCATTATTGTGTGGGTGCTCTAATACCAGCTAAACCTCTGAGTATTATAGATTATTAGATATTACATTATAGGTCAGCGAATGTTAGGTTTTCCATATAGGAGGTATATAATAATAATTTTAATTTAACATTTAATATATACTAATCAACTGATAGAATGTTTTTTTTTTCATTCATGCAATATAGGTATTCAAAGAAATGGTAATTGTTTGCCAGAGTCAAATATTTTTTTTCCAGGCACAAAAATATTTTCCTTATTACTCCATTTAAAACTTGTTTGAATTAATTTGTATTGTATTTTGTTGTATCAAAACGTTTTTCTATCGAAAATTTATTTGTTAGAAGATTAGTAAAGATTTTGACCTTGTCAAGTATAAACATAGCATTACCTGTCAGCTGTTGCGCCAGTAGGTACATTTCACCGCCCTAGCGCCTAGCGGTAAAACGCACATTTTTTTCCCATCTCACAGTTACCTACTTCCAATGTAAAATTATATATAATGTCCTTTAATTTCGTTAAAAAAAAAACATTTTCCGATATTTTATTGCTATTTTAATTGATATTGGCGACAAATCATCATCAAAAAATCACTTTGACATGGAATTAAGGCTGAATTGGGTTGTCAAAACGCTGTGGTACCTATCCACAACTATTGGCTGTTCTACACCGGTATATTAATTATCAAATTAAATAAGATTTTCTATTTTTCTCCGCCATAAAAATCTGGTACAAATGTCGTGCCTTAGATCGTTTGCAGCGCTCAAGTTGACAGTTATTTATAGCAACTGTGTAGCAACTGAATTCTCACACTGCAAGTAACACCTATCGGACTCTAATATGAGTGATTTACTCATGATACAAATACCGACTGTTCCAAAATGAATTACATCTAGGTGTTCATGAACTTCTCCTATAAATTATGATATTCCGCTTCTTGAAATGGGGGTATAGATTAAATAGTGTGTAGGTTATCCACCTGTTATTGTCAAAAATTATTGTCGAGCGATGTGTGATGAAATTAAAAAAAATACAATTGGATTATTAATTTATAAGATAACTTTTAAAGATGGGAAATTAATCAAACAACTAAGATAAATAACTTATTTGTAGAAATTTTATTTAGTTATAATTTACAACAAATGTTCAAAATGGTCACCATCATCCCTTGACGCGTGACACTGATTCTCAGAGGCGCTGGAGTCAACATGCAAGCACATAAAGTTGCCTACATACAAGGAAAGGAATTTAAAAAAAATATGTTAATAAGATTGCATATAATTTAGGCGCAAGTATGCCACCACAATTATCACTTATTCTAAGGTGAAAAATCGCTTGTATTTCTTAACAACCATTTCAATAAATTTATTTAATTTCATTGATAAGTAGCACCTCTTTTAAGAAAACTTATTATTCTAGAGCAAAGATAATTATTTCATTCATTTCTAGTTAACCGAACTGTCATGTGGACATTTAAAAAATTAAATGAAAGCTACGTACTTTTAAATGACAGTTTCACAAAAATATATTTTCGAGAAACCATGAAGTAGTTATTTAGATGGTGTACGTTATTTAAGTGTTTATGTAATACGTTGACTGGAAATAATTGGTCTGTTATTTTCATCCCATCTGAGATTTTATTCATAAAGTGCCGGTTAATAATACTAGGTTTTAAAAACTCTAAAGCAAATTTTAGATCAAGCAGGTCTCGATTTCCCAAAATATTAAATACCAATTATTTTTTTTGTCTATTACATTTGTTGTCAATCCCATCCGTGGACACATTGTATATATATGTATACGGGTTAACCCGTTACACATCTTTAGATAGGGATACAATGTTAATATTACCGCTTGCGCTGCGGTGAGTTTTTATGCATAAGTTTATGTCTACACGTTCTTAACCAGTATATAAAACAATATTATAAAAGTATGATGAAAGAGCAATTCTTTGATATAAAGGATTCTTTCCATTAATGCGGTAATTTTAATAGCAATAACAAAGTATTTGGGTTTATTTGAAGAGTTAAAGCGGATATGTCGTAAATTCCTAATTGATTTTTTTATACCAAATTTAGCATAAGTTTCGTTGATACAGCAATAATTTTTTCCAGATCTGGAATTTGGGAGAACTGCAGAGCTGCCTATGAAGACATCGTAAAACACCTGGAGAGGTATGTGTTTTTTTCTTTAATTCACTAGTACAGTGTACTAGTAAACTGCTCTAGCAATTGTTAGCTTCATTATTACCCGAGTGTTTGCGGGTAAACATAAACCGCCTTAAGTTTCTAAAGCCTGGGCTGCAATTTCTAAACTCACGTGTACACTTTGGCGTAATCGTGCATCAACACAGGTGCTACACATCCGATAGTTTATCAAAATTAACCGCTTAAACTTCGGAATCCCATCAAAGCGGATTGCTCCGCATATTGGAGCAACTTTCCCGGACGCGCCGCCGCCGTTCCGATTAATTGTCGTATAAAACGTCGAAATCCGCGCGACAAATCAAAATTAGCGAATCAAGTGACGCGCGCGCTTAACGCGGCTCACTTGACGCAAACAGACACACACACATCGAACTTCGTGTCTGTATTTGTCAAATGTCATGCGTTTCGGACGGGTTTAGTGCCGCTGCCGATGCCGTGCGGTACTCCCTTGATCCCGCTTTATCTGGAATGATTTGTGAGTCGCGGGGAGACCAGAAGACCGCGTGTCTCACTTGATACCCTGACTAATGTTTGTCATGCGGATTTTTGAAGCGATACTGAACGCGACCGTCTCTCTTTTTGCGCACATTTCTACAATTTCGTCTAATTTACATGTAATTTACAACAATTTCTTCCGCACTGCTAACTTAAGGCGCCTTCTTGCTAGAAATAAATAGATAAATTAATCATAATGTAGAAAATACATATATAAAGAAAATAAGTTTGAGAGCTCTCTGATTAATCGCGGGGAAAAAGTAGTGATCAACGAGTATTCATCTCGCTTGTGTACTGTTCAATGTCGGATACCGCAGGGATCTATGCTGGGATCTACACTTTCCACGGTCATTAATATTGCTTTTTGTGTTGACGACATTGATATAGTAATAAGTGCAAATTCCTTTTATAAACTATTTGAAACATTCTATATTCTTTAGGACATCTGAATGGCTTCGGAAGAAAAGATTAACAATCAACAGTGTTAACATCAACAGACCATCAACCTGTGTTGAACGGTTGAATTGAGTTATTCTTTTAAAGTAGGTAGCTGAACTAATTATGCGGCGAGTTATACATCTACTATGTTATGCTGTCCATAATTTAAAACGATCTTGCAGTACGCATGTACCAAAACTTACTCTCAGAAAGCTACATGCATTGATTTAACAAAACTTTTTTGTTGTTTTATGTTGGTAGAAACAAATGCATATTCAGTTATTTCAACAAGAAACCGGTTGTAAAGTTTTGTCTTGAAATTTTAATGTTGCTGCAACATAAAAATTATAAAAGAAATAAAAAAACTGTCAGAGCAAATAATATTTTGTGTTGGATACAATTTGCGCCAAAACAATATATTTTTCCGTTCCGTCTAATATTAAAATTATGTTAAAGTGAATTGCGTATTGCTTCTACAAATATGCATAACACATTACAAATATTAACAATCATATTTCATACTATTACCAAGATAAAGAAAACACACGTATATTAATGTACACTCACTTCTTGTTAACCTCGGTATTTTTTTTATATTATATTTTAACAAAATCGTCGGTGTTTCACTTTTATTAACACATTTTCTGTATACTAGAACAGTATGTTAGAAACAATCCAACACTAAATATTTTCAACAAACCATTTGTGATAAAAGATGTAAAACAACAAAATTGCAGGGGCCATCTACTTCATTTCAGGCTAGCAGTCGCATTTTATAAACTACCAGGGAGTAGTACTGACGCTAGCGTACTATCCTATCGATGTTGCATTTGACTGAAAGATGGTGCACAACGAGGCTCATCACGATAGTTTTGGAATTTGCTCATATGATTTTCATGAAGGCGAGTTCATATTTATTTCAGGTAGAGGCCACCTTGAATATTAAGATGTCCCTTCTGATGGCATTCTTCCATCGCACTGTATTTTGGCTAGACCTTTAACCTTCGCATTTGTCTCAAATGCGAAGAGAGAGGGAACACTACTTGGTAATCGGGACTTGTATAGTAATTACCAAAGATTTTCGTTTGATAGCATTTTTAGGTTAGATTGA
Organism: Protaetia brevitarsis; assembly: GCA_004143645.1. NCBI lineage: Eukaryota > Metazoa > Arthropoda > Insecta > Coleoptera > Scarabaeidae > Protaetia > Protaetia brevitarsis. Next base: position 2,287,870 of record RXPK01000281.1, on the reverse strand, counting down.
TAATGCATTTATTAAAAAATACATCAATAAAATCCTTGTTTAAATAAAAAACATATCAGAATGAACAAAATAGTTGTTTAGTTTTGCAATAAATTTTTCTTTGATTTAAGTTAAACATTAGAAGTATTAAACGATTATTGGTTTGCATCAAACAGGATATTTTATGCAAAGATTGCACGTTTTTCACAGTAAGAAATTAAAAATTAACTAAATTTCTGCTTTTAACTGTAATAATTAGGAGGAATTTTTCCAAGAAAAATTTTTCTCACGCAGGATCCGAACCTGCATTCCCTCATTTGCTTGCCGGACGTGTGCTTTCCCACTTAAGCTAGTCGAGGTCGCGAAATTCGAGCGTTACAACTGAACATACGGATATTAGATCTGGAAAGGCCAGATCTCGTATCCTCGACTAGCTTAAGTAGGAAAGCATTCGTCCGGCAAACGAGGGGATGCAGGTTCGAATCCTGCGTGAGGAGAAACATTTTTATTGGAAAAAATCCTCCTAATTATTACAGTTAAAAGCAGAAATTTCATTAATTTGAGGATATTTAATGTTGCTAGCACATATATGGTGCTACATAAAATCAATTGGACTGTCACACCAACATATTATGTATTGAGCAGATAGTTAATTGTATTTCTATTAACACAATCGGTATCAACCAAATTTTACTTTTCAATCAATAAACACACCATAACAGTAATTTTATGTTCGTTCACACAAGCAATCTTCGCGGTATTCAAACGCAAATTGTTGTTGAATTTACCTTTTTTTTGGTTGAACCAATCATGTATTTCTCTTAATGTACTATTTCTCTTTCTTTCAGTCCAAATTATCCTTTGGCATTATACAGGCTGTTCAAAGTTATTGGCGCACTATTGCTAACTTTGTTAATATTGCAGCTACTATGTTGGTTAAATTATCAAAGATGCAGGGTTTTTTACGCTAATTACAACCGTGTAATCAGAAAAACAATTGAAAATCGCGTTTACCAGATATAATGGATAACTTTGTTTTTTTTTAAATGGATCACCCTGTATATTATGTCACCAATTGATAGAAAATCAGTTTCTGCAGGCAGTACTGTTATAATAGTATAACCTTAAAATGAAAAACAAGAGAGCTACGACTCATACAATGATGGATTCGATATAACAGCCAAAACTTTTGTTGTTTTCCAACTTACGATGTTTGTTTTAAAAGCCAAAAAGAAAATCCAATAGTTTGCAAAAGTTTATTGGTAACAATGACAAAAAACAGTGTTCGACTACATTTCTATTTTGTGATATGCTTTTCCTATACTGTTTAATTACTGCCTTGCTGATTGTGAAATTACACGGCGATCTATGTTACTCATTGTTTCTCTTACTGCATTTGCAACTCGTGTATATTTGGATATCTGATGTATGCTTTGTGTTTTAGATATCCCCACGGAAAAAATCTATTGGACAGGTCGGGGGATCGTGCAAGCCAATTAACTAGTTCCCTGATGGTACCAATCAATTTATTTGCACAAATATTTCTGCTGTTAATGCACAATCATGCACTGGAGCCCCGTCCTGTTGAAAATGAAAAAGCTTTCTTCCAAGTTTAAATTATCTACGAAATCATCCATTACAGATCGTAGAATGTCAATATATCATTCTGCAGTAAGTGAACCTTGATGAAAGTGTGGACCAACTATTTAATTATTGTAAGTGGCATACCAAACATTGAAACTAAAGCGGTGTTGTAACCTACGAGGCATTGGTAGAAGAGGATTTATAATGATCTAATGATGCATATTTTTTATGTTGCACATTCTATTATTTGAAAAGTTTATCTCGTCGTTCCGCAAAATGTGTTTGTATGCATTATTTTCTACAAATAATGCCAAAACCGCGTACAATCGCCGACATTATTATTTAGCACTCCAAGGTATGGCTTGACGCTTTGATGGTGCTAAATATTAATGTCGGTGACTGTACAATACGCAGTTCTTCGTTACGTTCATCAGTTTCTACCAAGCAAAATTCGCATTGGCCGATATTTAAACGGCACATACTTGTGTTTCTTCAATTCCGCACTGCTAGTATTTCCTAGTTTTCTTGCTCGGCTTTGTTTTAGAAACATTTCCATTATCTTGGAATTTGCGAAATAATAGTAAAAAATACTTTCTATCTGGTAGTATCCTATTTGGAAACATTTCTCTGTAACGTTTCAAGGCTCTGTTGCTATATTTTCTGCATACAAAAACGTGCTTCAGGTATATTATATTTCTCCAGCTTGAATTATAAGTAAATAAGTAATGAACAATAAGCAACGATAAAAAGGAACACGGTAATAAACGAATTTAGAGACAAAACAAAATAAACAGCAATTAGAATCAATAAAGCCTTTTTTCAATACAATACACAACAAGCTTCGCAGAACTGTTAAAATAATTTCGTTATGTCTTAAAACTAAGCAACCAAAGTTTGTTTCGATTTCTACTTTGTCAAATAACAAGGTTTTGACTGTTATATCGAGTCATTATATTAGTCGTAGCTCATTTGTTTTTTTTTGGATTATACTATTATGACAATATTGTGTGCAAAACCTTATTTTCTATCAATTGCTGACAAAATATACAAGGCGATTACACGGTTGTAATCACCGTAAAAAGCCCTACATCTCTGATAATTTAAACAACATCGTAGGTGCAATATTAACAAAGTTATCAATAATGCGTCGATAACTTTGAACAAGCTGTATATTCGGGGTTTGGCATAAATTGTGTGTTTCTATACAAAAACAAGCCGTGTACATTGTGTTTGATCTATGCTATCATAAATCCTGTAGGGATCTATATAGAGTACCTATATAGAAAACCAGACGCTCTTTGATATCTATATTCTTGAAATGCTTTGTTTGGTTTTTAAGTACAAATCGAAGTTTCCCACTGATATTATTTCAATATTAGAAATGTGAACTACATGCTAGGCCCGATCTATAAAACCACTTCTCCTCAAAAAAGTTTGTCCTTCCTAGGATGTAAATTGTTCAATAAACCACCTGATCACATTAAACATTATACTGCCTTTAATAGTTGTAAGCGAAATGTAAAAACTAATTTGAATAGAACACCCTATTATTCCGTTAATGATTTTTTTGATAATTTTTAGATTTCAAATTTTCAAATGAGCAAATGTGCTCTTTCTTTCTTTGTTTTGCATGGATATTTGCTTCAGTTCATATGTCAAGGTAAATATTATTATTAATGATAGTAATAATATGATAAAAAACGGCAAAGGAAAATACTTTTTTTAAAGATTTATCGTAAACCCCTGCTTACTAAGAAGTTTTATTTAAAAACTTCCTTCAAATCCCTCTCAATTAGTATGTTTATCTTAAATTTTCCGCGCCGCATGTCATGTCGTGCAGTTCAGCCAATTTGCTTTCACATAATTATTGTCCCATAATAAACCAGACATTGTCAACTTCGTAATTTCTTACGTTCTCTACAAAGCCAAGTTGAAGAGGAAAAGAAAAAAGAAATCGCAAAACAACGAAAGAGCGCCTTGAAGTTTCCGTAATTCCCTGAAGGCAAATTATCCCGAAGGAGGAATGGAAATGTATTCGAAACGCAATTTCAAAACCTTTTTTCCATTTTAGCGTCACCGTCCTCGGTGAAAAACTAATCGCACACCTTTAAATATAAAGCCCTAGTCTTAGAGGTCGCCTATCTTGTTGCGGTCCGAAGGATGCGATGTTTTTTTTTCTTTAAATTCGCATTTCCGTTCACGTTTCCGTTATTAACTTTCGGCAGCGGTGTTTTTTATTCAAATGAAGAAGAGAATTATAAAGAGGGGGAGTGACTTTTCCGTGTCTGTACCGACACCCTTTTTTATTTGACAATTTATGACGGAGCAGGAAGTTAAGAAACCATTTGTCATCCCCTAAAGATTACGGGTTTTTTATGCTTCTAGTTTGGTGTTTATTTCAGTTGTAGTCCTTGTGTGACATTTGTAGTGGGCCTTCTATTATAGTATTCAAATGATAAATGCATATTTTATATTTATATAAACGAATTACGTACATTCTTGTTATTTCCATTATTTGGGGTATAGATTGCTTTTTCGTGATGTTTCAATGGTCAATGGTTACTTAATACAATCAGTTTGTTCTACAATAGTGGTGATATATATTTAGTATATTTGAGTTGTTGATAAGGCTATAGTCGGATATGCTTGGATAGATTTACTAGTTCTTTTTTTTCACTAATTCCGATACTAAACTATTGTAGGATAATAATGAATATATACCGGGTGAAAAGTTGCTGTGGATTACATTCTGGGCGACTGGAAATGGAAAGGACTTAGCCATAGGCGTACCTACGCACACGGCCGCAGCACGGATTTATTATTCTTTTTCCCCGCTATTGATGCTATGAACAACAAATTAATAACCAATTGTTATTAAGCAAATTATTTGTGAAAGTTATATTAAATCCAACATTACATTTGTATTAATGAAAACCGAAATAACAAGACAGTACTCAATTGATAACTAAAATCTATTCATACTTATTTTTATATCGAAGCATTAGATAATGTAAACTATAATTTTCAGTGACAGCCCTCGTAAACAATATCAAAAGAAAAAAAAACAGAATGAAAAGTTTAATTAATTTAAAAAGTCAATAATCAAATAAAATAAAAATATAGATTCTAAAGCTCGGCTGATGGTCTAGTGACTTGCACGCTTGGCTGTCAGTCGCAGAGTCCTCGGTTCGAGCCCGACAGACTGCTCTCAGAGTGAGCTTTTCGTGGTTTTCCTCATTCCTTGGCGAATGCTGAGAGACGAACATCTTGAGTCGCTTCACGGGCGCAGGCATAATAATAACTCATGGCTGGGCTGATGCCCTTGTAATTGGTGAAAGCTGTTGGGAATGCCATGGCATGAATTATTATTATTATTAAAAAACCTAACAATAGTAAATGTATAGTACATTATAGAAAAAATATTCATGTTCCGAATATTTATTAATCATTAATTCACAAAATTCCATAATATAATCGTTGCCTCCTATTTCACGCAAGGCAAGTACGATACAAGTTGTTAGGCAAGCTAATAAGAGAGTCAATTGAATAGAACTAGGTTCTATTTACTTGCTCACTTGACTTGCTACTCCACTGGCTACATGTAAACCAGCCTTTACTTGTAGACTTTCTTTCCCATTCTTCCAAATTTGCGTGCAAGCAAGTCAAGCCAACAGTTAAGATACCTGTTGGCTTGACACTTTGGGACGCGTTTGTGAGAAGCCCTGAAAGTGTGAAAGTACTGCGAATACTAATACCGTAATAATTGTGCAATTTTCATTTTTTTTAATGTCACCGCCAAGGTGGAATCATAACCTAACTGAACTCATCTCAAACATTTGCCCAGTTTTAAACTGTCACTTGCCCTTGCAATTTAAGCCAAGTTACCTGCTGACTTGAATTGCTCCTCCACTGACTTCACGTAAACCAGTCTTTAAAGTTACTTACCTACTTGCCTTACATATTCATTAAACGAGAATTTGTAATCAATATATGCTTTCAGTAAGCATACGCAATTGACCATTGCTTGATACGGCAACTGCATCACAAACTACTAATTCGAGCGAATAGCGATTAATTCAGGTAGATGGGAAAAGTGAAGAGCTCATGACCTATTCTTGCACTAGACCTAAATTGTACGATCCTAAGCTCTCTTTATCGTATCCAAGTACCACTTTATGTGTGGTTATTGGACATTTTATATCCGAAAAGGTATGGCATACTCCATCTCCGCACGTGCGCAAAAATTGCTAAATCGATTCGTTCCTCAACCAGGAAATAAAGTTCAACACTATCGAATGTTCTGGTTATATCGAAGAAAGTCCTTACAACGTAGTTTCCACCGTCAAAATTGTCATAAATACACTTCATGAAGCCACATTGACTGTATCAGTAGAATGTTTTCTTCCCAGATCCTCCCAGAGTAAGGTGTTTGCCATGCTTTTTCCTTACTCTTTGGCCATTGATTTTATATAACTATATTACATATAATTAATGTCCTTGGTGAATACTGGGAGATAAGGAAAGTCGTTTCATGGGCGCATTTAATAACAACTGATAGCTGACCGATTTATAGTAGACTCGCGATTGTGTGAACTGATCACATTTCTCATATTTCAGCATTTCACTTGAAGTAGTATTCATTTAATTGCGAGGCCACTGTATTATATTTTTGTTATTGACAATCATAGGGAAATTATTTTCGAAAAAATCGAAAATTACATAAAATACGAAATTATTTTCTTTTTCTACTGTTTCTCTAAAACTTGTTTCAGCACAACAGGTGCCTTATTTCGGCGAACATTACATAGATAAATCCATAATTCAATATTTGTGCGTAGAAAAAGTAACGAATAATGAAATACTTTATATACGAATATTTAAGTTTTCCTGCTATCTTGAACTAATTTTTTGACAACGTGGAAACCAAACATAAGGTAAAGTTGTTATTTAGATCAACCATAAAATTAATGCAACCAATATTGTATATATGTTAGTTTCAGCATAACAAACAGCTAGCTGTTTTAGCTCTAGTAACTTTTAAAGAATACATCACATTCTTCTACATAGATGACATTTTACAACCGCGATACACATGTTCATTACCTCCGTACACATTTTAATAAACTAGAAACATACAATTACATGACTGTTTTGTAATGGCCGTGTTCAGATAAGAGATACGGTTCGTTTTGCATAAAGGAACGTGTTTTTCAGTAGATTCTGTAATTTCATTTGGCTAAACAGGGTGCTGCACGACAGACATGAAATGAACACGCATATTCATAAATTCCAAACAACGTGGAGATCAAGTGGAAGAAAATATCTGCACCTAGTACGTAGTATCTTCTATTACATTCATATCGCTAATTGCTCATAAAACGTAATGTGGTTATATTTTATCATATAATAAGCAATGGAGAATCGTCACTAAAACAATTAAATATACATAGATGGAACAGTAAATATGTCCAAAGCAATGAGGCAATGATGGTCGATACAATACTATTGACCTTTTAACACAATTAGATTGTCAGACTTTGATAAATTCTATTTTTAAGTATTTACGTTCACGACATTTCTCTTTTTATGGCGTTACTATTAAGTTATTACATCGACTATTAATAGTAGGTAATAGCTGGCAAATCACAGATCATACAGAACGTGATAATTAAATACTGAATTATGCTGTAATATTAGTAGGTACGAAGATTTGGACAAGCATTTCAAAATTTAAAGACATAATTGATATCTGAACCGTTATATTAACCATTCATCAATTTTGATTTATAGTATAAATATTATATTAAGTATATGTTTAAACCTTATGTAATTAATCATCAAAACATTCGAGTGTGACCTATGCTAATAGTTCGTAATTACAGAAATTTTATTCATCATAACCACCGACTGATACAAGTGTAAGTATCCGCATACATGTAGATATTGTGTATAGGTAGTGAAAATGCGTGCTCTAAGTCTATAAAAGTGTATATATCCTGACGTTATTAATTCCACAGCAACCTGCTGTCCCGGTTAATAGAAACGACGGTATATAAATCTGTCGCAGGTTCTGATTCTCCATTGTCTCCATTGTGGCCAAGTTGATTGGATTATATATTTTATGCCTGTCAGCCATAGAACTGTAATTTCACTTGCACACACTATTATAGTTGAAAGTCTAATAATATAGAGTGAGAGTCGCACACCCAAACACAGTAAATCCTAAGGTACGAGAACATGCAATAAAATGTTATACCGTAATGGGTATCTCTATAGTTTCGAATTGAAATTAAATGGAAGATACCCACAATGCGCTAGAAATTCAATAATCAGGCATTTAAAAAGATCTACAGAAGTTAGTCAAAACATAAACATAATTAAACAGTTTCAATTTTTGGATTTTCAACTGAAACTTCAAATTTTGTATAAAGTCTTTTAAAGAATCCTCAATCATTTGCTCTAAAATTTTACTTTTTGTAGCAGTAATGTTTTGTTTTTTTTTTTAATGTTGTGTTTGTGAATGGAATGTTTGTCATAAATTACAAAATACAAAAAAAAGCACAGGATGCCCTATTTAAAAATTGCTATGTGGTGATGCCGGTTTTGAGTTTATGTAGAATATATGGTACAATCCAAAACAATTTTTGGATAATTCGTCGTTGTGCTGCAATACGTCATATGTGATTTTTCCGATTTAAGGTTTGTCCGCTCAAGTAATCAAATAATTATGCCCTGTGATCTTACAGAATGTCGTACCCGCTGCGGCAGTAAAACAGCTTATTGGTGTAATTATACCAATAAGCTGTTTTGCTATATTAAGGCCAATTGGCCTTCACATCCTATGTCTACTACGGCGCAGTCTTTTTGTACTCTTAAAAAATGATGTTTGTGACACCTACAACCAATTGCAGTAACAACGACGATATGTCATTTAATGCCTATAGTTTTGCGGTGCGTTTTGGTAAACAGCTCACTTCAACAGTAAATGAGTAATCGAGGAGTGGTGTTTAACTGGGGGACCCTAAAATTGTTTGAGGAATAACAATATATACATGCTCATTCATTTGAAGTTTTTATTTATACATATTTTTTTCTAATTATGTCATTTTTTGAAAGAATATTATTTGTCCCAGTTGTAGTGGAATTTGTGGTGAAGTCTCTTTTTTGACATTTCTGAAAACCCTAATTTTCGTTAGATTTTTATTTTGATATAAACTGAAAATTGAAAGTAGAAAGTAAGAAAAATGGAAAGCTGTGTCCTTTTTTCCTTTTCTTTTCTTTTTCGCGATAAAGTTGTGCTAGCTGATTAATAGCTCAAATGTACTTACAATATTCTCATCGAAAACCTAATTTGTTTATTGAGGGCAGTATAAAGCCCAGCGGAATTTGTTTAAACGTCACAAGTAAAAATGGAATGAAAAGAACTGTAATTAAGTTGAGATTGATCGCTCAAACTTCTTGTTACATTTTTAAAATCGCGCTTACCTACTCTTCACTATCTGTACCATCAAAGATACTCCTAATATCCCAAACCAAATTCTGCTAAAAAATCACTGTTGGTAACTAACTATTAGCATTATATATAATTAATATGATGAGCAAGCCAGAAGTTTACACTGTAAATGAAGAACAATCCATATTGTTTTGTGTGTTCTTCAAAAATTTAAAATACAAAACGAATCCAAAACATTAATTTTTTTTATGTTCCGGTTGATATGGAATGACCCATTTATGAGAAGTGGCAGTGTTTCTAAGAGTAGTACACTCTGGGGCAGGAGTAATATACGGAGGAGAATAGTTCACATTATAATATCCGGATTTAATACGGAAGCCATTATAAATATCAAATCAAAATTCAATTTTACAACTTCTATTCGACGGACCGTTAAGAACATATTAGATAAACTCACAAGTGTTCGCTGGTGTAATTCTCTGGCGCTAGCGCGCGACAGAAAGAACACTCTCAAAAAGAAATAAAATTACCTTAATTTTATTGCGCGCGTTGACTGTGTAATGCAACAGCAGTAATTTGGGCCCTAAATTTTTGTCGCCGGTTCACTTTATTGCATTTCGTTCCGAGTGGAAAAGGTCGCGGCGGCCAACTAGAGGAAGAGAAATAGACGATGGAGAAAGAAAGAGCGCTACAATCACAAAACATCGGGCGCCGTTGTAGACATGCTGATGATTTTTAAAATGTCTTCCGACGACCAAAAAATATGTTCAATAACTGAATTAAAATGCCGCATCTTGTAGAGACAGAGAGAGCAGCTGGGGACCCCGAAACGGCACAAATGACTAACACGGTTTTGTTTAGCGCGACGGAAAAACGAACTGTCATGCGATTTAGGGGAAGCCGGGAAGCGCTCACGCTTCCACTTCCCCGACATTTGATGACTTTGTCGCAATGCTGAAGTGACAGAGAAATAAATGTACTCATAATAAGCACGGAAAGCGAAAGAAATATAATCTCGCGCGATGCCGTGAGATAATAAATCAAAATGGAACATCATTCAAGAACAATTAGCATCCCAAAGTAATTTCTAGAGTAAATTCTTACAAAATTTAGAGCATTATTAACTAGAATTGCATCACATGGCATATACGTAGGTATAGAAAACGTTTAGGTAAACGAAGTTTAGTTCATAGAAAATATATATTTTCAAATAATCTTAATTTTGTTGGGAATATACGGATAAATATACAGCAGAAGCCACATCTACCACGAACAACAGCATGCGCTTCATACATATAACGACATATAATAACTGCGTAGACTTTCACGGTCGGTGTAACTATAACTAACGGCCTCTTGCGGGTTTCGCCGTGTGTCAAAACTTTCGCACGACGTTTCGCTGTTCATGCTGACAGCTTCTGCAGGATAACTGAACTCAGTTCGCAGTCGTGCGAAAGTTTTGACACACGGCGAAACCCGCAAGAAGCTGTTAGTGACATATAATAACTGTTCGTATTTGGGATGGCTCGTGCGGTAGATACATATAATGTGATCCATATGAATATAGTTGGTGTTTTGGTTTACTACTGCACCATGAAGTAGAACAAAACAGCCATGCTGTTGGTGATTATGGCAATTAACAAAAAAATGAGTAATACATTTTGAAGACAATCCGAATTTTGTTATTTTGTTAAGAAAATATCGAAGAACGATTTTAATACATTATTAGTTTAAAATAAATAAATATAGATCGAGAGTTATACAAAAACTAAAGAAAGCTCAGCTTATTCCGGTAACTGCATGCCCAAAATTTTAAGATTAATTTGGATTTGGATTAGGACGTCGGCCAGTGGAGTGAGGAATTCCAAAGAGCTGGCCAAACATCGAGAAATAAAGGTTTAATGTCGAGGTTTTAAAGTGGAGAGCAGATTGTTTTAGTCCGAAGCACATTGGTTCTAACGTCACCTTCGTTTTGTCAAGGCATGGCATGCTGGAAGCAAATTTAGCAACTTTACCTTCGCCAACACGCTGAAAATAATTTCAAATTAAGAAAAAAACCGAAAGCTGAAAGTAAATAAAACATAATCACGTAAAGTATGTTTAGTAGTAATTTATGCGATGTTAATAAGTGAATGATTTGCACGAAAATCAACGAAAAATCAAAATAAAAAACTAAGACGGTGATGAAAAACTTCATGACGACTCGAAAGTGTAAAAAACTAGAAAATATTTTAGAAAAAAAAGGAGCTAACTAATCATTACAAGCCTCAAAATTTGTAAAGCTGCAAAGAATACCCTATATTTTTAGCAGTAGCTAACTATTGGCTGTACTCATCTATTTTTTTTTTGTGTTTGATTCATTTATTTAGTGAAAAATAATATTTCTGATAAAAAAATGGATTTTTACATAGTATCATTAAAAAACAGTACTGCTGCAAATGTTTATACAGGGTGTTCAAAATTTATTACAATTTCGAAAACTTTAACTCTTTTACAGTTTTTTTTTTTAATTGAACACCTGTATCTTTTACACAAACGGATAGAGAGATTCATTATGAAAAATTATGTTTATTAATATGCCCCTATAATTTTACTTTTTATGCATTATATATGTATATTGTCTGTCTTGTTTCCTCTTACAAATTTTTCGCATTTTTATGCCAGTACTAATTATTTGTAGTGCTGTTGGTATCCGGTAAAATTGAGATCCGGATCCAGATCTACTATCAGGTTTTCGGACTCGGAAAAGATATAAATTAGCAACCAATTCAATATAAAAATACGTACTACATGTGTACATATTCACTTTGCATTACATAGATGTTCAACAAACCTTAGTGATTATTGCAAGAGGTGCGAGGTTTCGGAAAGCGTATCTGGATTTGAGGTTACGGATAGCAGATTCGGAACTGAGATTTCGAATAATAGATGCGGATCCGAGGTTTCGGATAGCAGATCCGGATGATATTTAGATCTGGATATCCGGATAGTAAAGTATCCGGATCCAGATAACAGCACTAATCATTAGCATGACACTAGATATCGTTCACTTTCCTGCCATCCTCACACAGCTTTTCAAAAAAAGATATGCTTTATGGGCTGCAAGTTATATAGGTAATAATAAGCTTCCTGTTGAAATTAAATATATTTTAAACTATTCTAGTTTTAGATTGCATGTCAATATTTGCTAAATCTAAATTTCCTTTAATGTGACGAGTTTCTTACTTCCGGATTTTTTTTTGTATTTAGTTATATTTCTTTATTTTCGTTTATCACCGTTTTTGTAAGTATATGTTTTGTGTTATACATACATGTATCGAAAATAAACCCATACTATTATTATTATTAACAATATTAAAAAGAATGTTCTCCTGGCTTTCCAGTTTTGGGAAGTTTTTTTTTTGGAAAATTAGCAGTATTTTGATACACAAGGCTTTTATTCTTACGATGAATTTGTAAATAGTATTTTCTCCTACTGTTGCCATGCATGCCCTTGTCATCTGTATATGTATATTTTTGTCTAATAAAATACTATAACTGCAATATAGATTATAAACATGTATGTGGAAGCATAATGCGTTACGTAACACTATTTAACACTTCACGATTGAAAATATTCATTTCAAATAAATATATTCGCTACCAGTCGAATATGTTTGGATAGTTTATACAGTGATATCTTCTTTTTTTTTTCAACTAAAAGGCTATATATTATTTTGTTTACATGGAACGTAACGTATGACCACAAATATGTATAGCATCTCTGCACGGCACGTAATAATACAGATAATCGGATTATTTATGCATACATGCAAATAAAGCAATTAGTTAATTATTGTTATTGACATTTTGCGTGCAATCATCTTTTGATCGTCGGACGCTCAGCAATAAATTCCATATTCGCGATGATGTTATGGGGCTTAGCAACGGTGGCACACCGCGGGTGTCTGTCTGAGATGTTAGCGTGTGTTTAGCGTTCCGCAAAACGAAGAAGAGCAAAGACCGTGTCATGGGAAACGAACAGTTTTTGATTTAAAAGTCGGGAACCGTGCGCTCACATGATTTTACTACCTCTGTGTATCTCTCTTCAGGCGAATTTACAAGCGAGCGAAAAGATTTCAGAATTATGGCCTGGCGCAATTATTGATTTTAAAATTTATACAAAGTTTGAAACAGAACTGTTGGACGCTTTCAAGGTTAATAGTAAGTACCAATGAAAATGAAGTGAAAACAAAAGCAATAAGAAGTTTTAGCGGGATACTTCTTGACAAATCTCTCGTCGTAACAAATTCGGCATTAATTCCGCCGGAGAAAATTTATCGTTCAGTGTTAGTGCGTAAAAAGGGATTTGATTAAATGTAGAAAGTAAGAGGATAGACTGAGAGAGTCGGTAATCTCCAGTCGTCGCAGAAAGAGTTATTAATATTCATAAACGGGATGGCGCATGGTCCTCGCCCGTTCGCGTCGCCGTTCCCTTGTTTCTGACGAGGTACACCAGCACGCAGAAGAAGAAGAATAAGAACAATCCGAGAGGCGAACGGCGCTGATGCGAATAAACATCGGCAAATGCTGGAGGAGAGAGCGAGCGAGGCGCAGAGCGGCCAAAGGGTTTTACAGATCGACTGTGTCAGACTAATTGCTCTAGTCCGTGTTCTGACGAGGATTAATTAATAAACGCCCGGGACCTTAATTCGAATTTAAATCCGCCAGTGTTTTGTTTAATTCCGGAGTGTTAATTGTGCATTTCGGACGGTTGCGGTGCTTGCGCTGTCGTTCGGTGTATTGCTATTCTTCGGGATAAATGATACTGGGGAATTTTATTAAGTGAACACTACCCTTTATTTTTGCAGATTAGAATTATTATCATAATGACAATTTCATGATCTTCTAGAAATCATTTGTTATTCTTTGATGGAAGCAAATCTTTTAACAATGAAGTCTTGTATTCTGAATTAACTTATTGTTTCCAAACACAGTCTTTATAATTAATTTTTCGTTATCCGTAGGATTTTCTATACCATGGAATGGTGAAGCTTTGTTGCTCAAACTAGCGATGGAATTGAGTAAAAATTCGATTCAAACGACTACTTTTTCCGGAATGGTACATTGAATCGAAACCAGTTATGATGTTTCAGAACCTAGATCGAGTAGAAGTTTCGATTCGGTTTCGAGAACTTTTATATTCAGATTATTATATAGTATATGTATTCCGTATACAGTCAGAGAAATACCTGCATTGGTTTAACAAAACGTTTTTTGTTATTTTAATTTGGTCGAACCAAATCCGTATTCAGTAATTTCAATAAAAATTCGGTTGTAAAATCAACATAAAATTGATATTAAAAATTTAATGTTGCTATAACATAGAAATCGTAAAAGAAATAGAAAAAACGGTTGGATTAAATAATATAATAACATTAAAATTTGTTAAACTGTATTTATTGCATATTGCTTTTAGCAGCCTTTGAGGTGGGATATCAATTTATTTAACAAACTTGTCGGTGATCCATACATAATTCATTTTTTTAGCGCATTTTAAAACTGTATGTATACTACTATGTTTATTAGAAACAATTTTACACTAAATATTTTTAACAGATAATTCATTATAAAAGATGCAAAATATAACTTAGAAATCGCGAGCGCCACCTACTTTTTTTCAGGCTAGCCGATGCATTTCGTAACTATCGGAGTGGTACTGATGTTAGCGTATTACCTACCGATGCGATGTTCCAGATGCTACTATCACTTGACCGTAAGATGGTGCACAACGAAATTCATGACGATGTCTTTGAGAATTGTTCATATTATTTGCAAGAAGGCGAGGCAATTTCATATTTGCCTGACTTAGAGTCTATTATGTGAACATTAAAGGTGGCAGTTTTTAAGGTTGACTCTCGCAATTGCCCCCTAAAGCGAGGGGCGGGAGGCAACTCCACTTCGTAATTTTTGATAGTCGAAACTGTGATAAAAAAAGCAATTGTTGATGGTTGTTTTATATCAAATTCAATATTTTGTATTGTCAACACAGCTAAAGTGTTACGTAAATTCCGTTTAACTGTCGAATCAACACATTTCATGCATTGAGTGGACAGTTAATGTGTTTGTATTAACACAAATCAGTGTTTCATTCGTATGTTTACTTCAACCAAATTTTACTTTTCAACCAACAGAAATAACTTTACATTAATCTTTATCTTCGTTCAAACAAAGAAGCTTCTTCGCCGGAAAGATTTAAACGGAAATTGTTGTTCAATTTATATTTTTTCTTGTTGTTGAATCGATGGATGTATTTTTCTGAGTGTACCGTCGCATATTGAAGTAGATTGATAGAATTACTAGAAAGTGAGAGTAGGAATAGCAGTTGCTAACCAGGAATGACACAAAAATCTAAAATTCTGTTTTGGAATCCATGACAATGAATAATAAATATATTTAATGCTATGGAATAAGGGGTATGGAATATAATTTAGAGTCACTTAAAACCGGTTTCAAAGCCTAATGAAGAAGTAATTGTTGTTGAAGTGCGTACTCGGTTGCCTACTTTACAGGCAAATTTTGAATTTGTTAAAAATCATCTTAGCAATAGGTGCTAAGTATAGCTTTTTTTATAATGTAAACTTATTTTCTATGTTAATTCAAGCTTACCTGGTATGATTTAATGTGTCTATTATATTTTGCTCGGGGAGATTTTTTATTCTTCGGGATGTCTATTTGGTAACTTTTGCTGTATTCCCCTCAAACTAGAGTAAATAACGGTATCTTAATGTCAGTTACTGGTATCTATTCAAACTTAATGTTGGCTTGCCTGATAGCGATAACAATCGAAAGCTGATTACTGGTATTTTAATTAAATCTTCATTCTACCTGTGACCACGAAAGACGACGGTTGATATTGAACTCCTATAACGATTTTTATGCCACACTATCAAAAATATCAACGTTCCACGAAGTGTTTACCTAAAAAAGTATCGATATTACTCCTGAATAATTTAAATCCTTACTTTTACCTGTAAAATTGTCGAGAATTTTCTATAAAATTTCCTACGAAGAATCCCGGCCAGAATACCATTCCATGCTATTGACCGATACGGGGGCCCGTCGAATCGAAAGTCCAACCTGTATCCAGATAATTACCTGTCCGTCCGTTTAGAGTGTGCCTGTCCGCAATCAAGTTAGTATTCGATCAAGTATATCCCACCTAAAAAAGAAAATAATTAGTTTCAATTCAATATTAACCAGAAATAAGATCTTTCTAATTTGTGTTCACTATACGTTCATTTGGGGTTAGATTTATATGAACCGTCATTAGTTTAGTTATTTTAGAAATCTTTAATATTTAAGGGTTGTCTTCAAAAATCACTGAGGTGGTCTGTGATAAAATAGTTATTTTTAACAAATATTGATAACCCAGATTATAGTTCTCTAATAAATTTAGTTTCTGCTATTTACGGGTAGATGGCTCTGAATTTTAAATTTATTCTTTTTATTTTGACGTTTCTTTAACCTCATTCATCTAAAGTGCCAGGAAAGTTTAAACACGTATTTTTGTATTAATTAAATAATGAAGATATGAGTGGATGAAGGTGCTATATCGCATTTTAAAAACTGTCTTTTTTGCATGAATCAAGGTGTTTTGTACCCATCTTTCACATAGCACTATCGAAAATTCCAGAAATTCAAGAACACTCGAGTCTTGTGAATGTATGAAAGGGTTATGTTACACTACTTTTGAGAAAAATTACCTAAAAAAATTAATTAATTTCTGAAAAAGTTTGATTTTATAACATAACACCTTCATCCACTCGTGTCTTCAATTGTTTTATATAGTATTTACGATTCCAACATACGTACCTGTGATTTAAGCGTCTCAAAAGTGGTAACACATAGCATTTTGGTAAAGAAATAAAGAGTTAAGCTTGTTTTGTGTTAAAACATTCTTTTATTTGTACGTTTGGTGATTTTACAGCGACATTTGATAATTACAATTTTTGGGTTGAAAACTGCGTATTCGTTTTCACGGTATTCTTTCACTTATCAGAAAAATCGCTGGGTGGATAAAAGCTACTACATTATTTTATTTTATTTTTATTGACAAAAAGGAAAACAAGAACAAAATGTATACGGACAAACAATGTATACATAAATTGAAAACTTGAATTTAAGAATAATATTTAATTGTACTGGACTAAACAAAATTAAAATTTTGAAATCCGGGGCATTTTGTTCTGAGAAACAGAGCATCAAATATACTGAAACATTTCTATATTACGTAATTATTTTTTTTATAATAATATGGTAGAAATAGGTGGCATGTGTAAAATATTTGTATCATATGCGGGGTGTTATTCTATTTGTTATCATTCTTTTCTATTAGTGTCGTTTCTTTTATGTATATGGTGAAATTAACATAAATAAAATAACACAAAATTATCTCTAATTTGTGTACTTATTGTATACTTTGTAGGAAGCTCCCATATGAAAGTACTCGTTTGAATCGAAATTGTTACTCGATTCTATCGATCGCTAGATGTAACTATTGCCTTTATCATTTAAAGGATTTATGTTGTAAATCTTGTTTTGTTTCCAAATCCATACCAGAATTCTTGCAACTTGGTAATAATGTAATTTGGTATACAACCTGATTGGCGCATGTGACTTTCCACTAATATGTTAATTAATACGGTGTTCGGCAGTATAAACGAATGGATTGCAGACTGCTGTATTTCTTGTATGTGTAGAGATAAAGAAGTGTTATGGGGCTTCGTAGGAACGCTTTCTCAAAAGGTTTCAGCAGACAATGGCGCATTGTTCAGATGAGGAGAGTGCGTTCGTTGTTGAAACTCATTTTAAAAATAACTGATTTGTCAGATTGATCCAACAAGCCTTCATATTACGCATCGATCTTCGCTCATTAGATTCAGCGCCAGATCGCAATGCGATTATTGATTTAATAGCTGGCTTTGGCACAACAAAACATGCGAACACTGGAAAATGTTGAAAGATTCATCATTTTCAGCCGTTCATCGGTGGCCGCGTTGTTTTGCATTCAAACAGTCGGCCACATTGTAGTTGTTCGGTAAGTTACATACCTGAAGAAAATGGCTTATATTTATGAGGTACACGAAGGATATTTTCAAAGATGTGTGGATGCGGTCAGGCTATCTTTTAAAACGTAGCGAGAGATACAGTAATGAAGGGCATTTCCATTTTTAATATTAAAAAAATTACCATTGTTGCGCAGCAGAGATCCCTGCTGAACCACATAAAACCGCTCTAACAACAAGTGACAGTTTGGGCAATGATGACTGCATGTGGAGTCTGAGAGCTTTACTTTTTCTGAAGAGAATGAAGCTACTATTACAGTGACATTCGCTCATTAGGCTCACATGTTATACAGACCTTTGTGTAACGAAAATTGTAACAGCTCGATGACGGATATGGTTTCAACAGGTCACGGCCACCACGTACATATCACGTGTCTTCACTTAAGTTTTAAAAAAAAATGTCAAGTAACCGTCCTCCAATATCAATGCCTTGAAGGAAGCAATCGTGCAGAAATGGTATACGTATCGCCTGAAATGACAACGCCCTTCATGCAAACCTATATAAGCCTAGCTATGTGTTTCGCAAGTGAGAAGGAAATAAACTTCACAATCATATACATTTTGCAAAATATTTTTTTTTTCTATTAATGGATCCACTTTTCATTTACTCTTCTTGGAAACCTATGCATTTTTTTCTGTCGGACCTTGATGATGAAACAACTGCAATGGAAAACAAAAATACTAAGAAACTACATAAATGATCGGGAACTGCGAACATGTATGCTAAACCAGGACCGTTTTTATTTCTTCTGATCGAAATATGGAATTTCGTACGTTCCGAAAAAAAACTCAACTCATAATATAAATGTGCGATATATAAACAAAGATAAACAAATCATTAAACCAAAACTTTAAAAGAATTAAATGGATTTTGGAAGCAGTAAAAATTAAAAAAAAAATCCTATACATACATTTCTTTTCTACTATATTGAAATAGTATGAAAGTAGTGAGAAAAATTATAATAACTATTCCCAAAACTAGTCAATCTTCTTAGTACTTTCAATCGTTAAGGACCCATAATAAAACATACATCCATACAGAAGATTGCAAGCATAAAAATCCTGGCAGCAATGTCTTCTTCCTTGAAACTCTTCAGTATTCATTGCCGTTGTACAATCTGTGAAAAGGGAGGCCAGATTAGTCGCATTTGCTACATACCAAATCAATCGGCACGCACATAGGTATACCTGCATGGCTAAAAAGCTGCTAGAAGCGATCATTTCTCATAGCGCGTTAGGAGTTAGTGCTGTATAGGTGTCTCAAAAAATTGAGGAACCGGATCTCTTATCCAAATCCACTATCCGATGCTTGGATCCGGATTCTTTGGAACTCGATTCATTGTCAAACACTCTGTTTCCACGTTCACGATCTGGTACTTTGAATCAATATATGCTATCTTTTGAAATAGATCTTAAAAATATGAAAGTTTAATTTTTTTCGCATACCAGTAGCTCTTCTGACTATTTCTCTGCTACCAAACGATGGTATTACTAAGTTGGTTGTATATGATAGTTTGTGAAGTTATTCAAAGTAGCAAGATTGCGGTTTTTATTTTAAACCTAATTAGTTTGTTATTATAAAAACATTTTGTGATTGTATCTAAACTTAAATTATTATCTTACCCTTATAGATCTAAGAATTATAATTATAGCAAATACATAGTTATAAACTCTCTTTATATTAAACCCCTTTTACTATATTAAGGCCTCTTATGTGGTAAGGTTAATCAATTATAGAAACATGCAATACGGCTAACGAGCATGACATCTTCCGATATCAGAAACAAAAAAAACAATCGTTTTTTGTTTTAGTTTTTTCTCCATGTTAGTTTCTCGATGCGCGGATACTATTAGGATTGATATTCGAAGCTATGCAGATTTATACGCGTATAGAAAGAGAAAATAATTACTCTACACGTTTTAACTATAATTGCAAACCTATAAATAATGTAAACGCGCCATGTTCGTTAGATTTTTTCGAAAAATTAATTACCAATGTACCGCCCACTCATAAATATACCAGGTATGAATACAGCAAAAATAAACAATTAATAAAATTTCGTGTCAATTAAACGAGGATTTATTCACGTGCCAGTTAGTAGTTTTCTTAATTGAAAGCGTTTTACATGGACTGTAAAAGCGTTAGATGTGAATTCGGGGAACAGATACGTATATATTCCTATATAGGGTATATAATAAAACGTCAAGCAAATAATATAATTATGTTTTAATTAATATACTTGACGAATTATTTAACACTTTTAATGCGTGATTAACAATAAATGGATTCCTATGTCTGAGTGTTAATAACATATGTATTATTTTTTAATACATACAGCGTAATAATAATAAAGTAATTTGTTCAGAAAGCAGGGAGCGGTGTAACATATTATTAACTATTACGCATTGTTAATGCGTATGCATAATACCATATTAAAAAGGTGCATTTACTGATAGAATTAAAATTAATTCATCTTCCACTTTCTATTATGAATTATTTCCACTATTAATTTACTGCTTATGAATTTTACTAGAATAATAAATTAGATTTAATTATAAAAGTAAAACTATTTCAACGTAGCTGTATTTGCGACGTCCACGTGTCTGTCAACAGCAAACATTAGGTACTGGATGATGATCACAGGACGATGATGGCTGCCTGACGGCGGCGCACATTTCTTTAATAAAGGTGATATTGTAGCTTCTGTATAGCGTACAAGTTATTATTAAAATGAGATCATTAATCATGTGGTGACATCTTTGACAAAATTCCCCTCTCGTTGTCTTTGGCCGACGGGGTGTCGTCACTTTAGACTCATTTGTAACCGAAACGCTCATCTCATTTCTTTCTTTTTTTCACTGTTGCTCCTTTTCCGTCACCCCTGCTTGAAAACAGCGAAAGTAAATATAAAACGTGTTCGTTCTGATGGGAACAACACAGCGATGCGGCGAAATTTCCTGGAAAGAGGGATTTTTCCCTTTTGTAAGTGATTTGTCACAGTTAATTAAGTAATTCCCTTCATTATTGCTTGCGGTATTTATAATCTTTAAAAGCAACTTTAAATTTCTATAATAATGCCTATGCATATTTGAACGTGTTAGTATATTATTTGGTAACCAAATCGATTTCCATAGTCTTTGTAAGGATGTTTGCGTAAACACCATTATTTTTTGAAATCAATACTCTAAATACACTGAGAGAAAAGCACGGTTTTGTTAACCATTAACCGTTATTAGAATGTAGTCGCAATATTTTTTATTGAATACAAGCAATGCGTTTCAATGTTAAGAATGTTATACAGTAATGGCGGGTATTTTGCGACATTATGCAAAAAAAAATACAACTGATTCATTTTTCATTTTAATATACATATACCTTCCAGATGAATTATAATAGTTCAAAGCTACAAAAACCTTTTCAGATTTTATCATTATTATTTTCCTTTGAAAAAGCATTTCTGACTTGAAAACCAAGACAAAACCAGAAGTTTCTGTAAGTACAAAAATTGGGAGTTTTTTAAAGCATTTATATATAAAAAAAACAAAACTTAAAATGCTGCATGAATAAATACATATATGCCATTTACCGAACGGAATCCGCGTCATGTTAATCGTAAAGTGGTGCCTTTCGTGGTAAAATTGGGCATTATCAAGAAATTTCGACAGGTTATGAAATTGGAAACGTTGTAAGAACAATCACATGGATAAATGTCAGAGCGTACAAATGGCGGATAATATAAAGTAAAACATAATTTTCTGACCTAATAAGGAACAACTAACGCTAATAATCTAATAAATGCGTAGCGTTGGAATCTGTTTACTTATTGTTAGTGAACTCAATTGAGTTGGTATTTGTCGACGATATTTATTGCAATATTTGACAAAAAATTCAATCAAAGACAAGTCAAAGATAGATGCATACTGTTTTCGTTTACGCTATTTTTAAGAGTATAATACGTTTAGGTGTACATATGTGGCTGCAGAATTGCGTTGTAACATTTTGACTTCTGGTATTTTTTAGTATGTCTGCTCTAAATAGGAATCATCCAAAGTTAAAGTTTCCATACCGCAGGACCTGCCAAGATAACCCCTTATTGAACATTGTAAAAGTGTGTTTGCAACTTATATCAGATAAAAGTCGAACCTAAACTGTAGTCCAAAGGAGATATATCTTAGTACAATTGTAATTAGCTGTTTTGCATGTGTGTTGCGAGAATAAGATGTGAATGTCATCACTACAAATACCAGATAAGAAGGACTGGGAGACAGGTACTCATGTAAGAGCGGACTCAAACTGGTATACAGACGGCTCTAAAACGGACTACGGCGCTGGAGCTGGAATATACGCTAAGAAGCCTAAAAAGGCTCTTTCGGTAAACTTCAGCAAAGACACGACTGTATTCCAAGCTATGGTTGCTGCAATACACCACTGTGTAGGAGAAATAGAAAGATGTACTAAGCCAGGTAAAAGCGTCGCTATTTTCTCTGACAGTCAGTCCACATTTAAAGCGATTAGTTCCATAAGCATGAACTCTAAGCTGATTTGGGACTGTGTAAGCGCCCTAAATGAGGTGGAGACCCAAAGGAAATTAACCTTGGTCTGGGTCCCTAGCCACTCGGGGTGAGAGGAAATGAGGCGGCGGACGAGCTGGCCAGGCTAGGTTCGTCAAGATCATTCGTTGGAGGTAATCCTTCTTTCGGCACTGCCAAATCGCAAATTAAAAAATCTATCAATGAACAGATACATAATCAGTCCAGAGAGTGGTGGCAAAAATCACCGGGACAGAGACAGGTAAAAGAGTTCCTAAAGGAACAGAAGCCTGAATTTACTAGAGATCTACTGAATAAAGACAGGAAGACTGTCAAAATGGTTGTAGGTCTGCTGACTGGTTACTGTGGACTAAATAGGCATATGTACAACATAGGCCTGGCAGATGACGCAACCTGCATATTCTGTCAAGAGGAGGAAGAAACACCAGTTCATGTGCTGTGCCAATGTGAAGGCCTGGCGAAGACAAGGTTTCTAGTATTGGGTGTGGAGAACCCCACAGCTAGTAGCTACACAAAGAAGCCGCTCTCAAAGATGATAGGCCTAACTAAGAGGGCAGCATTAGAGAGCGGCCTCTCGGAAAAAGAGGATCACAATAGATCGGTTATATGTAAATTGCCTCCCCACAGGTAGTAGGAAAAAAGTTCGGATTTGATTGGTCTCATAAACAGATAAACTGCCTCCCAAACCTTTTTAATCGTCAGCTCCAGCCAATATTATTTTATTATTTATCAACGGGGACCCAATTTACACATATATATATCAGGTAGCTAAAAATTGTGGGAGGCAATTTAACGATTGTTAGTAGTTGCTCTTTATCTCGGGAGGCAATTTACATATACCCAATAGATCTGAAAAGGTCGCGGTGAAACAGATCCATAGGCCACCCTAATCCTAATCTAATCTAATCTAATCATCACTACAATCTATGATCATTTTTCTTTCATTTACATTGTCTTATAGTAAAAGAAAATCCATTTTATCGGTTGTCCGCAGTTGGGTTTAATGTAGAATATGATTGTGACATGAACTCTCCTGAAATAAACGCAAAAATTGTTCGCGGAGCTGAAATTTGTAGTGCAATTAGTTCAGTTCTGAGTTGTTTCTATGGAATAAGTAGATGATTTAGTGTCATACAAGCGAACTCACCTTGTGTGGGATTTTACAACAAATATTGAACTGAAATATTTTTCATATAGTATTTATTTTTTTCTTATAATTTTACCTCTAGTAAATTAGTAAAACTTCTTTACTTTAATAATATACTTAAGTAAAATAAGATTTTTTTTACAACAGTTACTTGACAAGCGCACTGACGCTAAGTTAAAATCATATACATATACCACTGTCCATTTTTCGGTGAAAAATAAATGCGTGGAGTTTTACAGGGCCCGCGGTTGCCAAGTGTTTGACTATCAGTATGCTATGTTTTGCTGACTATAGATAGCTGCTATACTGGTCGCATGCATTACATTTGGGAACCATTTTTTCAGGATCTAATGGATAGAATTTTCCGCTTCCTTGTTTGCTGTTTTATTTTATAGCGTTGTAGAGAAGAATATTTGAAGATGTCTTATAAATTAAGAGACTGAAAGTACTAATGTTGTTGAACTTGCTGAAACAATACTTAATCAGTTTTTCAGTAATGTATTAGAAAAAAAAAACATAACTTTTTAGAAGTTATTTTTTGAAATGATTTGAATAACAAACTACTTATTATCGATTTTATAAGTATTAAAGGTTGAATTTTATTATATACTGAAATTATAAATTCAGCAATAGTTTATTTTTAACTTTCTGTTTAAAAAGGCAATATAGTTATATGGAATTAGTAGAAGTTGTTAGGATGTTCGCGTTGTGCTATTTCATAATTTAAAATATATATTTGGGATAAAAGAAAACTTTACAAGTAAAAATATTTTTTTAAGCTGAAAAATAGTATTACCTTACGATGTAAATGCACGCATGTCTGTAAATAGTGGTAAATATATCTACAACCAATCTATATTGACGTCAACCTGTAGTAATTAAGGTAACAGTTTTCTAATGCTATCCCCAATCTATTCCAGTAACGTTCATTTTTCTATTCATTCGGGATTTTAATTTTATTCATGAACGAACGCTTCTACTTGGGCGTCAGAATGGAGATAAATTGATTTTAGCATTGATCTATCGTCGCCAGGAGACCTCCGTCTGCATGATTTAACCAATAGTTGTATCTAATGAACTTCTACTTGATAATGAACTGATTTTAATGTCGAAGCATAATAATTTTCATGTATCCACTTAATTGTTTTTTGTTTTATTTTATCATTCTTACATTCTGCTTAGTCTAAATGTAGTAAATGTAACATAATCCTGAGATCAAGTTATGCGTTGCTGCTAAAATTTCATCAAAGAAAAGCGTGAAAACACCTAAAATTAGAACGAAAAACTTTTATAAACTTATATGAAAAGAACTATAGTTTATAACTCCCACAAAATTTGTTCCATTTCATTAGTGCAAAAGTATAAAGGTTGAAAACAGAAATAATTAAATATTTTTTTCTCAGAAATCTTTAATTGACGTTATTGTAGTGATTCAGAATTACTGGACAAACAATAAAGGCTTTAGTTATCATATATTTTGTAATGCTACAGATATGAATATTTTTCGTAATCAGAAGGAATCTGGCCATGGAAAAATGAAGTATAGGTTAGGTCTTAATTTTAAATTAAATTAAATAAATACGTGTAAACTATAGTGGTAGGCAAGATAGTGGACGTGAATCGCGTTTTACAACGATTATGCATACTCGTGTTTTGTCGGCTCTTGGAAACTCGGTAGGCAGCGCGAACCCCCACTCATGAGGCGAATAAACGCTAGTGTAAATGCTTTAACTTTAAATATAGTGATCGATCTGAACACGTTTTATGAAACGTCATTGCAACGCTGGATTTTAAATAAATTGTTACTACCCTATCCAAAGCTTTAGTATCCTTAATTGAGGTTTTTTTACTTGAGCTTCTTCAGTTCTTTAAACAAATTGACTTCAAACAATTGAAAACGTCGTTAGTACAAATATTTAAAAAGTTTCAAAACGCAGCCAACCTATCAATATCGATCGGGACGTACTATACTGAATATCTATTTTTGTTTTTTTTTATTATTTAGTACTTATACTAACACAGATTGCTTAGGCGGTAAAAGCAAATTTGAAAATTTTCCACTTCGAATAAGATCAATTGTTTTAAATGTTTGGTGGTGAATGTAAATTTAATTGCTGACGCATCTGGACATTTCTTTACGTTGCAACGCCAAGTGCTGTAAATATTTATCTTTTCGCAGAAGTGCGGTAGTGGAACAATTTTAAAACGCTACATATAATACAATTAACTTAAATTAGGTAATTTACTTTGTTGATTCAAAGGAAGACCATTCTTCCGTATAATATATCCCTAATATTTTTTCAAGATTAAAAAAATATAAAAATGTATTTTAGAGAAGATGCGTAGAAGAAATGTGAAATATTTACTGCATCTGTCTTTTGGAAATAAATACTTTTCATGATCTGCTTCACTATATGTAAATAGTTAATTTCTTTACCTCAATATTTGTTTTTACATTGCATTTCCTCACAAAAATTTTGAAATATGTGGATGTGTATGTACTGTATGTAGGTACCGGGTTTCTGAGTTGTCTGATTTTTCACCACTTAGCTGAAGCTATTTATTCCAAGTATGTGTTATCATGATTATAAAAATGAAAAGAAATCAGGGTGTTGAAGAAATTACGAGTAAGGTGGTTTTGAATAAAACAAAATATGTAAAAAAATAAGTATGAGTTCGCGGAAGAAATAATTATCCGCATCTTCAAAACCTTCCATTTGCGAATCTATGATCATTAAAACTCTTCTGCATATACAGAGTGTTTAAACCGCCCTCAGTCAAATATTAGAAAAAATAGCAAATGCAAAGAGGAACTTTTCAAATAAAGCATGAATAGTTTCGAGAGGGCCGTAAAGTGGTATCATTGATTTGACCTTGAACTGTCATTTGAAGGCCATATAGAAGGAACAACCTATGTAAACCATTCTTGTAGCTTATCTTAAGCGCTTTCCAAAACACTTTCGGTAAAGTATTTTTTATTAAGTACTTTTCGAGTTATAATACTTAAAAATCATCGACGTACGTGTCGGTACTAGTGTTGGCATTATTCCAATATTGATCTGCACTAGGTTTGTCATATAGATAATTAACATGGGTAAAAGATTATGATGCGTTGCGGGGTTTTAGATGGTTGTATTATCCGACCCTACTTTTTTAATGATAATGTACTGGAAACATTCTTGCGTATGCTGTGATATGTGTTGCTAAAGATATTAGAAGCTATCGACGTGAATAGAGACCAACGTATGTGGTGGAACCAGGATAGTGTACCACCACATTTTATCTACATATCTAGAGATCTTCTAATCAACTGCCGTGGAGAGGTTAAATAAAAAAAAATCCGTGCTGTAAGGGATTTTTTTTTTATTTAACCTCTCAACGGCAGTAGATTAGAATATCTCTAGATCTAACATCACCAGATCTTATGGGTCTATTTAAAGCACAATGGTTATTAAATCGTACCTGCGGCAGCTGAAGACCTAAAGGACCGTATCAGTAGATCATGTGGCAGTTTCCCAGCCAATCACCTTCAAATGTCGAGGTTAAATCAATGATACCTCTGGAAACCATACAATTTCTGTTTGAAGCATTTTTTCATATTTTGAAATTTTTTGATGTGCTTGCCTCTGGGGCAATTAAAATGAAACACATTATATACCCCCTTTAGAGGTTCGATTTCTTTTTAGGATCCTATATATAAAATTCTATTTTCGCTTAATATTAGTATTCGCCCTATATTAGAAATATAGTTGTAGCTTGTTCGATTGTCTACGTGGTGGTAATTATCACACGTACTAATGATCCTGTAAGTGCTAGATCATTTATTTTCATTGCTCACATCAGTGGTGGAGTTTTAAAATAAAGTTTTGGGTCGCCTTAATGATAAAAATACTTAATTTTGCCTGACGTCCGCAGAAACTCTATTATAATTAATGATAACGGCCAATGTAAGATTATTCTTCGCCCCCTTTGCCCCATGTTGTATGTACAGGAGGAGATGCGAACGTGTCGACGCACGGAAGAGGGTGGCGACGTAATCGGAGTTGATGGCATTGGAAAGTCAGAAGAGATTCAGATGACTCGCAATGTTTGCATAGGATGGACTGACTGCCGCTTGCATCTCTTCGTGCTGTAAGAGAGATAACTTTCGCGCATATAATTAATCTTAATATCGCATTCCTGGGTACTGCTCGTCCAGCGCACAATCACTCCGTTCTTGTTTCGCTCGTTCCTGCGCTCGCTACGTTTGTCCTTTTTTCTCGGATTCGTTCTCATCTCGGATGAACAGACACGGATTCTCCGCTCTTATCGCCGGTAATATATCTGTTAATTAACGATTGAGAAAAACGACCAGACCAATATGTCAATATTGAATTACAATCCCACAATGCATCCAATTTATTCCGGCTATTGATTTATTGATGCCGTATCCAGTACCACAATCACCCTAATCAATAACCTGTTTGTTTATTAAATATTAATTTGAGAGGTTTTATTTTCCGCTATACAATTGGGGGACAAGCATACAAAACGCAATAAATCCATTTTAAAAAATTAGCGGCAATTGAGAACACGTAATACCAGTAATATCTATAGGATGCAAATAATAATATTTGGTGATCTCGAGTAGGACACATAGAACATAATTTAAATGTATGTACATACATACATGTTTGGTTTTATTTCTTTTCAGTCCATTTTTGCAATACCATGATGTCATTGCTTCCATGTATTGATTGCCATTTGGAAATAATTAATTTTTTGTTCGCTCTGGAATAACGCTCATAAATCACCCATAAAAGAAGGGACAGTGTGAAATAGTGGGAATAGTCGGATAAATAGGATGGAAGCAACTTAGAGCAGATCCTTTACCATACAGTGCCACCTGACTCAGAAGCTGACCGTGATGGACAGCATCCAAAGCTTTCGACAGGTTTGACTACAATATACTGGATTCAAAGCTTGAGTTATGTAGATATTGCAAATGTTTGTTGACGTTATAGGTCTTCGTAGCGGACAACAGATATGCATAGATAAAATTGCGTCAGAAGCAATTCTTATTGAGACGCTGTCCCATGCTTAAGGCCTACTTCTATTCATCATCCAAATTAATAATCCAACAAATATAGATGAAAATGGCAAAGCTCTACTTTATACACCAATGATATTAGTACCGTGAGATAGAAGTTACCTAACAAAACGTAGTAGTGTGGAGATTCTTCTTTGATTGTGCTTATGCAACTTAATGTGCATTAATGTCAGCGGGATATTGCACGTAATCCTTCAAAAAACTCCTACTCAAAAATAAAATAATAAACATTTTACAAAACACTATATTTCTGGTAATCACAAAATACAACCACGTTTAATTAAAGATATAGAAGCTTTAAACAGTATATATTTAAAAAAATACACATTTATATCATATCGTAACTTATATAAGACATTCTTCATAATTTACATAAGATACCACATCGGCTATAACGAATACATGCTTTTTACTGTCATAGGTTAATCTACAACAAAAATTTAATATAAACTAAGAATTTTGGAAGAAGTTTTCTTAACAATTTTTCTCCTATACAAGTTTTAAACATAGTTATTCCTTAAATTTGCATTGAACCAATGACAATATACGTTTCACAAAATTTAATGACACCCCTAGATTTTTTCCCTTTGGGGATTTTTAAATCAGGTTGTTTATGCCAAAAGACCAGTTAATGTTACTTACAAAACAAAATATGTCAAGCCTGCCTAGATATTTCTCAAAAGATAAGAATAACCTGTACAACAGAGCTTCTTCGTAGGTATGAACATTGCCTAATGGAAAATAGTCGGCATTTTGAACATATTATTTGAAAAGAATAAAATATTGAATCAAAAAAAAATATAGATTTCTTTTTTATTTCTCAAAATAGAATAAGTAGATGATTTTGGTATATCATACTTATAATAATCAATAATAACGCGTCTTTGATATTTATTGTTCTTCTAATGTTATCAAAATTACTTTCCGCTTCTGTTATATTGCACATTTGACATTTATTCATTGGCGTTCATTGCCAGTCTAATCATATGTGTTGGTTTAACATTAGAAGGGATGTTAAATCATATTTCATGGGAGCGGCACACTTTAGCCCATTTTTCGGAACTACTTTTTGAGAACATTTCGTATAATAAAAATAAAAAAATACATATGACTGTATTTGTAAGCCTGGTAGCTACCGAAAACTTGCGAAAAAAATTAGGGGTGCAATTAAAAAAAAAAGTGGAAGAGGGGAGTAAAAGGCTATTTATACGGAGTGTGTTATAATGGCAAAATTTGATGTACAATTTCGGCTCATTTGTACTAGATTTTACTGCAACTTTTTATCTCAATTAGTTTCCGAGTAAATGCCTGGGAAAATACATGTGGGACACACTGTATATAAATGTATTTTGGTAATTAGAATCATGGAACAATAGTAAGCAATTGAAAAAAAAAACAAATAAATTGTGGAAACGTCTTGCTACATGTAATTAGTTGGTTTTCATTGAGGCAATACTTCTACAAATCAACCGTTCAATAATTAATTAATTTAATTTAATAAAGCATAGTAGCGCAAACTGGGCAGTGTCGGTGAAACCTTCTGTTTCTCATTTCGCAACAACGATTCTGAACTTTATACTCATCAATGCCTTGCACAGAGAGGTCTTCAGTTAACCTTAGAAAAAGGAGTTTAGTGGAGTAAGATCGGGGCTCTGTGCTGGCCAATCTATTCGACTTACAATTAGTAATTGTGTGACTTCTCACGTTGTGTGGGCAGGTACTCTATCATTATCAAATCAACGTCTCTGTCCGAAATTTAATGGACAGTTCCAGTCCAATATCGCCATTTTATTATTTGAAAAAATAAAAAATAATCTTTATTTTAATGTCAAAAAAAGTTGTTTATTTTAATAGATTTTAACTGCTATTTTCTGATGTAGTGACATGGTATTAATTCTCGGTATGTGTGTCTAGTTAAATACTTTAATTTATATAAATATTTGTTTCTCGCCTACGTAGGTTTGGCAGAATAAATTTGAATGAATATGTTCGCAAAATGAAATGCCGTATCACAGATGTAATCAAATGAATAATCCTGTACAGTGAGATGCAACTAATTAGCGCATGCATAAGTTATTTAGTTCATTGGCCTTGAATAAGAAATTATCTTTTATGTGCTTGGAATTAATTAAATTTTGAATAATGAAGTGTTCTATTACTAATTGTAAGTCTATTTCTCATGCCATACGTATACCGTGTTGGTAAACTCATGCCTTGCGCTGAGTAACGCAAAGGAAGTTGTCAAAAACGTGCACCTGTACGCATACCTATGTGTATAGTAGCTTGCTTGATACACATTAGTTTACAGAATCTTTAGCACCGAAGCATTTAGTTTTATTCACAACTATTCGGTTATAGTAAATGTAATAAAAGACGTATCTACATCTAACTGTAACAAATTATTCCTAAATACTAGTGGGTAACTAATCTATTGAAAGTTACTTTTTATTCTACACTTCCTTTTTTTTTAATACTCGTGTTTATTCCGATAACATATTTTAAATAAGGATTTCTAATTCACTCTCCATTTACCGTAGATACATTTTATATAGTTACACAGTCTCTAGCTACAATATTAGGACCACCTTGAAAATGTGATAATTTTAAGTATTTCGGCGCATATAGTTTGGTAATGTTCAATGAAAGGGATACAGGAATAAGTAATGAAGAAGAAGTATTTGTTTAATATAACGTAAGAATACTTGTATTCCCAAAATATTTATAGTATCCCTTAATTAGTTAAGTTTTGTTTATTTATGTTCATGAAACATTATTATTTTCAATGTGGGCAAAGTGAAAATATATCAAGCGAAAAGAAACTGTTTTGGCACTATTGTATACAAATTATTCATAACGTGAAATTGCAAGAAAAGTCGACAAACGGCACTGCAAAATGGTGGGTGGCTCTAATATTGTAGGCAAGGACTGTAGATAAGTAGATACGGTACATGTGCTGAAACCAGACAAAATTTATTATAAGCAAATAAATAGTAATTGGTATTGACTCTATGGGAATAAGGGTATAAGGATTATAAATGTTGGTCAATTTTTCACAAATTCTTTACTAAATTAGCATGTGACCGATTTGGTACTTACACATCTTCAAGCCAGTTAGAAGTTAGAATATTTTGTAAAAAAAGATTAGTAGTTGAATGAATTTAAACAATTAAGTCAAGTTTAGGATTAGTGAAAAATACTTACAATCATTTATCAATAGAGTTTCCACACAAAGATATCACAAAAACTGTAGCGTAGTAATACACACATAAAATATCGGATATTATACACTCCGCGCTGCACAGACATTTTATTAATTTGGGAGGTGAACTCCCATTATGAATCGAAGACCGAATGGGGTCAATAGAATATTGCATAAGTCTAGCAAAGCTTATGTCAAGCTTTAAAGATTATAAAAATTGTTGAAATTAAATGCATTCTGTATTAATTTTAATCTTTTTAACAAAAAAAATATATTGTGGGTTCATGTGGATTAATATTTTATATTTTATTTGTTGTGAGTATGGAAAATATATGTTTAACTGTGTACTTCCAAATCCATATATGAAGTATATAATACTGCCCGTTTTATACGTCAATATATTTTAACAAACATAAATCATGCATTTAAATTTGCATAAATACTATAGAATGGCCAAAGTTAAATACATTTACACCGAATGCTCTGCCATAACAAAAATGTTAGGAAAAAAATCGAGTTGACGTGTGAAGTCGTCATTAAAAACGTTTCCAAGGGTTAACGGAGTCGACGTAATTACAAGGGCTACATTCTGACATAAGCAAACAAAGTTTCGGGGTTCCCGAGTAAGCATATATGTTGATATCCGTGTAACTGCTAAATTGTCATAACATGCTGTTGTAATAACAGCGATGACAATAATAATAGAGAATGTCGGAAACAGCCACAGCACAACAACAATGCCTTCCGCATTACTTCTAAAACAATCTAATAACCGTATGTTATACATACAATATACATACATCCATATTGTAATACATAGTTTACATATATACATACATGCACCGCGGTATACAACTCATATACGTCGTCCTGACAATGTGTTTGTATGCGTTGGTATATAATTAATGTTACGTGTTCTTGGTTTAATTAAATGCAAATATAATATCCATATTTGATCAGGACAAGGCGGGCCTTAATTTCTTGAATGTTCTCGTTCGACAATGCTAACACGTTATTTCTTAGACATTTATTCCTGCGCATGGAACAAACTACCACTTGTACATTAATCTGATTCGATTTGACGCATTACTTTGTAATAGTAAATTTTCGATCTACTCATGCCGAACAATTTTAATTATCATACGACTTGCAAGAATTAATATGTATGTATATACATATATAATAATGCCGGTTGGTTTTAGCAAGTATTCCATCTAGAAGTTTGTGTAAGAAGGAAACAATATACTTAAATATATACATGGACTAAACACGTTAGTAATTTAATTAAACTATCCAGTTTTGAGATTTATGGTAGGATTCTATGCACATCTGTAGCGTCTGTAAGATTATATGTAAGACTGTAAGCATGTATTTTAGAAGCTTAGAGATTTACCGATATTCTTACAGACGCCACAGATATACACAGAATCTCACTATTACTAATGATTGCTATATAACCCTTAATAGCCGCGGCCGTATCTTTCCATACTGGAAGAGCATCTTAACGTATAGTACATACTCTATAAACTATTCAGTTTTAATGGAAATCCTGCAAACTTAAAAAAAAAAGGTTTAACATCTCAAACGTTTGCGTTAGGAGATAATACAAATTGATTATCAGGGAATTGCAAATTTATAAAGGATGATGTATGCAGAACATATGATCTACATGTAATTATTTCTAGATCGAGCAAATCAATGTATGATAGACAGTTTATACGCATCGACTTCTTAACCTTTTTCGCATATTTTTTTTTATTCACTCTATCTTTACATCTTTATTAGTTTTTTTTTAATTAAAAGGTTTGTGTTCGTTTCAAGATGTTGTCTTCTGTAGTCATTTTGTACAAATTTCCAATTAAACTATGTTTTCATAATAAATATAGGATAATTAATCATGTTCTAGTTTATACGAGAATTATATTCCTTTAGTCTTTCGCTCTGTTGGTTTCTATTGAAAATTTGAATTTAATTTATTATACACATAGGTATCTTTCTAATCTCAATTCATAAACAATATACAAATTTCTTTTGGATATATTTAATGACAATGACACTTATTCGAATATGGCGAACTGTCGGCGCCTGTAATATGTAGAATAGCACTTCACAGTTAGTACATCCCTGCTTAATACGAGCAATTCACTATTCTACTAAAAATAAAAGAGATGGTATTAAGTAGCGATGGTTCGGATTCGTATGATTCGTACAATTTATTCAATTCCCACATATGATCGGTACGATACGAATCAAACTCTGCTTGGTTTAAAACTTATTTTTAGATCACTTTCTATTTTTAAAATCAAGCAGGCTTTTACAGTTGAGCAAAAACTATTTTCGTTTCAAGAAAAGTATCTTTTCTGTTAGCAGTATGCCAAAGTATTACTAAGAAAAGTTGTTTAGAATAAAAATTATGAAGTTATGTCAATCTGGCCTTAGCCCAGCTGAAACGGTGTTTTTTTTTTGTAATTTTGGATGAAAAATCAGACTTCTTCTCGGATAACGCCATAACTCTTTGTTCTGAATAACTTTTTTTTAGTAAGATATTGGTCCATTGTGAACAAAAAAAGTACTTTACCTGAGATAAAATTCACAAAATCAGAGTAGGTCGATCGTTCTGAAATTTTGCGTAACCTCATAACTTTTCATTCCGAACAATTTCTCTTATTAATATTGGCGTACTGCTAACAGAAAAGGTACTTTACTTGAAACCATAAAAAAATCACCTTTGTGAGGGAATTCATCATAAAGCTCAGTAACAGGAGCGAGTGGGATCATAGCGCCATCTTGAACTTGAATAGAAATGCCATCAAATAGTACACTGATGGCTCCAAAACGGCAGAGGGAACTGGAATAGGAATATATGTGCCTAGAACCACATATTTCAAAAGCTTGGACAAATATCCAAGTATATTTTAGGCGGAAATACACGCTATTGAAAAATGAGTTCAGTTCAATATTGATAGAAATTATCAAAAGCAGGAGATTATCATCATGTCTGATAGTCAAGCAGCCATAAAGGCGCTGAGCTCATATGAAATCAGTTCCATGATGGTCTGGGATGCCTAGGGAAATTAAATGTGTTAGGCAAAAGGAATAAAGTAACCCTGCTCTGGGTTCCGGGTCACACAGGAGTGGAAGGGAACGAAATAACGGATAATCTCGCAAAAAGGGGGCTGGAATACTTTTTGTAGGGCCTGAACCCTTTTGCGGATTAAGTAGCAGTACAATACTGAAGAAACTGAAAATAGAAATGGAGCAGAGAAAATCCAACTATTGGGAAAATCTCCAGGGAATGAGGCAAAGTAAAATTCTTCTGGGAACTTATAACCAGAAGACGTTTACTTTTAGGTCGCAGTGTAACATCACCCTTCCATTTATATACATACATACATTACCTGAAACCAAAATAGTTTTTGCTTAACTGTAAAAGCCTGCTTGGTTTTAAAAAATCGAAAGTAAACTAAACATAAGTTTCAAACTAAGCAGGGCTTATTTCTCAAATATGAAATTTCTATCCATTTTTGTTTGTGCGTTATACTTATTGTGAACTCAATCTAGTGACAGCCTATATATGTAGATCCGTATCAATCCGTATGATAATATACAGAGCCATTAGTTTATATGCTTCTGAATAGATATATTAGAAATTAATTATTAAGTACCTAATAACATCCAAATCGCTTGCATACTTTTCTATTTATCTATTTCATAATTAGAACTTTGAATTTGAATCCCTACGCATACAACGAGAAATTAATTATTATAAATTCCTTAATCATCAGGAATCGGTACGAATCCTATCTATTATAGGAACTTTTAATTTTAGGAGGAATTATGAATGGAATCAGTTAATACTCTCTTTATACAGATCATAATTGACTATAACTATCTTGCAATCAGGTGGTACTGAAAACATTAGAGACGCATAAGTGCAACTAGAAACTGATCTGAAGCTGCAAATATGCTCTGAATATATTCTCGGAAATGAGGAAGCAGACACCCTTGCGCAAAAACGTTCTGCTAAGCAATTTCGTAGTAGCTACGGTAGCTAAACAATCGGAAACTGCTCCAATACTAAAACAACTGTCTTGGTTTGATGCATGCGAAGATGTCTAAGCTTATTAGAACCAAGGAAATATTCGACCATTAAAGTATCAAGGTGCCGTTACAGGTCAAATTTAGAAAGCCCTACACAGAATCGTAGTCTCTGGTCAGACTGAATGCCGACTGTGTTTTGAAGGCGAGGAGACAATTGAGCATATTTTTTGCAACTGTCCTGCAGAGAGTCAAGTATGTAACTTTTGGAAAGGTTAACCCTAGAAGATCAGAAAACAATTTCATTCAGTAAAGTACTGAGCTACCTTAAAGGCCTGAGCTTGCCACATCAACAAGATAACATCCGTTCTATAATAGACCCTAGTGGTCGTAATAGACGGGGCTATTATTCGAACCATGTGGATTTTATACCTCACTAATCTAATCTAATGACTGTCCTGTAACAGAAAATTTCTTCTAAGAATTTGAATAATTTAAATGAACCAGTTCGGTAGGACAGACTGTATACTATATAAAAATGAATAGTGCGTTTTCTTTTTAATACTTCTATGGTGATTAATTAATGGCACGGAGGTAGAGGGATAATGACATATTAACACGTAGAGGGCATTTGCACGTTTTTCATTTGTTGAAGTGGAGATATTAGATCCACCCGAGTGCATTTGGATGCAATCCAATACGTACGAAAAATTTTTGAACGGAACGCCACAGCGGATTGAATCGCAATGATCAATGGGACGGAATAAAGCTCTCTGACCCGGGTTAGATAGTAGGAAAGCTAATTTGACTCGTAACCTAATCAAATGAAACGGGAGATTTCCGGTGACATGATTGGGCCGCTTGGGGTTTAGAAATATGAAGAACTCTGATGGCAATTTTACGGTAATAAATCGTTAAAACGCGAAATTGCGACAAAAGCTTGTTTGTTAGTATAATCAACGTCGTTAATAACAGCAAACTTGTTTGGATTGTTTTTTGTTTTAATTAATTTACCTTGCGATTACTGTAAAGGCAAATCAATGAGTGAACGTTTCGTAAAAACTGCTTTTATAATACTTATAATGCTAAAAATAATATGGTTTCTTCATTTAGAATGTACTGTTAATAGTGATTAGCTTCAAGAAAATTTCGTAGATATCAGCCATATATATGCCGACATAGATGCACTCACTTTGATATGTTTTTGACTTAACACAGAACAATACTTCCTTAAGTAGTGCAATTAATATTAGTGCTATAATAAAACGCTTTAACATGATGTATCTGTACTAACGATGGTAATATATGGAAGGATTTGATATTATATTGAGCTTAAATTATTAGTCGAGCAAAATCAGTGTAGAACTTTCATAAAAAACCGACTAGATGCATTTATGTTTGTAGGTAGATATGACGTACAAATTCTTTATGATTGATTTTAGCTTTACTGATCCTTGTATCATGCATTTTATTTGCATTACGTGACAATATTTATTTTTGTTAGTATGCAATTGAGCCAATCATTCAGCGGCTAGGCAGTAAAGTTTTTGAAGGATACAACTAAATATTTGTTTGATTATACATCAACAATGAATTGGAAATAATAAAGGTGTTCGAGTTCCAATCTTATTTATTTTAAAATATTTTTGCTACATGTTTTGATCAACGATCATCCTCAGGCAACTACAAATAGATAATAGACAAATATTTGTCTTTAATTGTTGATTTTAACTTAAGCGTTTTTCTCTCATAACATTATAATAGTTTACTGACACATCATTTTTATATTGTGCTCATCCCTATATGTTCAACAACTTGCCTGAAATTTTATAATTGTTTGAAAATTTACAACATTTTTTTTCTGTGCAGGGCACTTTCATTTCTACCGTATTTTCCTTTTTGTTATAGGAAAAAAAAATAGAAGAACTATTTTTTTAAATTTGAATTTCAAACAAGTAAATGGGAATTTTACTTGTGAGTAGTTCAGACGCTGCGCGTTACATGAAAAAATCTTGGAGAAGTTACGTACATTTCGAAATTTCACTATGAACATTCCAGGCTACATGAAAAGAGCTTGGAAAAATTACCTATTAGGCAGTATTAATTCTATCAGTTAGAAGTATCACTTCTAAAAGTAAAATAATACCTGTACCGTTTTAGGCGCATAAAATTGTTACAAATTCGTACAGGAATTTTACAAAAAATGTTTTAGAGTATAGTGCGATGAGTGTATCTAGTCGTTGTAGAAATTTATACACCTCCCATATCTTGCCCAATACTGGTATACAGAGTTCAAGTCCAGTTGACACTACAGAGCTTGTGAGAAACATCCTGAGAATGTGTTATATGTCAGTTCTGAGAAATTAGGCTATGAAAAGTAGCAAGCCAATGTCATATTTTTGCCACAAAATAACTGTTGTTGTACATTTAATTAAAATATTCTTAAAAGGCACAGTTTTCTTTAATTTGATATTGATTAACTTGAGGAAGAATCGAGCTATTTATTAAGCCGCCCAAATATACGAGGAAAACCAAACGCCGTTCCGTCAATTATTAAATATTAAATAAGCATAGGCTAATTAAATCGTAATCTCTTCAGCATCTTGTTTTCTCTCTCTCGTTCTCATTCTTCGGAAACTGGCAATAATTTAAGATTTCTTAGTAAGAATAATAAGTTTTCCGAGGTTACTTTTTCGGGTATCTTCGTCGGGACGCTCACCTTTTACCGGCATTCACAGCAAGTAACTGATCTCTTTCGCGTCGCTTACCGGTTTCCACCGTCTTACCGCTACCGGTACTGTTTGGATTATTAATATCAATTCTCATACCTCAGCCTCCTTCTGCTCTCACTTCGTGCTATAATATCGACGTCTCTTTCGCCTGCTCTCTCCATCCTAATATAACTACTACAGTAGGCAGGTAGTTCTACTAATTATTCGTTTTAATAACTCGACTCAAATTCTGCACTGATTGACTGTTAATTGCCTCCAGACGTAATTAAAATTTAATTAGTTACTTACGATTGAGTTGTCTGCGGAAATATTCCATAGTGGTGTGCGTGCTGCTCGAATGTGCGCTGAGAAAGCAATCACCGTTGAATCAATTCTACTAGGTGCAGATACCGATACTCATGTAGAGAGAGCTATTCGGGGTGGTGTAAATATTACCTATCGGTGTACTTAAAATAAGTGTTCATGTATGCAGGCTATTGTACCTATAGAAATGATAGTAGCGATTGAGAGAGGAAACCTGTATTGTATCCTGTGTTTAACGTTTAATATTTCACCTTTAATTGTTATTTATGATCGCACGACGCATGTACGAAGGAATAGAACATTTGAGTATGCGCTATATTAATTTCTTATATTAAATGAATTAAGAAATAGTTAAATAAAATAAAATGCAATATACGTTTCTATTTAACAATATCTTACAAAAAGTTGTTCTCACACATACAGCATCCGATACGTAATTTATCAAAATTAAAAGACTGAAACATTACTCACTCTTAGAAAGTTTATACTCATTAATAATGTATTGTTTAAATCAATACTCGGTGTGAATTTCTTAGCCAATTATGATAAGCTAAATTAATGTATTGCAATGAATTATAACGTTATAAAATCTGCAACATAGTACGAAACTTCGTACGCATTGATAGATTACATTTCCACACGAAAGGTATCGAACTTGTTTTATAAGGCGGGATGGTGTTCGTGTAGTCGTTTCGTCGTAGTCCCCCTATGGTTACAAATTATAGTAAACACAAAATAATTACTTTATGCACCTTAGTGATAGGATTTCTCAGTATTTTTTAATTTATTAATGTAATGAGAATTGCTGATATAAAAATTTTTTATTTATGTACTTCTTGTATATTTTCGATGCTGTTATTAGTATTTCTTATTCTGTTCCGACTTGGTACGCAATCGAAAGATGCATTATTTATATAGATTTAGAAGTAATTTTTATAAATATTTCTTAAATTTTACATGGCTAAGTAGCTACAAATATTATTTAACAAAATCTATAAAATATAAGATACGCCCTATCTTATTTTGCAACTTTTTTCAATATACAAACTGTTTCAAAATGAATTACATCTCAGCAAGAACTGAGTAACTAGTACTTGCATATTCTAATAAGTCGCCTACCTTTTATGATAAGTAATTATATTTCTAATGTCATTTTGACATTTGTCATTTTGTGAGAACCAATATAATTTTTCCTGACAGTTTTTAACTTAGTACTACTAAATAATATACGCATTGCAAAAAAAATATTTTTATTGTTGGAGCACATTTCCAAAGTGCACAATTTCTTAATGGCGCATGGTAATATTCCTATGCTGAATGTAGGCGACAGTTTCGTTTGCAGTTTCTTAATCTCGCGGCATTATCCACAACTCTTTGTGGAGAATGCCGCTTTACAACATCATTCACCTAATAGTGAAGAAGTTTCGGACTACAGGATCTGTTTTAAAAGGCAAAAGTTCTGGTAGACCACGTATATAGCAAAACATTGCTAACCACGTAAAAAATCTTGTTGGCGAAAACCCACATTCATCAGTTAGTCGCTTATCTTTTTATTTACTACAGTCCAGGCCTTGTTCCCACAGAAAGTTTACGTAGCACTTTTTTCTTTCGCGTCATAAGGTTTCAGTTGGAGAAAACTCGAACTTATTAGAACCCGTTTTCATAAGTCGTATATTTTTCATCCATTATAGGCGTTTTTTAAATGATGGTCTTCTAAAATGGAAGAGTTCTTTAAATCAAAGAAATGTTTCTTTGCGACTATTTAAAAGAACATTTTTTGTCAGTCAAAACTCATTTCCTTCAATTAAAAATCATGTTATTTTAGTGAAAGAAATACGTATTAACTGAAGAAATAGTTCTTTAAATAGCGGCAAAGAAATGCTTCTTTGATTGGAAGAATCCTTTTTATATGTAGTATTAGTACATACTCCCCAGGCAAAGCGTGTGAATCAATCCGAATGTACAGATCATGTACAGATTGCACCACTGCGTGCCAACAAAAATCACCATTTCTACTTATTAACAAAGATATAACATAGAGTCACGTTATTAACAAATATAGATAAAAATAAAATACTTTAGAGGTGCTGAATACTAGTCTAAAAACCTGTGCACTGCCTGTGACATTGAGATCTCGATTCGCCTTCACAAGAACAGCGTAACTCTTTCTAGTTCAGTGCTCCGTGGCACTGAACTAGAAATACCTAGCACACCTGCTTATGTATATAAACTTACCCCATGTACACTGCCCGACAAAATTTACGTCATCGTCCACAGCGAATTTTCTTATTTCCTATCTGATTTTTTAATTGCTACATGTTTTACACATGAGCACCCCAATAAATCTCCTACCTACATAAGCCAGTAGCAGCCAATCGCGCACCTGTTTAAATGAGACGCAGTTTTGATAATCACTGCGCCACAGACAACAACATTAATTTTGTCGGGCAGCGTACATATTATTCTGTGTGTAAATAAAACTGTTTAACAAAATACCTGTTTTGTATTTGCTAATTAGTTTACAAGCCGCGCTTATTCAGGTTACTTAGCTACTCGTAGAATAATTTATTTATTCTATTTTGCAACTTTTCAAATTCTAGCAAACATAATCTTTTTCATCGCTTGTCAATACGTGCATCCAATTCCTTTTACGTATTTTGCTCTGTTGTACAAGGGTTTGGTTTGCTAGGATAGAAAACTACACTAGTAAATATTTAACTTATTGTCATAAAGGACACATAAACAAATTGTATTTTAAAATATTTAAATTCTATTTCACGATATCTGTTACTGTAAATTACCCCAGCAAAATAGAGCACCGTTACACCTGTGTTAAATATTTTTATACACCCGTACTATGCTAATAATTTAACACCAATTTAGACCACTGAAGAGTATGAAATATTTCCCACCAAATTCCCACCATTCCACCGACTCATTATCTCTAATATCTGTTTCGCGCTACGGCCAATACCCTAAGTTCCGTACGCGACTGCCATTCGTCAGTAATTGAACATTCAAATAAACCATGCCCCGCTGTATTTACCCCACTACATTCACTTTGCGAATTATTAACCCTCCCAATTCTACATAAAGATGACTTAAAATTACCGTTACTTGTTATTAACTCTACCATCCAATTTACGAGTCCTAAAATTCCTAGTCCACCTCTCATTTAAAGTAATATCCCATCTACCCTGCCAATCATTATCAAGCTCTCTCACTACCGATTGCACCTACGTGAGCCCTAGTCCAAAAAGTTTTACACCTCTCTCATGTACCATATCCCAAGTATCTAGTAAGCAATCGGTCGGATTTTTTTATTTCCCTAACGCCATTAATGCAGATAAGCTGATAGTTATAATTGCACGTCCCATATAAATTCTCATTTGCGTCTAAATAACGTACTGCCTGATTTATTGCTTCTAATTCTACCAGAAAATTACTGCAATGATGACCTAATTTAAACTTTTGATTATACTATTATAACCAACAAAAGCCGCCCTTGTACCATTGCAAACAGCAAAAGGTGTGTGCGAATTAGTAGAAATGATACGAATTCCTTGGTTCGTGTGAATCTTTAAAAAGAGTTGGAGTGCTCATTTCTAATACATTGACAATACATATATGAGGTTGATATGTATTAGGAATAAAATATTTAAAAAAATCCAAATCCATATAGCACCGATTCAATCAGCTTTTTTTCTTTCTGTACATTACTATTGTTTATAAAAATTAACAGTACATATAGCGGTTTCAATTTTAGCACTTTTTTTTTTATAAATCCAGGTGGCTGTATTGGGTGCAAAATCAATGTGAAAATTCACGGTATATCGCAACTTGCGCACAGTTCATTCGTACGTGTTGACCCAACATTAAGAATGTATAGGCAAGTTTGGGTCAGCTAAGCAAATAACTGCAAATAACCGACCACCTCTTCTGTGTAAATAATAATTTCGGTTAACAAACACATTTATACGAGCAACGGCGGCGGCAGCGCGTTCGGTACTATGCCGCCGAACCCCTTATGAATATCGCCCATCATAATACATACTTCTTTCTGCACAGTCATTGTACAAACTCGATTCGGCCTAGGCGCCGCCGTTTTAGGTTTTTGAAAGGAAGAGAAGGGAGTAGCAGTACGACGAAAACGCTTCCTACGAACTGTCAGAAACACAATTTATTTATGAATATTGTATTAAATGGGTTGTATTTTTTCTCTAAGTTAATAGTTAATGATTGTAAGCGTGACTTGGTTTATTTTCTTCAGTAGTGAGGACCGAAATGGATCGGTAATAGAAGAATATTATAATTACTTTGATTAATATTTCGAACAGCTCGACATTTTTGTAAAAACATAGCATCCGATTTTAGTCTTGTAGATGTATACTTCGATTAAGAAATGATGTTCTTCGTACTAAAATTAGATGAGGTTAATATGTCGTAGAATATGAAAGGTCGATATAGTTATGTATACATATTTATATCGTATTAGCGTTTTACAAGATAAATGTAACAATTCTTTAGCAAATACTGGGTGCCTCAGAAGCAATTTTACAAAAGACGTTACATCTTTCTTATTTGTAGAGATGTACCATTGAGCAAAGTGTGAAAATGGTGTGCAGAATTCTAAAAAATATACTCTCACTTTTTTTTTACTATAGCTGAAGTACGAAAATCTTACAACATAATTGTAAACAAAAATTACATTCAAAGAACATTTAACACAAAATGTTCATATCATAGTTATCTACCTATACTTTAAAAGCATTAACAATTCATAAAATCAACTTAGAGTCGCTCTTCGAATTGACCAACATTGGATGCAATACACCCTTCAAATCAATCAGTTGTTTTTTGTGTCCAGGGGCGGGTGGAGACTCGAAGAATACCTATTGTGCCCCATGTGCATTTCAGCCCCCTCACTCAGGTTGCACTCTGTCATAAAAGTTCGCAATCTGGCTGAGAGTTAACTTACTGACTCTAGGTTCGTCCAACCGATGGATCCCAAAGTGCGTTTGCCTCTCCCCGTCCTCGGCCGGGCAGTTAACAAGAAGGTGAGCAGGAGTTTCCTCCGTACTCCCACGCTTCCTGCACAGGGGAGAGTTCACTAGACCCATGCTGTACCTGTGTTTATTTAGTGCGCAGTGCCCAGTTAAGATTCCTGTGAGTGATTTCAATCTATCTCCACTCATAAAGGCTTCCGTGCGGAATCTTTCCTCATTCGGTTGAAGCAGGGATTTACAGTGTCTAGCGCCACCGAGTCCATTCCAAAAGGACCAGTGCCTAGCAGCAAGCTGGGATCTGACAAACGTTTTGATGCTGCCATATGAGCTAGTTTACGTCGGTTCTGGGCATACAAACGGCAGCTCGCTGGCGCCTCTTGCTAACATGTCAACTATTTCATTGCCTCTGATCCCAGAGTGACCTGACGGTATTATTCGGTGAAATGCGGCATATTAATTTTGAAATCGTCTAAATTTGTAGTCGACAGCTTTTTCAAATGCCTCTATTGGAGT
The DNA here is from genome assembly GCA_004143645.1 of Protaetia brevitarsis. Classification (NCBI taxonomy): domain Eukaryota; kingdom Metazoa; phylum Arthropoda; class Insecta; order Coleoptera; family Scarabaeidae; genus Protaetia; species Protaetia brevitarsis. Next base: position 2,243,169 of record RXPK01000281.1, on the reverse strand, counting down.
ATGCGTCAATTAAATATCCTACAACTAATTGCGCGTTATGACTAGAGTTATATACATATACTTTTCATGTAAGCCACGATCAAAGTAAGGCAAGTGTACGAAGAAACGGGCGACCTAACGATGCATGCGTTATTCATTTTATCAACAACACACTTACCTTATTTACAGTTGTTATGTAGCGCAAATTGAACGAGATTAAATATTATAATACTCAGAATGTTTTTTTTTTGATTTGTTGTTTAGTCATCACATAACCACAACTGTCAATGTTTTACTACACCTTTGATCATGTTTACGATGTCGTTACGTACAGTTACTATATGGTTCTGTAACGGTCTTCATCATGGCAGCTTCCAATTAGAATTGTATTTATTTAACAAATCACGAAACGATTTTTTATCGAGTAGATGAAGATCCAAATCACGAGCGATTATCATAAATTGTGTTGAAATCGTGTCTTAATGCACAATTGTTTGTGAGTAAAAGTGGAATCCTCAGTTAACAATACTTGCATTGCAGAAATGAAGTTTAGTATCTGTCCAAAATATTTAGGTCGTAAGCTTGCAACTGGAAAATTTTAAGAAGATGATATTTGTGAAACTTTGCTATCTTCTGTTCTGTTGATTTACTTTCATATCGTCTGTTACATTTCTGTAATCTGTGTAATGATCCAACAGCGGTGTGTACATTGTGGTGCAACACTGTCAGGAAATTCCTTTACTGGTGTTCCTCAAGATTCTATTTTAGGGCTACTCTTATTTTGCCTCTAGGTACTTCAATGATTTACCAGAATTTCTTAATTTTGGAAAAAAAATTGTACGCTGACGATTCTACGATTATTGCTTTGGGTGAAACACAGGAGGAGCAATGCATTAATATTTAAGCAGCTTGCAAATATGATCTCCTCTGTTGTGAAGGCGATTAACTTAAATAAAACGATCTGGCCGGCGTTCTATAATGAAGAAGGTAAACAATATTAAATAATAACGAAGTTCATTAAAACAACTAAATAAATAATAATAAATAAATATTCATCAACAATCAAATTAAATATAATATAATAGATAATATAAATAGAATATAAATCCAAGTATTTAAGTACATGTTTTTATATTATACTTCATTTGAAAGCTATTGTGGAACACCCAGTATATTATCTCATTTTTGGATTCTTAAGAAAATTTTATGATGTGTTTTATCTGGTTTCTCTATACCTATTGTCATTTGTTTCTTAGGTATATTAATTATTTTGAAAATTTTTGAAATTGTTTTAAAAATTTCAATACTGCGCCTTTTATCCATTTGTGGTAAGCGCTTCTGGGGTAGATGAACGCACAAGAATGGTACTTACGAAATCCCCATTGATAATTGATTTATCGTATTCAGAGTGTCCAAAATTTTATAACCAATTACATCATTTTCAAAGTTGAAAAATTTTGGTTTACCAAATGTAACACCCTGTATATTATTACATGTCGGATTCTGCATTGATTCGCTATATTTTTCCCTAGCTTAGAGTACATTACTTCTTTTATACGGCCCCATAATTGAAAATACGAAGGCTTCAAGTCTGGTTGTTTGGCTGGCCAGTTCCAAGATCCATATGGGCCAATTTACGGATCCTCGAACATCAAGGTCAACTGCTGATGTACAGCTGTAGCGAAATATGCTGGAGCACCATCTAGTTGACACCAACTTTTGTTCTGTAACGTGGAGGTAGAGCATTTAGGACACCACTGACAAAACCTCTGAGTATCTCGAGATATCTAGCATAATCAACATTTTCATTGTACACCTAATATTGCTACTCTATTGCCCATAATTAATCAAAAAAACATTAAAGCTAAAGTGGTGATTATTGTCCCTTATGACATGTGGATGATATTGTGCCCAGTAGTGATTATTTCGGCGATTCGGAATTATTGTTGGTAGGTTCTGATATCGTTCGTTAAATAATCTTCATGTTCGTCTAACAATTCGTCCATGCGTATAAAACAAATTTAACAATTCATTACTAGAATATTCTTCAATATTCTCCATTATAAACTGTACTTGAGAAAGTTAACAAAATCACTAGAACTGTAAATAAATATCTCACGAATCTGTGGGCTTAAACTGCTTTAATATAAAACCAACAACATTGTTCCCGTCAAAATCAATGCTTACTAGATAGAACTTTTGAAGTTTCATTGAAAAACATAGCGAATTGATGCAGAATTAAATCCTGCATCTGACCATGTAATAATATACAGGGCGTCACATTCGAAAAACCGAACTTTTTCAAATATATGAAAAAAGCATGTTATAACAGTGTCATAATTATAACACCAGAAATTGTAATTTAATTAGACCAGAACAGTATAATGCTTTTCCTTATATAAAAAGTTCATTTCATGCCGGCAGAGTGTTCCAGAATGTATGTAACCTCTAAGCTTGAGTAATGTAATGATAAATAAGTTTCCTTTCAAACTAGCTTTTATTCGGTGCAGGGATTCTTGGATTATAAGTAATAACTTTGATTGCTTTATTTATTAAACTGAAGTTCTAGGGTTAGTCTTGTCTTGAATTCCTTTTTTCCTCGTATAGTATTTGCTGTTAGCATTTTAATTGTTACACATATTTTTACAACTACATTAACATGTATATTTTGATCCATCTGTTGCTATACTTGCCTTATACAACTCTTTGAAATAACTAAATTTAATTTTTTAATGAAAATTATTTTTGAAACCATGGAAATGATATAGATTAATAATATGAATGTACATATTATATGTACAATACAATAAAAATTATGTCTATTTGACTATATTGCTGTTAGCAACAAAATATTGTGAATTGTTTGCGAAAGAAATATTAACTTGAACGCTGAATAGAAATTCAACTTATATACATTCTTTCATTTAATATAACGGTGCCTGGTGTCTATGTATCTCGGGCTGGAATATCGTTATGTTTCCTCCGTCAAATGGATTCCAGTTCACGTACGAAATTTCTCTAACATATGAAAGAAGTTTGATTGATAGAAAGGGAAGAACATCAGAGGCGAGCCGTAATCCCTCGCCTATTTTCACCGAGATACGTGTTTTCCTCTCAAAGTTTATACAAGTGATGACTTGAGAGGTGGATTCACGTCAACTCACACCTACCCCGACTTGATAAATGTACCAAATCGATGTAAGTGACTCTGATTTGACGCCCAACAAACATTCGAGCCACGTAGGTTGGCTTTCATATATTTGGTTCAAGAAAAACGACAAATTTCATACTCACTGACGTTATTTATACTCAATCCGTCATTTCCAAATACGCTTTATTATTCGAACAATAAGAAATAAATATATTCAATACAGTCATATTGAAACAGTCCAGGCAATTGTAGCTTTTATTAAAATACAATGGAAGTTTCAAATCCTTTGTAATGAGTTCCAGCAAACAATTTTATGTCCCTAAACTTTCAAAGAAGCACAAATGTTAAGAAACGGAAGAAATGAAATGCATTTTCAATTTTAATTTACCGTTGTAAAATTTATTCGTGGTATTTTCGTTCAGTTTCTTAATTAGAAAAACGAAGCATGTTAAATTAAATTATTTTGAATTTTGGCACTTGATTCATATTTCTCACAATGTTGATAAATCACTGATTCAAACATTTAGTTATTTGCTTTAGTGACATTCTCTACATTTCATGAGCGAAAACAGACTACAGAACGACAAAAAATTACTCATATTTTTTTTTATTCATTGTACTTAGTACAACACTTAGTTATATGATGGAATTATTTTTGCGCATTATGTACCCATTTTTTTCTTTTTAACAATTAAGATACTACAAACAATTCAAACAGACATGCAATTAAATTACTGAAAATAATTAAAGTACTTTTGGTTGTACATGAATAATTGTGAAATAGAGATAAATAATATTAACATTTTATGTATGACTTGGCGTATCCATAAATCCATAATAGCGTATCCATGTAGAAGCGTTTTCATGATTTAATTATTTATTAGAAGTAGTGATTTAAGAAGCATATTTTTTTCTTTTAGAAAGCATACAACAGAAACGATAATTTCAACATTATGATTACATTGAAATAATTGCAGTTTTGGTTAGTCTAATCCTAAGTATCTTAATAATGCTCACTTTGTTATATCAACAATATTTATTGTTTAAGTGAACTTATTGCCTCCCATTTTTTTTCTTTTTTTTTCCACATAATTAATATATCTTTTTTATAAAATTAATCATTATAATCCCGTATTTTCAAAATTTTCATAAAAATAGTAAAAATTACGTCACCACGTGTTATTCCAAACGACCCTCAAGCAAAACATTTCAATTTCCACTAATACTTTTTTCTAATACGTGGAAAGTTACCAAAGTTATTCATATTAAAGAAAAAAATAATAGATCTGACTTACATAACTATATATCGATTAGTTTTTTGTAAAATTTTAGCAAAGGTGTTTGAGACTCTATATAACACCAACTTTCCTTCATGATTAAACCAGGTCTTTCTGTTAACCAACATTTGTTAGCGGCTGGGTATTCCACCATAACTAACTTACTGAGTTTACTCACTTCATTAGTGAGACTCTGGATAACTGCTAACAAATTGATGTTTTATATACGAACTTTACCAGAACATTTGACATCATTAACCATGAAATTTCACTTCATAAACGCTCGAATTTTAGTTAGTAGACTCCGTAAGTCATAAATTTTCTCCAAACATATTTAAACAATCGTGTTTCTTACGCTGCCTATAATGCCTTCGTATCAAATTATTTTTGTTCTGAGGTATCGCAAGGTTCACACTTAGGGTCTTAATTCTATATTATTTATTTAAAGATTTCCTATCATTCGTGGATTGTAGAATTACAACTTATACTGACGATTTAAAGATTTGTTATGGCACATCTAGCTTACCTGATTCTGTTTTACTTCAGAAAATTCTGGACAGACATTGTTTATAGTTGAATGTGCTGTCGCCTCACACTCGAAGTGTAACACCACAATAAATTTTCCATGCTCAGTTAATAGTGTTCCTATTCCTAAATACGCGAGAATCCGTAATCTTGATAATTTATTAGACTAATATACTTATCGTTTACTTAAATATTACACAAATCGCACACATGTCTCCAAAGGTTTGGGGTTTATAATACGATCTTGCAGACACTTTATTGATGTTAATGTCATTAAAATCCGATTTTTTTGCCTTCGTTAAATCTAAGCTCGAGTATCCTTCAATAATTTCGTATCCCTCTTACCTTTATCAGCAACTCATTTTGGAAAGAGCCTAGAAATAGTTTCGGAAATATTTATCGTCTAGATTGGACCACATTATCCACCTTGCGGAACTAATTACGATAATTTATTTGATAGCCATAATTTGACTTATTCTTTCACATCGAAGAATTGATGCCAATGGTTGTTTCCTTACTGAACCTATTTAAAATTCAGCCCTCACTGTTGTCTCAAATTCATTTCAACATTACCACCTATAACATTAGATCATATGAGTATCCGTATTTCAAAAGATTGATCTAATTTACTTAAACACATATGACAGTTAACTTTAGTAAGAACCTTTTACTTGTTAAATTTTGTTTATGCTACTCTTTGCTTTTTGACTTATCTTACTTATTATTTTATTTTTAGTCACACAATTATAGTTAATTTACTTTAATTTGTTAATTGTAATTTTAGGTACAGCACTCCATAGTTAGATTTTTTTTTGTTTTGTTATTATTATATACACCTACTCCTACTCTACAAACCTTTTGTATGTGACATCGTTTTTAAAATTTATGTGTCCGTCTTTTGTATATTTTTATTTTTTTTTAAAAAAATCTCTGAGAAAGCCGTCGAAACGTAAAATGAATTACGGAAATTAAAGAAAATTTGTGTCACACGAGTTTCATTATTAAATTTATAATCCCAGATTTGGCCAAGAAAACAAAATTTGTCAATATTTTATTTATTTATATGTTGTATTGTTGTTGTATTTGTTTATTTTACAAAATTTTTAATATGTTCGCCGACTTAATTCCTGACAAAACTTTTTCATTTCGAAAATTGCTGCAGTTTAATTAAATACATCATACAATTAAAAAAAAAAAACAGAAATAAATGTCGTTTTGCTTAATTTAAATTTTTGTTTGTTTTAAAATAGCCATATTGTCCAAAAAATAAATCTTCAAGACTTAAATAAATAATGAGATACGTACCGCTCATCGAATATTACTTTGCTGCCAACAGTTAACTGTATTTTTTTTTAAATATAAACACATACTTATATTACCCTCACTTTGATCAGTTTATTTCAAATCATATGTATATATTGATATTTTATATTGTTTATTTAAAATAATAATACGAATGATGTACCGTTTTGCTTGCAAACTTTTCTCTCAGTGATAGATCCTTCTTGCAAAACCATCACTAATATATTCACAGCCGATCCAGAAAGATTTTTCTTAATGCCACAGAATGCAAAACAGGTTTTACCGGATTTCAAAGAAATTAACACATTCCTATTTATATAATCTGCAAAGGGAAATTGATTGCGTGAAAATAGAAATTTTAATTACTGGAAGATTCCAGGTACTTATAAATCAAACCCCACCGACTCGGATCGCTTCTGTCCATTTTGTGCGGGATCACAAACGGCCTAGATGGAACACGCGTATTGTTTGCGACTGGGCTTAACAAAAGCACAGCGTTTTAATTGCGCCTCCGGTATGCCAACTGGAACCTTAGCTGTAACGGTGCATAAGGATCACCGTGAAAATTTTATAAGGGGATGCATGAACATACACACAGATACGCACACATGTACGCACTCACATCTATCTCTACGCAAATTAAATCTTAAATGAAATTTGAAACTATTCCCGTCTTTTTCTTGTATGATGTACTGCCTCCGAATTAAGTTACATCTGAACAGTGGGATTTTCAACGTGAACATTTTGTTCGATTGTCGAACATGCTCGTGGGTGACTTTAGGAATGCTGCAGCTTTTGTTCGAGTTATTACATCTACTTTGCAGTTATGTTTCGGCGTTTGTACTGGAGCGATTTCTTAGTATTGATTTTCGAAATGATTGCTACCTTGTTTCAAAAATACAAATTACATTATTTTGTGTTTAATGTTGTTGATATATTTTCTATTAGTACAGATTGTGCAAAAATTCCTTTAGTATGCAGGCAACGTTTATATAGTTTGTGAATGTAGTATATATTTTAATATGTAATTGACGTAAGTAGCTTCATAATTTGACAGACCTAGAAAAAGTAAATTTATAACTGATTGTGAATATTTTTTTCCAATTATAATACAGAAAACCTTGGATTAGTGAATATCTCACCAAAAAATTATACGCATACGAAACCTTTTTTTTTTTCATGAAACATTCGAATGACTTAGTGAATCGCCACTACCCACAACTAGTTAACATTGATGGATTTATGGTGATAAGATGGTTCACATTTTTGTTGTTAGTTTTGGATATTTCGAGAGGTCAACTAGGCATGGGAAAGTAGAGCAAGAGAAAAAGTTTTGCGTAGCTTGGCAGTAAAGAATGGCGTCACAATTTTTACGGGATATATTGTAACATCCGGCTGTACTCAATAAAATAATAGGCCGGCAATAGACACCGCCAGCTGTTATGTTTGTTTGGGGTTTTGAGATAAGATCGTAAAGAGATGTAAACACCCAACTATCGAAAATATTAAAATATATCTACTTACTGCTAATTGTTGGAAGTATTTTTACATCCTGGATTATGAAACATTAAGTTAAATTACCTATATAGAGAAGAGGAAAAGAAAACAAATACAAGGTCTGGTTCGTCACAATGTTTTCACTATAATTTGGCGAATTAAGGTTCCATTACTTAAAATAAAATTTAATTGTCATGATTACTTAAATAACTTTACTTTAATTTTACAACAGAAAAAAGAATTATAAAATGGATATCTTACTGTCTCTATCTATTGGTAAAAAGATGAACTTTCAAAAAACTTCGTAGGAAATTGAACTATTCAATAGTTAAATGTAAGAATATTAAATGAGAATGAAAGTGTATTTCATTAGTGTTTATGTGTTTATAAGAGGAATTATAAAAATTAAGACATTTTCATTGGATAAGTTTGGAAATATTTTACACAACGCCTCAAACTCACTACTCACTGCTCTATCACTGCTAAATATAGTGAAATTGATAACAACAGTAATAATTGAATTTATTTGTTCTCTACTAATTGAAGCTATAAATATTAAATGCAGACGTAATATTTACTGATAATTAATATTTGCCTGCTTCTATTTGAATTTATTCATCAAGAGCAGAACCATTTTATCTCATATGCAATAGAGTAAGTATTTTAATATGTCCCGTAAAGATTACTGTTATTATATTTCATATGAATTTTTTTGAAGGCCTATCTTTTTACCAATAGATAATGACAGTGAGGTATTGATTTTAGAATTTTTTTCTGTTGCAAATATTTAAATTAAAAGTAAAGTTATTTAAGTATCACAACAATTAAATTTTATTTTAATTTATGACACTCTTACGACGCCAGATTATTGTTAAGAATTTGTGACGAATCAAACCTTTTGTTCTCTTTTCCTTATCTTTATATTGCCGGTGCCGACCCAACCACCAAGATAAACACAGAAAGAAATTCGCATGTAATTCAGTGCAATTTTTTTTATTTTATTAACGATGGTATCAAAGTTTCCTTCCGCACCGCAGACGTTAGCCTATATGCGAACGCTATGCGAAGCGAACTCGTATGTTCCGAGGCACTCTTTCCGATGTACCTATTTGGAGTATGAATCGGATGGCTCCGTTTATCTTCACAATATACGCTTTTAGTGTTCATAACACGCAACAACAACAAAAAAAAGTTTTGACGGAAACATATAAACTGTTGGATATTATTTGTACAACCACCATGTCGACAGCAGTATGTGAACGATGTTTTTCCATCCTCAAACGCATTAAAACTTTTTTGACAAACACAATGTCAGAAGATCGACTGAACGCATTTTTACAACAAAGTCATAGACGTCTTTTCCAGCATGAAAAATAGGAGAATGGATTTTATGTACAAAAAATAGACAAGTTCTTATATTGTGTCCACCCTCTTTCATAACTCACGAGCCGCCACTGCTTATAATAGTTTATGGACAGAATGAATAAATTGCCATCCACATATCTTTTAAAAAAGAAGGTTAATTTAAGGTTAAGATGTGTTAATAGCTTCTTGAATGTTTTCTAGCACGAGTTGTCCAATTGCATTAGATATTGATTTCTCCTAGTCAAGCCATTAATTTGTTAATACAATTTGTTTTGTGGCTCTTAAAAATGCTGTCGTTGGGAAAGTTGTCTAATGTCTTAATTATATTTTTCTAATTTGATGTTACGATAAAGCTATACACACTAGATAGAGTGCACTTATGAGTTATACACGCACTAGTTTATAAAGGACTTTTACTGGAATATTCTAAATAGAAAAAGGACGATTTATCTGCAAATTAGAAAAAAATAACATAAAGAACGCTTTTGATAAGGCCTTTTCTAGACTTATCCTTTGAAACTTCAAAGTTGGACTCGTCTGATAAAACTGCACTTAAAGTGAGTTTTTTTAGCATACTATATGGAAGCTCCATTCAAGGGGCAAAGCTTTTATTGTTATGTATTTGTGTTGTATTAAGATTTTTTTGTGAATTTATATTCTTTGTTATTTTAGTGATAGATTCTGATTGTGTTGAGAATAACAGTTTTATTACATTTATATTCTTTCTATTCGACTTCGTTTATATATAAAATATGTTACCTAAAAATAAAAGAAAGAACATTAAATAGCATTTTTTTACTTTATTATTTCCATATGTCCGACAAAAGGAAAAAAGAAAGATTATTATTTTTAGTGACAACGTCTGTCTTATTACAATATTAAATGAATTAATAAAATATAAAATGCTCGCCGCCTCATTTTTACACTATCTTGACCTATTTTCTTAACATACTTTTTATTCATTGGTGGCTTATGATTTAAGGGTGGTAGTCGGTTGCGTATTATTTCCTCCTTTTTTTGCAATTGAAGCACCAATCTTTGAATATTAAAAGTTTTCTGCTCAATAAAAGTCTGAAGTAAAATATATAGTAATATTTTTAATAACTCTTATATTATGTGGTGTGGGAACAATACAGCGATTACAAACGAAGCACACGGAAACAAATATATTGCCCCGCTCGATTATATCTTTCGAGAATCTTGATAGTATGCGAAATATAATACATCCAACCTCTGCCTTCTGCATTTCCAGATGAATAAGGAGAGATCTTATTCGAGGAACACTCGGCTGTAGACGTAAACACAACGGTAAAGGGTTTGTTAGATGCAATCAAAGTCCAAAAGCAGTAATGCACATCAACCTACATTGCACTAAACAATATTAAGATATCTTGATCAAGTTTGAATTCACTTAGTGGGGAGGAAGCAAGTTCACGTTCTGCAGCGAAACGGGAACTAAAAGCGTTCCAGTCGGAGACGGGGATAGTCGGATCTTATCTCCACCGAGAGTTCCTAATCTAATATTCTAATTGTATTCGAGGAAATGTTACATTCAGTTAATAGATTTCGTATTAACTGTTGCTGGGTCCACGGCAGTGTTTCAGGAAGATGAACCTTCTGTGCGTCGACCTTAGGAGAAATCCATGTTACTCGCCTTTCGTCGAAAAGCTCCTTCGGGAAACATTGAAATCTCATTTCCGGATGTAAGTATCTGGAGACCAAGGAGATGCTATATACTCTTGTACGATAATTAGCGAAAGAACAGCAGAGCGTTGGTGTATCCAGGATTAAATTATTCTTGTGTATATATACAATATTGAGTAATATGCAGGAAAGAGTGGTTTGCCAGTAGCAAAATTTTAATTACATCGCAATAATAATTACCTGACAGTGTGATTGTGTACTAGGGCATTTTCAAATTGTTTAGAGGTGGTTACAATGAAAAATTTTATACAAAAAAATCTTTTTTGAATTGATGCTTGTTTTTATTTATTATTCTGGGTAAAATATAAATATCACTCGTGAATGAATCATAAAATACGGAATACTAAAAATATTTATCACTCAGGAACGATTCGTATTTTGAAAAATTAATTGAAAAATTATTTTAAACACATGTGCATTGTCTTATTATTTCTTAATCTTATTCTTATTTTAGCGATTATAACGATGGAAGTTGAGGGTAAAAGTGAATGTGCTTTCTATCACTAAAGGGTTTCTTTATTAGTTTCAGTAGAAGGAAGAGGTAAATATGGAGGGATGTTGAACATTGCAAATATTGTTATCACTGCCAAGCGTCAGATCGATATTATGTTAGCGAACATTTTTATATTAATATTACTCTTATATGAAAGACATTGAGAGTTGGAAGGAAAAACTAAATGTGATTTTCATCATTTTGTAGGTTTGTTAGAAGTTTCAGTAAACGACTTTACATAAATCTTGTGGGTGTGGAAGATGTCGCGGTATACATAACTAAGAAACTTATTTTTATCTGCATATATCTGGTTAAAAAAACACATAATTGTACAAAAGCAAATAGGTTTTCATAGACCTGTAATAATAAAAGTTATCTAGAAGTAAAAAAAAACTTACAGGGTTTTGGAAAATAGGTAACAAAATTAAAAGCATTGCTAAATAAAATTAATTAAGTGGTGCCTATTCATTCAGAAGAGATTGTACATTTTATAGATACAAGTGTCTAAAGAAACAAGGGGGTTTTTGTCATTGATTTTAGCATTAATTGTATGGTTGTCTTTTGTATTCAAAAAAAAAAAATATTATGAGAGTTCATTTAAAATAAATTAAATAGCCTCTATAACTTATAGTTAGACATGGCCTGTAAAGAAATCCAGCGTTTATATATTTTAAATACATAGAAAATTTGTTGTAGTTATATTTGTAATTGAGGTTAACATATTAACATAGACAAACAAAGTGTAATTTGCCTTGCAAATTTATTAGCAACAAACCTCTTTATTTATCTCGAGGCACTTGTTATTTTACAGTAATTAACACAATATTAATTCTGTAAAATAATCTATAATTTTGGTTTGTCCACTTATTGTTACTTAATTTAACTATAGTAATTTAATTAATTAATTAATTGGGGCACAAATAAGGAAAACATGGTTAATCGAGATTCTACTTTGAATATTGTTTATTACATTGACGGATTCGTTTAATAATAAATTTATTTTTATTTAAACACAGGGAAGAAGCAGATCATTTAATCATTTGAAGAAATCATTACCCTCTTAGATGTTTTCTAAATGAATTAATCGTTAATTTATTTAGTTCCATTGTCAAAGTATATAGAGCCCTATAAACCAAACAAAAAAATCTTAATAAACTTTTTGTAACTCCCACCTTTGCGGAGCAAATTTAAATTTACAGCTTACAGTGGTCTCATTGTTACATGGTTCCTGTTTGGAATTCATAGCTCATTCGAATTTGAAACGTAACAGCGAGATAGCTGTAGCCTGTAAATTTATCTTCTTTGCGGTAAATGAAAAAGTTTATTAAGAATTTTTTGGTTGATTTAACATTCTCTAACACCTTGTTAAATTTTGTCCCGTATTTCAAAATCAGCCTGTATAATATGTAACGCTAGTTACTCGTTATCCTCTGGATTGACACGTGTGATTATTTTAGGAAACCGGGAAACTGACAAACTTAAACGCATTTATCGTAAAAAGTGATCGCTTTTTTACCGAAACGGGTCACGTATAGATACTATTACTGTATTCATATTGCACATTAGGCAACTTCATGCACTCAAAGGCGTGCATTTTATGCACTAGTGCGTAAAGTGAAATTGGTACTTACTGAAGAAACCAGATGTATGCAAATGTATAGACATTCCTGGTAACAATTGGGAGTAACTAAACTTCATATACATACTTAAACGGCTATGTTTGACAGTACAAGTAGGCAGAATTAATTGTAATAAATCATAACATATGAATATTTTATTGTAAAGGTATTTATTTGTTCAAAAAACTATTGTACAAATCCTGTGCGTGACGCATATCAAGAATTCGTTCCTCGTAGCTCGCGCTTTAAACTAGCTACTCATTCGTGAAATGTGTTTTCACGCTGTTAGTTCGTAAATGACTATTGTGAGCTGTCTTAATTTAATGTGTATATTTTTTTTAATGATCGTATTGCTTTCATTACAGTTGTTGGAATATATAAGTTTATTTATGAAATGTGCAGAGTAATTAAGAAAACAACTCTTTCATTTATTAGTTTTTTAAGGTTTTGATTGATTGATATTGATTTTTTTACGTAATGCTTGCCAGTTTCGAATCTATGCAAGTGAGTTATGATCACATGTTAGCCGTAATAATAAGAAAAGTTAAAACTGATAGTTTATCTTATTTTTAAAATACTGCTGTAAATTCAGTTCATCATGAAATATATTAATGCACATATATTGTGAATGCACTACAAGAAAAGAATAATGATTTAATGGTTTAAATTCGGTTTAGATGAAAACGTTTCCAAATATTTTATCCATGTTATCCAGTTCCATTTTAACATACTATCAAAAAAAATAATGAATTACCCGTGACAATAGTGAATTTAAGTTTGACGCTAAGGAGTTGTCCGTACAGGTTGGCACACGTGTTGTACATACCTTAGTATTTTGACGTTCCCGAGAATAAATCTTTTTCTGTAATTTTCTGTCTAGTTTAATATCTATTTATCAATAATAAGTGAAATGAAGACACCAGTTCATCTTAGCATAATTGAACAGTAGTTTAGGTCTGTCATGTGGAATCTAGTGTGGCCAATCTTTAGTAACATTTTTGCCTGCCTAGGAAAACGGTAGTTCGGTCGCTTTGAAGTAATGCAAAATGTTTCTGGAAGGAGGCGCAAAGAAAATTATGAAATAAATTGATTTGGGAGGCTGTAAGTCAACGTGAGTTCTAGCACAGAATGCAGAACATTTTGCGTCAAACAAAATGAGGTTAGCTGAGAACATGTTGATTAGAAAAGACTTATTGGCTACTAATTAGCACCACCAATTCCAATTTGATGTGTAATTAGAATGGCGTGGTTGCACCTCCGAATCTTAGTATTAGTTCAAATTGTGTTGTTAACATATGTTACTCAAGGTAAATCTCCAATATTAAATATATTTTTTTATTTCTATGAGATATATTGCTGGTTGGCGTTTTATGTGGACAGAAAAGAAACAAAAACAGATAACCATGGGTTATAAAAAGTCTTTATGACAAAGAAATTAGTGCATAATTACCGACTTATGATATATCCGTTCATAAAATAAATTCAGCGGCTTCCAATTGCATTTTTCTTCAATTAGCCCATTTCACTTTATTTTCATTTCTACACTTTGCTTGTAAGCGAGAGAAGTATTGTAAAGATATAATCTTATATTTCAATGCATTTGGGTCTGTAATTTTATATAACACACAATTTTTTTCCATTGAATGTGTGCATATTTGCAGATATAGGTTATCTCTCAATCTGGCGATAAGATTTGGTTTTATAATAACCATAAAATCCCAGAAAAATGACAAAAGCGAAAAAGCTGGCGGTCGACCGATCGGTATGAAAAATGTTTTATTTATAGAACGAGTAGCATGCAAATTGCTCCCGGAATAATTGCGTCTGATCCGAGTCATATATCAAGTGTGCCATACCGCGTTCGATTGCAGTTTGATCCGAAAGGACGAAGGACGTAGAGACGCTTTTATCACCATCTGTTGGCCGCGGGCCCGCTTAAAGTAAACGAAGAGAGCACTCGAATAGAAGTTGCTGACTTGGCCTTCTTTTCCCATTGTGTAGTGCGGGCGGACGATTTTTGTTGAAATATGTAAATTTTTACAAAGTGATCGTCTATCATGCACAGATGAATCAATTCCATTCCGGGTGCTCCCGACCGGATGGTTTCAATTTTTCAAGACGATTAGCATATTTACACCCCTCTCGTGTTAGATACGTAGTGCTTGTGGGATACTTTCGAACAAAGGGCACTTAAATTTCGTATATATCTCGAATTCATTCGTATCAGAAGTGTTAAAATTAAACGTTGTTGGGCACGACTTCAATTCCGCCGATAGTGCCACACAAACTAAAAGCAAAGTATTTTTGAGAAATTTGCATCAAAATCTCTGTTAATTATAGATTCCATTAAATGAAATTATTGGGAAATTTATACAGTGCTGTTTAGAAATTTGGGAACACCCCAATGAATGATTAATTATACGCAGTACAGGTACATGGAATTATCTTCTCTACACGGGATAAGTATCATGAAGTCGTTGCTTTTGCTAATTTGTTGGTGCGATTTTTGTTTGTTTTGCAATTTGACATCCAATTAATGTTTTTGAGAGACGACCAGTAAGTTAGACATAAAATAAGCCAGTATGGTGTAGTGAGGTGAGATGACACGTCGTGGGCCTCGATGAAACTTAGGAATAAATGCGAATGTTCCTACGCAGGGTGAAGTAACTCAGTTCCCATGTTTCACCTAAACTCATGGCGTATTACCTCGCCTCATTCTACTGCGTATCAACTTGCACCTAGCACAATGGATTGGTCATATGTACCTACATGTATTTTTCTCTCAGATTACACAACGCAGTAGGTATATTTGTTCCGCGTTATTTTTATTTGTTTCAAAGATCCATGCTATTTACCTACTCCATTCCCCTACATTCATTGGGCTTAAAACGGAACATTATATTATAATATGTTTTAGGGTTAAAACTATTGTAGTATATTTGACAAAACTAATCTGGATTTGATTAGCGTTACAACAGCATTAATGTCCATTTTACCGCGACCATCAGCTCTATTGTGATCTCCTTCTATTATCCTCCTCTATTATACTTGCTCATTTATGTAAATATTTGCTCTAAGGTTCTCTGAGCCCAGTATTGGAAACTTACCATGAAATGGTGTTTTTCCTTCTATTGGCTCAATATGCAAATAATGCCTTTTGTCAGGTCTATATTATACCTATTCGATCTTCAACGATTGGTCAACAGACCAATTATCATATTGACAGTATTCCTGTCTTCACTCACTAGGTCTTTAGTAAATTCATCCTTTTGTTCTGTATTTGTCTTGGTAGCATGTACCACCATCCCTTGGACTTATTATGTAAGATTCGGTTTAGTAAATGTTGTGACTAGTGTTGCGAATCGAAACCAGTTTTATGTGAAACCGGTTTTGGATGTGGCGATTAATTGTCTTCAAAACAAAAATCGTAACCGGTAAAACCGGTTTTTAAAAGCAAAACCGATTTCTAAAATCGGATTATGGCGTGTTAAATATGTTTTCGAATTTAAAATACATAGTAACTCTAAAAATGCAACAGGTAGGTTTTTTTTTAGTCCGCACTTTTAACCCAGGTTTAAACCGGTCTTTTTGCTTAATAACGGTATTGACTGCCCTAACCTTGTTTCGTTGCTTTCCTTGCAAATTCCTTCTCATTCTACCCGTAACGATTCGTCTAACCAGATTCACTCACACTTATAATGAACATTTGAGTATTACTAACTCATTAGATATATTTTATTGCGGTTTAAATTCTTTTAAGATTAAAATCACTCAATGTGTGATTTAAGCAATTTCTCTAAAATTACTTATAATGTGTGTTGAATATTCTTTATTATTTTATCTGTATGCACTTATGTTACAATATTTTTTGTTCTTCCTGTTTTTCTATGAATAAAAATAAATAATAAAGTTTTATATTTTGAAAGAACACATTTCGTATTTTTTCAAAATTTTTTTCACGTAGGTGTCAAAATAACTGCCGTTTAGAGAATATCAGTGCCTATCAAAGGTAAGACAAAAAAGATACTACATCCCTACTAAAAAAAAAACCGATATCATTAAAACATTTTTAGGGTCAGTATCAAAACAACACTTGTATCATTCAGAGTTCTCTCTTTTAATTAATTGACACATATTTTATGATTTTCCTAAAAAAATCTTGATTCTCCAGTTATTTGAGTGTGTTTGGACTCACTTCGAAAGCACTCTATATTATCCTAATATTCAGATGAAATAATGTTTGGAATGGATGGAATTAGCAGCATTAGTAAGATCGTTTACATTATCTAAAGTAATTGTTTTATTAATGGTGGTTGAATCAGTACCGGAAAATAAATAAAATTAAATTCCATATAAATCATTCCAAATTTAGAAGGTAATGGGTTTAAAGAGAACTGAATGTTGAATAGCAGAAATACTATTGGGATATTTATTACAGTTTCGCATAGGGAAGAAGTAGTTGGATACGACCCTTTTAGAAAACGTCCCTAACCCTTCCCTTACGTAGATTCACAGAAGAAAACCTTTAGAACGTCTATGGTGATCGTGCGGTAAAGGGCGTTGAGAGAAATATATTTTCACTCTATGCCCGATTTTCTCTCCATTTACCGCGCAGTAAAATATGCATAAAATAATAATATAATACTGGAAAGCCAACGCTTAATTTTTTAATGGCCAAATGCTTTTAGAAGACGTCCTGACGTACACTGAATATTTAAAAGTAATGTGAAATGGTGAGAGTAAAGAGGAGAAGAGGAGCATTAAGAGGTTCGGTACCGTAATCGGGGAGGCCTGCGCGTGTACGTTTAGGGAGAATAGAAGAAGAGCCACGGGTAGGTGAGAGGAGGGAAACGGCATAATCATCGTTTACACTTAAATAGGAAATTACAAGTCCCCGAGACTCAGGTGCGTTCCGAAGACTGTTACGGAAACGTACACCTGAAAAATACACACCTCCGTATAAATAATATAAACGTGTCGGCGGGATGCGTTTAGGAACGATTCTCTTCGCCGAAGGAGAGACAGGGAGAAGATCTTTATTACTCACTTAGTGGGGATTTCTTGCAGCTGCGGACTATACTGTCAGTGGTGGTGAAATTGAGAAACATGAATATGCCCCGTGTATATGTGTAAGTATATGAAAAGTCATAACCGCAGTGGCAGTGAAGGAAACAACTCAGAAAAAGAGCAAGTTATAACCGGCTATATTATATCGTATGCATACATTTTTCAACGCCGGTGTTAAGGCCTGAAAACTCCCCGCTTTATTACCTGATAATTTATATCTGACGTTTATGGCCCAGTGTCAGTAGTGAAATTTGTTTTATCTTAAATTTTCTTCATTCTAGGGGTAGTTGGAAAAAGTGAATATAAATTCATTAATGAAAGAGCCACACATGTCACACCATTATAATAGAGCAGAACTTGAAAACTTAGACTTTAGTTAAAATTTAATTTTTTTTTTGTAAGTACTGCTTAGTGTAAACACCTTCTATTCTTTGAGCAGGATATAATACATAAAAATTAATAGAAAATTACTCAAATTTCGCCTAATGTATTTTCCAAGGCATCCTATAAATCTTTATGAATGAGAAAGTTGAGTGCCTACTATACACCTAGAATCTGGCGGGTTGTGTTCAATGGTAACTCCATAAACATAATCAGCCCTATTCCGTATTACATATACACTAGTTAACGATGTCGTTAAAATTGACCTTGAATGATTTGTATGTCGTTTACTTAATTGGTATTCTGTGTCTAACTGCAATTTAACTGTGTAATTATGCTGTTATGGTTTGCGTCGATGTAAACGATCAAATTTAGCGACTCGTTTCGTGTGGGTGTAAAGTTATTAACAACTCATCCAGTAAAGTTAAAATGCCCTTAATATTTGGCAAGTTAAAGTTAAAGTTGACGAACGATGTCAAAATAAATAAAGTATACGGTGGCGCATGCATTTAGTTGGGATAATTCCGAATGTTAAAAACATCGTCATTTTGTAAAAATATTGTGCGTTCCACTCTTTGCAATGCTGTGTGAAGTGATTTTATTCAGAGAACGCAATTGTATTTCATTTGGAATTAATTTGACCGAAAAAAAATCTATTGCTAAAATCTATTGCTAACTTCACACCGGTATTATGACATGACTAGAGCTTCCACTGAGAATACAGTATCAACGAACGCGGAAACAAGTATGAATGGTGATTCAATCTTTGCGTACTCTCTTCAATAGATAAAGATCGATCCCAGTAATATAGTTGTTGAAGCGTTAGAGTTACGAGTATTTTGATTTTTTGTATTAGCAGCTAATTGACTATTTCAAACGTGAGCGGAAAAAGGATATGACCACACTGTAAAAAAAGTTGCAGTAAAATTACATGTAAAATCGTTGGTAACAAAGTTGCCTACAATTTTACAGGTAAATTTGCTTCATAGGGTAAAATTTCTACCATCTAGTAAATTTCACATGCTGATGTGTTTTTTAAAGATTGTACTGTAAAATTCGTATGTAATATTTATATGAACTCTATATTTACCGAACACTGAAGTAATTTTCATATGTATTTTTATAAAGAGAGCAAGCAACTTACCTAATTCTTTTATAGCACCTAATAGTTCATACTGAATCGCTCAACCAGGGATCAAGAATGAACACGCTTACGCGAAACCTACGATTGTTTGTGACGTACATGATATCATTGAGCCAATAATAAGTTCGACAAACGAATAGACTTACTACGCGCACCGATAAATAATCCATAAACCAATCACTTGCGGCGTATGAACTTCGTATTTTCCATGATATCTATAGTTTTACCCGAAAATTCAAGTAAAAACAAATAAATATAAAAGATCCTCATATTTTTACAGCAAAATTAATAGTTCACTAGTAAAATTACTTTTAAAGTGCACTAAATACCCAAAAAAAAGTTGTACATTGTTTTTCCTGTATTTTCCTTTTGAATTTTTGTTACATCTTAAACTTACATGAAAAAGCTATAAATTTTACCGAAATTTCTTTTTCCATGTTAATATCCTAGAAAAAAACATGTAAAACAAAATTTACATGATTTATTGTGGTAAATTCACAACGTTATTACATGTAATATTCCTGATTTACCATGGCAAAGTTACTGTAATTTTTACAGTGCACTGCACGTAAAATATAACATAATCTTATTATCACAATAGAAGAGTTACAAATTGTGGATACTTTAAAAGATAAAGATAACAACATGAACCTATGAAAATATAATAATAAAGAACAAAGTTCCTTTTACTAATAGATTCTTTGTATAGTAGATATGTAAAAATGATGTAGAAAATGTAGAGTGAACATTTAAACAGCCTTTGTCAACTGTCAAAACGCCTTTAAATTTCATATAATCTGTCATACAAATAACGGTTCATTTACGTAGTTTTTCTAGCATGCAGATCTCTACTTTATTTATTAATTTTAACTACTCCTATGGATAAGCTAGACGTTTGCTTTCATGGGTCTCGTTTAACCCTAGTCCTACCAACGTTTTATCGTAACGTGTCCTACCAAGGTGTGCCTCACAGGCACACATCTATTTGTACACATTGTTGATGTAAATAATAGCAAAATATGCATTATTTATTTCATGTAGTAGGTATACAGTAAGATTAAAACATATAGAAAGAATATTGTGTGTCAGAAGATATAATTTAAAAATAGTACAAGATAGTAAAATATTTGAAAGTTATTTATGTAGTTTGCAATTTGTGCACGTGAGTATTTTCTCTGAATGTTCACCACAAACCGTTTGCTTACACTTATCACATAACTGTGTTGACATTCTGCTTTTCTTTGATGGGCAAATATAGCACCGTTTTCGTTTTCTTACTTCTCGAGCCGAAAGACTCCCCTGTGGTTGGTACTTAATTCAACGTAGTTTGTATCAATGAACTATGACTTTATTGCAAGCCACTCAAACTACGACGTCTAATTTGCCCCAGTACTAATTCTGTTGTAATTACTCGTAAGAAAATTTTGCGAAGTCTTCGTTTTTTGGAATATGCCAGTCAGGATGGATATTTCTCCAAATGACAAATGAAGCTACTCCACACACATCAATTATATTGAAAAAATAGACCAAAGGCCACCTATTAGTTTTGCGTTTCACTGAATATGTATGTACCATCTGATCAAGTGTATCCACCCCTCCTTTCGTGGAATTGTAGTACTTATTGATTTCAGATTAATTTTTATTTTCCTCATCAATGGTGGAGTCGTTGTGCATTGTAGATAATAATATGACACAGCGATTTTTCTTAGGTACATAAGATACCAAAGTCATTGTCTTCTGAAAACCAAACAAGTTGCTTTCAATATTCCGTGCCTGTGAGGTAAAAAAATTAGTGGTATGCAGCGCTTATTTTTTCTGAGCGTTCTTACACAAGTTAGGCCTTTGGTAAGCAAACTGGATGCAAGCTCGTAGCTGGTGAAGAAGTTGTCGAACGGAATACTTCTTTTAGTTCTCAGAAAAGGTTCACAAAGGTCTTCAACCACATTTTGCGCTAAGTTTTCTGCTCTGTTGAGACCTTCTTTTCCTAAGTACGGTATACCACGTAACGGATAACTAGTTCCACTATCGCATATCACCAAATTTTCATACCGTACTTATCTGGCTTGTTGGCAGGTACTGTCGGAAGATACACGACCTCTAAAAGGCACCAGTTGTTCATCGATGGTTAGATTACTGCCAGGGAAGATAATATTTTAGCAAGTTTTGTATTACACGGTCCCACAGGTCTCTAATTGGTGCCAACTTGTCCTTTTGCCTTCGGGGGTTCTGGTCGCTTTATCGTCAAAACGAATAAATCTTAGTAATTGAGTAATTCTATTTCGTGACATACACGCTCGATAAAACAGGATTTCCATATAAAGGATTCCATAGCTCATTATGTCCACCTTCCTTGTTTATTTCTTCCAGCAGTAATCAAAAAGCCCAAGAAAGCACGGATTTCAACGTCGTCAACTGGTTTCCACAAATCGCTAAGAATACGAACAGCCTCCTTATTAGTGAAAGTAACCACAATACAATAACCGTATCATCAAAAACAAATTGAATGCGTCACAAGGAGTATCAACATGCACTCCAGGTGGAAGTTTCACTTTGTTCAAAGCTGTTGTAATTATGTTGTGTGCACGTGTTTTTCCCTTGGCAATCGGCGTGGCATTCCACTCGGTACCATCTTTTCAATAAAAGTTTGCGAATGGCCGGGCGTTCATCATTAACATCACTATCGTCACTTCCTTCTTGTTCATCGCTTTCTTCATCGCCAGTTTCTTTATAATCCGCTTCACTAGAGAGGTTTCGTCATTTGGCTCTTTTCATCTTCACCATCATTTACATTCCTTCCCAAATCCTCATCACTTTCGTACAATGCATCGAGCAACTCCTTTTCAGTGGCGGCGTCGGTCAGTCAACCAATCGGTCATACTTTCTGCATAAATTTCAAAACCAAATAAGCATAAAACAACAAATCTATTTTACTGGGGTCAATCAAAACTTTATTTTGCTTACCTGGTCTATACTATACTCTCCACTAGGTAAAAGAAATAAAATTACCAATAGACACCTAACACGGCCAATGCGTTCGTTAGGAAAGTCACAATACACTGATAGCAATGCAGTTTGTAGCTGACTGTTTTAGCAAAACGCATTTAGGGATTCCCCTTCATATGCAACTGGAAGTTCTTACATACAAGGGGAAAGTGCCGAAATATAAAGCATATCTTATTACGGGGATTTACCCACAATACCTAGTTTTAAATAACGTAGCAATGCATTTTATAGTATAATAACAGTATGTGCCTCAAAGACACACCTTGGTAGGACGTGTCGGTAAATTATGTTTAATTTTTTTAGTAAAATAGGAAAAATATTTAAAAAAAATTTTTATGTCATTCTGTGTTAATAGTTTATTTTGAGAATACAAAAATCCTCCAGTCTGTGGGCAGTTAACTTACAAAGTTCCAGCAATTTCAAAATCAATTGTGCCTCAAAAGCACACCTTGGTAGGTTTAGGGTTAAAAAGCTCGACACTGTGCATACGTTTAATTATCTATTGACAAAGAAATGTAGATAAGTTGATAACACCAGGAATATAGGTGCATGTTGCATTAAAAAAGGGCATTATTCTTGTAATTTGACACTGTGCGTGCCATAATATTTTCGAAACACTCCGTACTAGTTTCGTAGATGACGCTTTCAAAATTAAGAACTTGTAGGTTGTACATCAAAAGCAATTGTATGGTTTACATTTCAATTTTATTGTTTTTGTAAAACATTTCTTCTTGTAATCGGCACTTTCTTTTGCACAATAAAACACAATTCATTTACAGACATTGCAAACTGAAACGGAAGAAATTCAAATAATATCTTGCAAATCATTAACGCATTACATTAAAGCGTATACCTGTAAAATGATCAATCTCCACCCTGCAACGGCGCTCCCCCGTTAATATACAACATGTCTAACGCAGAAATGAAAATAATTAAATAATAATGAAACAAGAATAAGAGCCGGGGTAATGATTATATCAAAGAAGGGTTAAACTAGTAAAAGAACAGCCAGTCAGGCGGCGCGAGGTAGCGGGGCGCGTCAGACGATACGAGATACGAGCATCGATGTATATGGCTGACTGTGGAAGCTTTCAACAGATTTTGATTAGTCATAGAGACAATTTAACTCAAGTAATAAAGATACAAATCTAAATGTAAAACAGTAGCGGTCGGTTAACGTAGGGATTCGATTGAATTTTCGATTGGAATAAATTGATACGAGACGGCGGATTCATTATGACTAGGCGTTAAATTAGGAGTCACATGGATAATTTATTGAACCTTAAACAAAATACCTAGTCATTTGTACAATCCCATTATGTCTTGCCTACTTAGCATTTGAAGAAATTTGGTAAATCTCATATAAAGAAATTCTCTATTATATTGTACAGGATTTAAAAAAAAACTGAAAGTTACATGAAACTGTGATAATTCAATCGATTTATAATAATATTTATTTCAATATTTTTTTAGAACTGAATTTTATTTTTGCTCTATTTTTCTTTTATGTACATTTTGCCACACACATTTGTTTATTTGGTTTTCACGATTATACCGAGTTGACACTACCCACTTCATTAATGAGGAAAGGCAATGTTAATATAGTCTGTTCGTAGATATAACGACTTTAATAATGATGTTTACTGGGGATTATCCACTACCTGCTGCGGCATAAACATTTCGATTCTGAAGTTTGAGTGCTAGTGAATAAGTCAAATCGTTATATTTATAGACAGACTATACCTGCCGCACTATTTATGCAATCATGGTTTAACTTTTGATAAAAGATATATGTATATATGGCCGAAACATCAATAAAACAATGGCAATTTAAGTAATTTTGTTATTCATCCCGTCCGCCACTACCAAAAGTTTCAAGACAGTATATTAACCAAACGGACAAGAAATTTACCAAATTATGTATATTTACTTTCACCTGAATTGTGTATTTTCCGGATTGTAATAGATTTTAATAGCACTCACAATATTCAGGCAGTTGATTTTCATGCACTTAATAATTTTATTAATAGTATATTTACTTATTTTAATATAAATAAAATATCTCAAAATATATATAAAAAAATATTGCATATGCGCAAGTTTTATGTGTACATACACTATGAATAACTATTTTTTTTCTAGTCGATCTGTTAACTCACGCAAGCTTTTGTTCCGACCTACGCAGAAGCACGCACAATAGTGTCTGTGTATATCCGCACGGGATTCAATTAACCGCTTTGAAAATGGGTACAACGAAATTATGTGCCATTTCTAAGCTAATTCCCTTCAGTGGAAATTAAATGTCATGTCTTCTTATCCTACTGTTTCAGCAGCGCACCCCCTTTTGTCTTATTGTTTCATTAAAATCTTGACGAAGTCAGTACCGGACTATAAAGTTGTTTTAACCTTTAGGGATTATGTTAATTATATAATTCAAGACCTGTTTATTTACATTGTTTAGCAAAACATTGATCCATGAAAACATAGGTATCTGCGTAAGCAAAAATAATATAATTTTGAGTAAAATTGGTATATAAAGGTAGTTAGGTGTAATGTCTAGTCTAGGTCATATAAATTTGTTGTAAATATTGTTATTTTTGTTTTAAGGTAAGCTAAAGTATCAAATAATAATGCTCAATATGTATTTGAATTTTATCTGCTTTAAGTATCTATTAGCAAATAAGCTCGTGCGATAGATTTATAAATCGGTGTTATCAAAGAAAGAAGAAGAAGAAATAATAACCGGAAATTTAAGAATAATAGAAATATATTCCTTAAATTGCATTTCCTGTGAATGTTGTTTAAAATATGGTAAAATAAAATAAAAGTATACATCAAAACAAGTAATGGCCCTTAATATAATAATTATTTACATTAACAAACAACACTTTATTTGTGCAAAGGTCGAAATATAGAGCAATTAAGGTTTATAATAAAATACTCAACTTTATAAAAGAAGTAGACCCATTTATTGGAGCCTTGCTATTATTCGTCGACAGATTTTATGAACACTTGATCATTACTGTCTTTCTCGTGCTGTTGTATATGTTTGTAATATGTTTTAAAATGTAGAATATTGACAAAGCCCATATCCTTTGGATCAGTGGCAAATATAATTAAATAAATAAACACGTAGACTTTGTCGTCGGTCGTTGTATATACTTATACTCTGCTGGGCTTCTGGGCTCGAACCGCAGACCTTCTTCGGCCGACGTCTCGTCCGTACTCTAGTTTCACATTAACAGCAGTTGTAGCAGCCCTGAAGATGCCCTTGCGAGTGTGGACGAAACATCTGCAGAGTATAGCATGCCTTTATTTTCTCACTTAAATTGTCATCAAGATTAACAAGTGGTTACAGCGTTTAGAGGAATCTTGCCGATATCTTTTCATGGCAAAATTGAAGGCAATTTCACAAAATACGGTTTTATAAACATATGAATAATTTAATGCTTTCCTACTCTGAGTCAAAGTCTTTACTTTCAGTCGGAAATGACTTTGGTTATAAGCAACCAACTTGGGAATTTATAAGTTCCATTTAAAGAATATTTTCCAATACGAAAAGAGGAGCTAAGTTAGGTTCGCAACCCATTCTTAGCCACGACCTAAAAACAAATCCTAACTGTAAAACAAATTGAACAATTTATTGATATTGCAGCTTGATGGGAACCTAGAAATTACTTTGAACGTGCTTTGTTAAGAGTTTTGGGTTTAGTTTGGATGTGAATACCCAGAAATTGGCAATGATGGGGTCAGAAAACTTATTACCGTTTGCTCGAACTTACTGCTGTGAAGTACGATTTTCTAAGTATGCTCTCGCAGAGACTGAAAAGTGAAGCAACGGATGCGGATGTAACTGTCGGACTTGAACCCGATTTTAACGAACTTAACTCGTGCAAATAAGCTCAGCCATTCCATTAAGCTTAGATGAAATGTTGAGAACTAAAAATTAACTATTAGTATGTAGGTGTTGTTTTTTGAGCGATTAATGTATTTTGGTCTTACAATTGTTTTTAATTTTCTATATTTGAAAGCTATACAATGGGAGGGTGTCGATATTTTGATAAACATTAAATAATTTCATATTTTAGTACTAATTCATGAAATATTAAGTGTTATAGGATTTCTTGATCTACAAAAGCTTGAGAAACACTGCTTTGATCATTTAAAAGTGAATAAGTTCTTATAATGCAGAGCATATACTTAGAAATCAACCCCACGTGATCTGTTTTATTTATGCAACTTGTTTAGCAGTATGGCAATACTGAAAAATGAAAACTGTCAATGATTTCCTTTGTGACTATTTAGAAATGTTAGAAAAATTTATACGCCTTATAACTTGATATCAGGTAATTTTAATTTCTAAGTATAGAAAGTATGTAGTAAAAATAAGTAGCACGAAATTTATTAATTCAACTGTGCAATTATATATGTTAGAAACTTCGTCATCTAAGAAAACAAGACGAAGACTTCAGTGCAGTGTTATAGGTATACCTAATATCACGATCATGCTACCTCAGTATTACTTTAAAAGTTCCAGAATCGCACGTCGACGGGCCCTTCTTAATGAAGGTAGAAGTTGCGCGCCCCCTGCTGGGTTTGCCATTAACAAGGGGTTCTTAAAATATCTCCCAGCGCCGTAAAGCGCCTTTTTCTCCAGCGACTTATTGCCAATGCCGTAATTAAAACAGATGTTTTTCTCTTCCGTCTCGCTTACGACTTTCCTCGTTTTTTTTTTACTTATAATTGCGGTTCTAATTCCCGTTTCGGCATCAGCTGCCCTGATTTAAATTCCGTACGCGGAAGATTTTCTTTTCGGGAGGGCCGAGTCGTAGTACCACCTCGAACCCACCGTCCGTACTGTAGCCAGCGCCCGATACAACTGTGGTGGCGATTTTTCGAGAGATCCCCGTAGAACGCACAGGACCAACATAGCTCCGCCACTGGCGTGGTTACTGTATACGGCACTACAAAGATCAAATAGCCATATCGCATGTTACGAAACACCGCCGAATGTAATGCATTTATAATGAAGCTAAAATTGCAGCTCGCTTTACGAGTATAATTGGTTGATTCATTGCGCATAATTTTCGAATTTGTGTGTGTTTTGGTTTCGTTCATTTACATTTTTATTTGTGTCCCACAGGTTAAGGGAGGAGAGGGGTGACCCTGACAGACCGATACCACTCGACCAGAAAGTCAGAGACCTCAGTCCTAGAAACGGTGAGTTATCTCTACATCAAAACCAACGAAATTTAAAAAAAGACGAATAATGTGTTTTTGTATAGTTTAATTATAAATGAAACTAATTTTAATATAAATGATAATCAAGAATACATCGTAATGCATTTTTTACTAGCTGTTCTACAGGGAGAAAATGTGTTATTAAAATAATGAAAATTGGTACTAAAAATTGTATATTTAAAATTAACATACATATTTAACTCCTCAACAACAATATATACAGTGAGGTCTTAAGTCCCCCCCCCCCCTCCGATAACTTTTGAATGGTATGAGATAGAACAATGAAACAAAAACCAAGTGAAACTAGAGATAATTTGTGATTTTTTGCCTATAGAGATACGCACATGCCTTCTGATGTAAAATAGAGGGCGTAGCTATCTTTAAAATTTTAAATAGGAAGTAATTTCATTTAGAAGCTCATTTGGAAGATATTTCTATTACTTTTATGGCAATGCAAACAGTTTTACGATTTTCGAAATTTTTACCAACTTATCCAAGATTAATAATTGGAGTACTTACGTTACTTTTTCTATAGCCCTCGTATTCGCTTTTTGGATATAGTGTACAGAAACCTGTAATTACAGTAATCTGTAACATAGACACCACACACATGACACATACACTGACAGATAAGACACTTTTGCTAAATTTTGCAAAAACGTCAATATGTAAATATAATTCATATTTTACAGCAATCGCTTCCTAAGTCACATAAACCACAATATTTATACGAGGGCTATAGAAAAAGTAACGTAAGTACTCCAATTATTAATCTTGGATAAGTTGGTAAAAATTTCGAAATCGTAAACTGTTTGCATTGCCATAAAAGTAGTAGAAATATCTTCCAAATGAGCTTCTAAATAAATTACTTCCTATTTAAAATTTTAAAGATAGGCTACGCCCTCTATTTTACATCAGAAGCGATGTGCGTATCTCTATAGGCAAAAATCACAAATTATCTCTAATTTCACTTGGTTTTTGTTTCATTGCTCTATCTCATACCATTCAAAAGTTATCAGGGGGGGGGGCATTTACGACCTCACTGTATATATTAGAACATGCCATATGTAGTTTGTTACCCTAGTAACATTGAAATTTTGAAATTAACAACGTTACATTGTACGTATTACTATAATAGCATCTTTAGCGTTAGAGTACCGATATATAGGAATAACAGGTACCTAATTATATATGAAGTTATTGCTTTATAGTCCTAAATGATGAATTTAATAAATAGCACTTATGCGACATCACTGACTTTGCAATACCAGTAGTTGCGCCGTGGTTTGGCTGCTGATCGCAAGAATCAAGCCGCCTGATCGCCATTTTAATAATCACGGCCCCTAAAAATATTGATCTGTTGAAGAATACGAGATTAATATTTGATAACCGTGTGTTCTGCCATTTATGCTAAATATACAATATTGATGGAATAAAATAGGAGAAGCGGTGTCTTTACTTTATGGAAGCGATACTCTGCAACACTTATATGCACTACATGATCAGAGATTAAAAATAACAGTTTAAAAATTTAAAATTTAATTAATAATTAACCACATTTTCTACTCATTTTATTTACAATTGAAGTATGTTTGTTATTTATACGTGATATTCCAATTAGAAGAAAGACTTTTTTTTAACACATATTTTACAACATTTTTATCTCACTGTAATCACTTTATTATTTATAACAATATAAAAAAATTATAAATTGAAATCTCAAATTTGAAGGAAATGAATTGAGATATTTTATATTTATGACCTTTTGTATCGTATATTGCAGTTGAAAATACTAATGTGTTTTGCTTACGTCGTTATCTAGAAATTATGCAAACTAAGACGAATGTTTGAACTGACAGAATAATGAATACCAGTTAAAGACTGACCTATTAGAACATTTTATAAGACATAAGTTGAAATAATTATACAAACACATTTGCGCCTACAATACAAAGACGTTAACTACACCAAAAACAACAATATTACCTACCCTGTTTACAGCGATTATATAGCCCAAGTATTTAAAAATCCAACGTAGTGCAGCTTTTTATTAAATGTGATGTATGGAGAATAACGAGCAGCATACACGAAATTTATAACTTTTATCGATACAGTTTTCCAGTAATATACTATTTGTCAATATATATATTTTCAGTCTTTTTAATAATAGAACAATATTTAAGTAGGTATTAAATATTTGTAGTTGTAATAAAATATTTAAAATATTAGAATAACTTTAATGCCTTTTGTTATTGGTAAACGAGATTATGACTTGAAGAAAAAAAGTATCCGAGCGATGCGAGCCTAAGCGAGCGAGCGCGGAGATTTCTGATCCCTTCCATTGCTAGGAATCGATATTTTCGCTATTGCTAGCTCAGGTTTGAATCGTTCGTGTATTTTTTCTTTAAGTCTACCTACAAACTCAGTAACCAATTTTGAATAGCAATACAGCTTCAATTCATTTTGTACTTTGGTTAAAGTATGGGTAGATGCAGGAGTGACACTATTTTGTATGTATCGGTTTTTAAAACTCTAAAATCCATGACCTTGGGTTTCCTTTTGACGGTAAATTCAAATTATCTGTATTAAAAAAATGCACAAACCAAAAAACTGAAGTGACAAAATCAACAACATTTAAAAAAAGGTAACAAGTGACGAATTTACATCGTTTAGGCTTCCTACTTTACTGATTTGAACTGATCATTTGGCTCAGATTTTGGGAAAGTTACTAGAAGGGTAAGAGCAGATGGGTTTGATTAATTTAGATTAATTCACTTTGTTAAAAACAACATAACATATCAGTTTTTATTAAAAACTGGACAAACCTAAAGTGACGAAATGAGTAGAACGAATAGACCTATAGCAAGCTAATTGGTGTTAGATATAATGTTGAGGGGCATATGTTTACATGTCTATTACTGGTCAGTTTTAAGGAACACAAAAGTAGATGACACAGTATGGGTAGATGCAGCAGTGACACTATTTTGTATGTATCGGTTTTTAAAACTCTAAAATCTATGACCTTGGGTTTCCTTTTGACGGTAAATTCTAATTGTCTGTATTAAAAAATGTGAAATATTTCTTTTTTAAATAATGTACTTTAAAATTCTCTTTTTTTTTGTTTATATTTTTCCTTTAGTTAATATAACTATTCACGGAACAACGAATTCCAGGCATTTCTAACAATAACAAATATCCAATGCTAACTAAATTACGGAAGCTATTGTCTCTCTTTTACACTAACTTACACTACTACTACACTTACTCAACCAATAAAATATTTAAAAAATAGTGG
Source organism: Protaetia brevitarsis (assembly GCA_004143645.1). NCBI lineage: Eukaryota > Metazoa > Arthropoda > Insecta > Coleoptera > Scarabaeidae > Protaetia > Protaetia brevitarsis. The sequence goes on along the minus strand of RXPK01000281.1, from coordinate 2,212,126 downwards.
CTGATTGCTACACATATCTTTAATTTAACTTATTAACGTTAACTATTAATGCTAATTTAGTGATTTACCGTTGCCCTGTATATATTATGTCCTTATTTACTCACATCTATAGTTATACATCGAAAATTTAGCAATTTATCTTCACAATTTAGATGAATTTCCTTCTAAAACTCTCATTGGAGTTTAGCCAACGGCATATCTGAGTTTAATGTTAGTTAAATAATTTTCTGCAATTTATTTTTTGACAGTTTCTACTAGTGTTTCACTTCAAATAAAAAAGTTGGATTCTAATATCTAAAAGATGCATTTCTATTCGAATTTTAACATTTCACTATTATTAATTTTCATTTCATTATAAAGTCATAATACTATATTTAGATTTTTCCGGATTTACAATATTTAACTAAATTTTCTTCATCGTTGTTTCATAGCAGAAGTTTGTTTAGTTTTAGTTAGTTAGCTTCGATAAACAGCCCCAAATTTACTTTAGCATATTTATATTACGTTTTAAGATTCATAAATTTCAATCTCAGAAATAGGCAAGCCGTCTACTAATAATTAACTCCAGTCGTAACTTCTATATACCGCGTCTTTGATAGAGTTTTACATGTAGACTACCTAACAAAATTAATGTGGCTGTCTCTAACGCAGTGACTATCAAAACTACTCATCATGCATTAGGTTTATTGGAGTACCTACGTATAAACCACTTGCCAATTATAAAAATCAGATAAGAAAATACGAAAATTCGCTGTGGACGACGACATTAATTTTGTTGGGTAGTGTCTAATGGGTTGAGAGTTGCCGATTCTCGGGCCCGTACGCATATGTAACTGATATAAAGATTCTTTTATTCAAGGAAATGCTTTCAAAGAAATATTATTCATTTTGAATTACGGTTTATTTAGTGCAAAAAAGTTGGTTTGGAAGAAAGAATTATATTGAAAAAAATGTGTCCTTAGTTTAAAGAATACTTTTTCTCAGTGCACTTACTCGTTCAACACATGCGACACACTTCATTACATGTATTAAATTTCTGGCCATACAAAGCAAAATCTTGCCTGCTACATATTGTCTGGATAACAATTGTTGATTCCAAATATGTGTCACTTAACACCATAACTTGGAGAATTTATTGCATTCAATAAATGTATACAAAAGGTCAGCCTTCGCATTATTTTTTTAGCTTGTTTCTTGTACTTTATACAACTTAGCTAATGGTGGTGTGTAATTTATTTCCTTTCACCATTTTTGTGAAAGTGGGATATGCAACTTCAACAGCATTGAAAAGGCGTAATGAGGCTGACGATCTACTGGCTTGCATCCTTGGCTATGAGTCAGGAGATGCCTGGTCCAAATCCAAGGGCCTCGTTTCAGAGTGAGGTTTTTGTCATTCCTTGATAAATGCTAAGAGACAAACGTGCAGTAATAACTCGTGGCCGGCTGTTGCCGTCTGAGATTAACGAAAGTCGTTGAGGGGCGCTAAGGAATCAACTATTATTATATAATGTAATACATAATTGTACTGACATAGAGTATAGGTAGCAAATCAACTAGAAACCACCATTTAAATAACTCATTTCATTTAGTTCAATAGTTCCCAATATTTCGGTTATTATTAGAATTCTCGGATAATTTAAATCAAATACACGTGTTTACGTTTCTTCTATAGCATGGCAATTCTTTGGAGTATATCCGATAAAAAATTATTGGACTCTTTTAGAACCAAAAGTAAAATAGGATAATCCAATTTTGAACATATAAGGAAACTGAATCCAGCAAATGTAGCGAAAAAAAGCAAATATTAAAGATTGAGTGTTTAATGTCCTATTGATTATCTTACTTAAATGTGTACATGTATTTGCAAAAAGTCACTTCATTTTGTAGCACAAGCATTCATTTATGACTAAATGAGATGTAATAAATAATTTTAAAAAATCATCTTGATTATAGACCTGGAACCTCCCTCCCACATTTCCCTGTGTTTCCAAACGAACTATATAAAACACTGGAACGCGCGCTGTGTACTGAAAATACGGTTCGCTTGACAACTGGCCGCGCATCTTTGAATGTGGCAAAATTCCAACGACAGGATTGCATTTATACGGAACTTTGCTTTTCACATCTGTTATTTCCGGCTTTTAGTAAGAAATAGCTCACAATGCGTTCTCATATTTCCTATTCTTACTAATGTTCTGCGAATAGTACTTCTAAATCACAATTAATCCATGATTTTCTATTGTTAGTAAGACGGCCACAATAGGAAGATAAAACCTGTTAAAACTATCAAGATTTGTGTAATTTTCCATCTTATATCTGCAAAGAGAATTGGATTTAAGCTTAATTATTTTAAATGTATTAATTTTATGTAAATATTTTCTGAAAGGGCTCATTTTATCATTTTTAGTATTACAGAATAATGTGAAAAACGAAAGTGTCAAACGAGGTGTATGAACATACCAGAACTGCTATCTGTAAGCGCAAAGCAAGCAATTTGAATGGATGCATGTCACCTTCCTCGAGACATGCAATAAGACATGTATACGATGATTCTAATTCAATATCTTAACCCTCCGTCGGGCGCAACCGGCCCTGAACAGGCACAGGCTAAGAACATTTGGTTCTTCGTTTGTTCTAGGGGGCGTAGGAGTCTACCCCTCATAGTAGTCTCCTTTTTTTATCAGACGTTGAGAGAGTGGTCGTTGTTTGGTTGACTCACGTACTTTGTAAAGTGCGGTTATTGTCATATTGATCTGATAGGCACATTGCGCCCGAATTCGTCACATATATAAAGGTTAGTAGTTTCTGTTTTTTTGCTTTCCAACGAGTGCTTACTTGACTCAGTTCGTGATTATCGTGCAAAATCTGTCGATATTTTTGAGAAACACGGTATTTTTTTAGCCTGGCTTCTCAGGTGCATTGCGCCCGAACATGTACTTACTCATGTTGGTTTTAGATTATCCGCTAAAATGTCCCGAAAATTCTACGATCTGTCTAACCCAGCTCATGTTGACGAAATACTGGCTTTGTTGGAAGACGACAAGGAAGACCCTTCAGTGAATGAAGATTTAGGGGAAGAGAGTGATATTGATTCACAAGATGAGGTAGAACAACGTGACGGTAATTCAGATACGGAGCAAGATGATGAGGAGGCCGAAGATGAATATGAATCATATCCAGAGCCCAGTTTCTTTTAGGGAAAGATAAGAAAACCAAATGGACTGAAAATCCGCCGGCGAGAAATGTGCGTAGGCGAGGTCACAATATTATAACTCATCTCCCTGGAGTTATTGGCAACGCCAAGAACGCAAAAACCGAAGTAGATTGTTGGAATAATTTATTCACTGATGATATCCTGGACATGATTGTTAGATACACAAACCAGTACATGGAATCCATCAAACACAAATTTGCCAGAGAAAGAGATATCACACCCACGGACGTCATCGAAATAAGGGCTTTCATTGGTTTGTTGTATCTAGCAGGAGCTCTTAGAGGAAATCGTGCAGAGTTTAGAGGAACTTTGGGGAAAAGATGGCGACGGTGTTGAAAAATTTGGCCTTGTCATGAACCTCAAACGGTTTAAGACCATAATACGTTGCCTTCGTTTTGACGACCGTACTACCAGGGCAGAACGAAAAAAAATCGACCGTCTAGCTCCAATTCGCGACATATTTGAAAAGTTTGTGAAGAACTGTCAGAACAGCTATACCATCGGGGAGAACGCCACAATCGACGAAATGCTGCCAGGTTTCCGAGGAAGGTGTCAATTTCGGCAATATATACCGTCGAAACCGAATAAGTACGGCATAAAATGTTTTGCTCTTGTTGATGCGAGAACGATTTATACGTTGAATCTTGAGATTTACGCTGGGAAACAACCTGTGGGTCCTTTCTGCATCAGCAATAAACCAAGTGATGTGGTGAAAAGAATGGCGAAGCCTTATTCGGATCTGGTCGCAACATCACTGCCGATAATTGGTTCACGGATATCGACCTTATCGACGATTTGAAAAGAATAAGCTCTCATATGTTGGAACTATACGAAAAAATAAAAAGACAGTTGCCCCCACAATTTGTTTCGGTTAAAGGACGGAAACAGTACACCAGCATGTTTGGTTTCAGCGATGGAAAAGCTTTGGTGTCATACATCCCGAAAGTGAAGAAGAACGTGATCCTCGTGTCCTCGCTTCATGATAACAACACCATCGATGTTGAATCTGGAGAGCAAAAGAAGCCAGACGTAATCACTTTCTACAATTCTACCAAGAGCGGCGTTGATACAGCAGACCAAATGTGTGCTACTTACAGCGTGAGCCGAAACGTCAAGCGTTGGCCAATGGTCATATTTTTTACAATGCTGAATGTAGGTGGCATTAATTCTCAGGTGATTTACCTAGCAATCAACTGAAGCGCTTCTAGAAGAGTTTTCCTAAAAACTTTGGCCCACCAACTGGTGCTTGGAGAGCTAAATCGAAGAGTGCGAAGACAGTTGGAATTCCACCAATCTCCAAATGCGTCTGAAAAGGTATCGTTCCATCACTGATAATAAGGAAATTCATCTCCTCCACCCTCCAAAAGACGTAGGTGCTTAACCTGCACCATGGAAACGGGTCTCAGAAGGATGTCAAATTATCAATGTAAAAATGTTACTCCGCTATATGCTTGCACACGCAATATGGTCTGTGAAACGTGCTATATTGCCTGCCAGTGCGCGTCTTCTGCCGAACCTCAACTAAGCGACTCTGAGTGAGTGTCGTCCTAAACTCTGCACAATAATGCTGCAACCTTTTACTAAACTTTCTAGTTCATTTAATTTGTTTTCCCGATAATTTGAGTTTATTTGGATTAGAAGTATTCATACCTTTAATGTTTGGAGTTTTCTGAAAAACAAATGCGTTTTCTTTTGTAATGTATTTTGTTTTCTTTGAAACTATCGTGATGACGGCCCATAATCACTTTTAAAACTAATGCGTAGCAATTACAATTGTTTTAATTGCGCTTGTCAGGCGCATTGCGCCCGAACTTGCCAGTTCGAATATTGCGCCTGACGGAGGGTTAATATGTAAAAAGATGACATTTACTCTTTTTGACAGTCTATACGTCCAATTTGCCACATTCAAAAAGGGGCAAAAACCAGATCGTTTTTCAGTTACTGCGTGTATGCGAAAGCGCGTTCCAGTGTTTTATCTAGTTCGTTGGTGTTTCCTATATTACGGTTAAATATTCATAAGTGAACCCACAATTCAAGTTAAGTGCATTTCAAGATATAAGAATAACATTTTTAAATTTGCAATGGTTTTATTGCACCTCCTCTATCGACAATTAGCTGACCGCTTATTTAAAGGTTACCATGTATGTACCTGCTTACAGTATACGAATCAGACCTTAAAAGAATATTCTTACACCTCGAAATGCACTATTCTCTAAAATTTCCATTTATTTACATTCATTCCTCTATTTATTTATTATTTATTTCATTTAATGCATTTACAATTTATGCTTTCATTAACCTAAAAAAAAGTATGCAATCTAGTTTAGAAATCTTTGTAAGCAAAAGAAGTATAATAAATAATAAAAATAAAGCTTTGTGAGAAGTAAGTACTTGTGCATTAAGACTGAACGAACTTATTTTTTGAGATTGCAACACTTTGCCCTTATTAAATATTTCAAAGCAAAATTTTGTCGAAAAAATTTAACTTTAGCATACGATGCATAAAATGACTGTTGCAATACCCACCGATATATAGGCATTGACAATCGCGCTATATGTGTTTCTATTTTATTCCGACGCGCTCTTTTCTACCATTCTGCTTTTCTATATCTAGTTAAATTTTGACGATTAAAGTATATATATATCGCTAAAAAAACATGAATGGGAATAGAAAAACCGAAGTCGAGTTCTGTGTAAATATACACAACACTTACACTTTTATTTCTTAGAAAAAAATGGTGCGGAAACATCGGTCCAATTATATTTTGTCATCTACCTGGCTATCCTAATGAGATGAGTTATAACAAATATGTAAATATTGATAAATTAGAGTTTCCTCTTGTTTGAAGTATGGCTTAGGTAATAAACTGAATAATTAAATGTAACGTTTCGACATTTAATTTAAAAGTTAAATGTAACAGAGGTATAGAAGTCGAAGTAACTGGGACAAATCACAAACATGTTAAAATCGTTACACTTTAAATATTTAGTTTTTTTTTTGCTCCAAATAAGACGAAACCCTAATATAGTATTTTGATTAAACATCTTTCAACAAAAATATTGATAAATGCGATTTAGTGCCAATTTATACTGATAAAGGTTTGCAGAGACTGTGAAATAAGCGACAGTGCCAGTTTCATCGTATTTCCGTAATACGATACGTATGTAAATATACTCTGTATTATTTTCTAATATATAGGTATGAGCTTTCGTATAATACGGTTTAATAAACTCGACAAATATTCTTATTTGATAGTATTACCCAGGTTATAAGTGGTGACAGTTAACTGCGGTAATAAATAGTAATTGAAAGGCATTATAAGCAGCTTTATATTTTTACTAAGATCTAGTAGACTGCTTCCATAAACTGTTTCTAAATTTTATGGCAGTAATGCTGATATATAAGTTTATTAAGAATGGGTACAACACACGTCACCTATGTTGCCTTGATTGAACAAATAATACAACGGAACCCAATTGAATGTTCCAAAGTCCCTAAGTTTTCGTTGATGATAACAATGAATATCACTTGTAATGTTGGTTGAGATTGAAATCGATTGTATATTTGTGTACATACGAAAAGTAGACTCAACCAAAATACAAAATGTTAAATTATTTATTATAAGGGATTATGGTTCATATAGTTCCAGTAAAACCTTTAAAAATACATATTGCTCCCAATACAGTTTAAATGCACTTGAATATCTGGCGACCAAAGGTGACCATTAAAAATGCTTCAGTAAAATAAATGTGAATTATTTTTTATGTAGTAATCCCATCTGAAAATGCCAACAGATTGATGAACGTACATTCATCTCGGAGACAACTGAATAAACGCAACACGAAATAAACGAAGGATTTAAGCCCCAGACAATTCGTTTCAATTTCTGCGTATGCGTATTTAATTGTGATCCCGGTTACAGGGTAATTTATTGCCGACCGGAACGCGTAGTTACATCGGACCGCTCCGGAACCGTCTAAATCCTAGTCCGCACGGTTTTACTGTCATTAATTAAAATCACGAGTGATAGTAGTTAACTTTTTATTTCCTTCGCCGGCCGTGCCTCCGGACTATATTGTTTAATTTTTCCGCAGTGTCCACTTTATTGGATTATTGTTTATTGGGCATTTAAATTGTAGCCTCCCGACACCGTATATTCAGTGTGGGCTATATAGGAGAAAGCGTTGCACTCAGGTGCGCGTTATTTTTTTTTCTCTGTGCCAGTAAACAGTAAAACAGTCGTAAAAGCGGAAATAAAATCTGGGAAAGACTTTTAATTAAAAAGATTTGATTAAAATATTTACAGAAGAGGTATATAAATAGTAAATGAGTAAGGAATGCTAACCCAAAGGAAACTTACTTTCCCAGCTGAATTTACTTAATCTACACTTCTTTTACTTGAATGCTTATGACTACGTAATTTTTACATATACCGTCCTGTATATGTGATAATAGTAGGTCTTTATGAAATATGTAGCTTATCTGATCAAATATTCCCAGAGAACTTTGTATCTTGAATACAAAAGATGTGGGCACTATGATCCGGCTTTTAAACGTAAAGTACTTGTGAACATTTTTGAATTTATGTATATGCAGTGTATTTGTGCAAATCTATGTATGTGTACACCACATTGAACAAAAGTGTTACCAACCTACATATCAAAAAAAAAATCTTAAGGAATATTGTTTCTGTAAGTTTCTGTACCTATTGAAAGGTGTACGCGTTCCGAACCAGTATATTGCGGATGACTACTGTTGTAGCCCGTAGAAATAACCGACATCTCATAGCAAATAAACGTACAGAGATGGAATTGGCTGACGGGTCCGATAAAATCAGATAAATACTTATTTGGTCGAAAAAGAAAGTGCAACGGAAATATTATAATTGCCCAAGGCCTGCAATAGCACTTTCCTCATTTGATTTGAATACTATTTTTTCCCAGCCAGTCCAATTTTAAATAAATGTCTGACAATAATAAAGACATACCTGCGAGTGACATGACAGATAGTGGCTTAATCTGTCAAATATTTTTTGAGAACTGTCAAGTTAGCTTCGTTTTAAAAGTGTTTAATAATAATTTAATTGAAATTTAATACCTAATAATTTAGCAATTATCTCATAAATTGGCTCAGACTGGGTCGAATGTACTTATGTCATGTATCAATAATGTCACATATTATAAGATGTATAGTTTCATCATGTCAATGTCACTTACTTTCCGCTCTAGGGAGGAAAAGTACAACTTTCCTCCCTGCTAGGAAAAGAACAGTTTTTTGCCCATAACCTCGGCGGTGCTTTCCTCTGTACATATATCAGTATCTGTAACTACACCATTTTCGATAGTTACTTCTAACAAAACTACACGAACCGAAACCAAATTCACGTTATTCAAATTCACTATCAATAGATGAGGAAGTAAGATAGTTCAGTAATATATTACGCATCTTGTGTTTTAAAGGACGATAGACTTAGCGACAAAGCATACGGCAATTTAACAAAAGCAGATTTTTTTTTTAAATAGGTAACTTAGATTTATAAAATTTAAATAATACAAAAAAATATTTTTGGCCATTGATATGGTCTCTAATATCATAGTGCAGAGGGATTCAAATTCCGAATCTATCTTTGTCAAATATATATATGTAAACTCCTAGTAGTTGTTAGGAACATCTTGCGCTGCCATCTGAAAGTTTTATCTTTAATAATTAGGATAACGTAGTAATTGTTTTTACAATTATTTTTTAGTCAATCTTTAGAGAAAAGCGGAATATGGACAGCTGTTAAACGGAACAAATAAAATATTTTATATAGGCACCCACAACTATAAATTACGAATTAACAGCAATTTGATTAACTTATTAATCAAAAGAAAACCCTTTCAATTAAAATACTATATGCCTGGATTTTTTTCTCTATAGAAGTAAATAAGTTTAAGTGTAAAAAATAATTGCCATTTAAAGCTAGGAATTTTCTTCAAAAATCCGAAAGTGATTTGCCGTATTAATTTTTTGCTTTCTAACAGTCATCGATCAATACACAAGCAAAATTATTAACTTTGATTGAAAGGAATGTCGTCGTAGACACAACTAATTTGCGTCCTGGAAAAGGATTAGATAAGCGATCCCTATCAACAGTAGTTTTGGTATATATATTAAATTCGTACGCCTGAACATCTTTATGTGAAAGCCAAACGTATTCGATGATCATTTATACCTAGCGCATGACACTCGTACATGGTAAGCATAGAAACGCTAATTTTTACCTTTTCTTCGTTGCATCTGCTTATTCTGCCTATGGATTGTTTCTAAGTGAGTCGGCATCAGGCAATCCAATCTTAGTTTGTCAATATTGAGACAGCACGAATGTCTAGTATTTCAATTAGCACAATTACCTGTGAATTACATACCATCTAATTCAGTGTTAGGCGGATATTGCACCATAAAATGTGTAATGGGTTAACTTTTACAAATCTTTAAAAATTTGTTGTTACATCTTTGACTACTATATAAATCCCTTGGATCAGAATGATAAGATCATTTGCGTACTGGGTAATGCGGACATTGTTTTTGCAATTTGGTTACTTGGACAAATTGGGCTAATGAGTCTGATTCGAGTAAAGCGAATTTTGGAAAGGCGCCACGCTATTATAGGTACCTTAAATATGTAAATAAAGTAAGATATCGTCTTGTACGACAACTGTTCATGATCTGCATCATTCTCACTAATATTGTCTTTTATTTATTTCAACAGGCTCACCCACCGATGACCACAGTCCAGTCCTCAATTTATCAAAAAGCGGTGGAGGTAGTGCTGGATCGTTAGGAGACGGCGAACATTCTGGTAGCGAAGCTGATGGGCCTGATGTACCTCCCTCCCCTCGTTCTCCTAGATCCGCGGCAGAAGACGAGGAAGAGGATAACATTTCAGAAGCGGACGATGAGGACGAGAAAGATCAAGGTATAGTTTTTGTAATAATAAATATAAAGTAAAAGTAATTAAGATGCTACCAAAATACATAAGATAGATTTACTTCAAAGTAGAAGTAATTCATTTATTATCGCATAAAACGAGTAAAACTTAGGAGTATTAGGGAAAGGAATTAAGCCCTGAATCATAGATTTGCCGCTATAATTAATTACAGATCATTGTATCTGTTGTCCGCCATCCATTATTAAAAACTAATGGGCTGATTATATTTGATAATAAAATATACAATCTGGTTTAAAGAAATTAAAAAGTTAATAATTCGTGAATGTCAACTTTTATAGCAATAAATAAATCTAAGGAACAAAACTTACAACAATAGGTGATTGACGAAAGGATGTTTTTTTTTTCGAATTCAATGTGACATTGAATTCGAAAAATATTGAAAAATCAAAGCAGTAAACATCAATTAGAATTACAACTATTACAAAATCTGCATGACAGTCGTACAGATTTTTCTGTACTTTAAAACTCTCTTCAAGCAAAGACATATTTAGAAAATTTGTTATCTCTTCTGCTCTGATTGACTGGGCTCTTTTCATTTTGTACATTCATTGACGCCCCTAAACGACACGTCCTGGGAGATCAAAATTATTTTGGCCAGTAACTGGTAGTTTTATTAAAAGCAAATGGTTTGTTAATGAAAAAATGTAAAGAAATATAAAGGAGGTTAAATAAAACCGCCAATCTTGCTCTGTTCTCTTCATTTGCAACGTTTCGATATATTCCAATATCTTTCTCGAGCTACCAAGAAATTAGTTACAAATAAGATCATGTACAAAAATTACGATTTCGGTAGAATGAAAATATGAATGAAAGATATTCCTAATTAGAAGACAATTCCATAAATTAATACGAGTACCCTATCACTTCGTATATACGGAGTTATGCCTTCTAGTTGGGAATGTCTTTCATTTATATTTTCATGGTTATCGTAAAATTTTTACATGATATTATATGTAATTAATTTCTTGATTGCTTGAAAAAAATTGGGAATATATCGAAACGAGATGAAGAGAAAAGTAAAAAAGTTAGATCATATAGCTCAAAAATTGGCCGTTTTATTTAGTTTCCTTTAAATTTGACATAGAGCATAACCTTGTAATGATCGTAAATAAATATATCTAAATTTTAATACTGACAGGTACTTGAAACGTAATTTATATCGTCACATATATCATAGGCCTTTGGTATTACGTACTGATTTCAAAATATTTTTTTTCATCTTTGTTTCTAACAGCTTGGGGCATTTTATATCTGAGATGCTTTTTAAACATCGAAGGTACATTTTATTGTATCTTGAACTTCTCTAACAAAGTATCTATCACATGCATCGAAGACACTTTTACATTTAAGTATTTATTCCATTCCATTATCTCTATCATACAACTGCCACTATTTTTATTATTTATTTTTCTCGGTGTACTTTTTAAAATGTAAGATCTTAAATATTTCTATTAATTAAGACTGAAGTAATAATGATCTTCGAGAGATTTGGGAATAACAGTAGGGATAGGGAAATGAAATACAATCCCAATATGCATTCCCTGGCAAAATTAAAGCAAGTGCCTACATTTATGTTCGATATACTTGACATAATTTCGAACAAAATATTAGACTTTAACAGGAAGACTATTACTATTTCATGGAATGTGAGGAAAGTTAAGTCAGTTAAATAGGAAACCAATATTTAGAACTCATAAACGATAGTAGTTCTGCAATTTGATTTTTATTTTTTGTTATCTGGGATTTACCTATAGGTACTTTTTTCTTTACTTAGATATAATATTGTGACAAATAGATAATCACGTTATAATACGGGTATTTTATAATAGAATAGATAAGGGTCGACATAAATACTGATGTAATGATTGATGATGAATTCCTGATGATTTGTATGTAGAAGTATAACATCTTGCGCAGATATACAGGAACTAAAATACACATTATGGGATCTACTATACTGGTGTATTAATTTTCTCCGAGAGTGTATTTTGGTTTAACATAATAAATGGTAATCTTGGAAGCCATGTTCTATTTCGCGTAAGCAGACATTGAATAAAGATAGTCTGATAACTGATACTTTTACTTTCTGATACTGATAAAAGTTGTAATTATTGTAATCCATTGACGGCTATAATTACACTTATCCTTGTTGTTAGTATAAAATAGTTTCGAATAGGTAAAGATTATACACTAATTATTTATGCCGATGCGATTCAGAAGCAAACTGGTATTACACTCATATCGCAATTAGCAATTCTTCGCGACGTGATGGTCTTTAGTCTAGCCACAGTCTAGTTCTTTTAGCTCCGGGGCAGAAATGAAACACTTAACTCGCGTGATGCCCACATAACCAAAACAAGTTGAAATATGGCAATGAGCAAACCGGTTCGAGACGAGATCTCCGGATCACCAAAAAGGAAATAGACGGACGTATAGAGTGCATTAATGTTCATAAAAATTACCGAACCGGCGCTGTACAATTAATATAGTACCTGAAAATAAAAACGCTACAGCTTATGCAAATCAGAGTATTGCTCATAGCGAGTAAGTGAATATCTTCCGTGCATATCTTAAAAGTTAGATACTACTATTGCTATTTATTAATTTTGCGTTGACAGTTTTTTTATATTGTTTTAGTCTAATATTTAATGACGTTTAATAGGAAACCAAATATGTTATAGCTTCTTAAATTCAAAGAAATTGCAAAATTAAAATTATGAAGAAGTATATTCATATATAAGAAAGGTAGCATTAATGTTAACACAAATAAAACTGAGTGAAGTACTTATTTTATAATTAAACTATCTTACATTTCAGTTTGAATATTTCATTAGTTTTTGAAGTATAACAAATTTATAACAGGTAATAATAATTCTTGCTACATGATTTATGAAAATAAAATTTGCATAATAACTTCAAAAATTTCGATTTCAAGCGTACTTCAGCATAATAAATTTTCTTAAGGAGCTTTGAATTATTAATTATAACCAGAGTAAGGACAATCCCATACGTGGCGAATCATGCACATACGAGGGCCGATAAACAGTTATGCGATTGCTCGTATAAATGCTATAATGGAATTCACCTGGCAAACTTCGTATTATCCGTGTTTCAAACTAACATGCGTTCATAAAGTACGTGGAATATTTTAATCCAGAGTGATGACACACATACTCTTTATTATTTTATTTGTTTGTAGCCCGACTGATGGTCGAGTGGCTTGCACGCTTGGCTATCAGTTGCGGGGTCCTCGGTTCGAGCCCGACGGATCGCTATCAGAGTGAGGTTTTCGTGATTTCCCTTACTCCTTGGCAAATGCTGAGAGACGAACATCTTAAGTCGCTCCACGGGCGCAGGCGTAATAATAACTCATGGCTGGCGATGTCCCCTGTAATTGGCGAAAGCTGTTGGGGGATGCTAAGGCATGAATTATTATTATTATTATTGTTAACTAGAAGTGTCAAGCAACTATGTTTCTGCGATGGCCTACGCATTGACGACGCTCGTAAAGCTAATCTTACTTATATATTGCATTGCATTCGAATATTTTCGTTGAGGCTTTACACGAGAAGTAGTAATTTGTAAAATTAATTTATAATACCTATTTTAAATATAGCATCATGACTATTATAACAAGAAAAAAATATGTGCACTGAGAGAAAAGACCTTTTAAATCAAAGAAATATTTCCTTGCTGCTATTTAAAAGAACTTAGTTAAAACATTATTTATACTGAAAATAATATTAATTCAGTGAAAGAAACATCTATTGTTTGAAAGAAAAATGGCTATTTTACATAACAATCGAGAAATATTTCTCTAATGCTAGTATTTTGTCTCTGTGTGATTATATTTTATGTTTTCTTTTATATTCATTTCGTTATATTCTCTAAAGTTTCCTTTATTAATGCGGTTAGTTTTCTTACACATCAATGGGAACTTATACCTACTATGTTAAAAATAATCTCATTACATCGTAAGTTGTAACTGGAGGGAAATTGAAGTAACGAATGGGATCATAATGCTTCTTTCGCAGCTGTACATTATATAATCTTCTTTTCTCAAAATTATCTTAGAACAGAACATGTTGAGAATTAAAAATATATTCGGTAGCTTAGCATAAAAGTAAATCTATAAATAACAAAAATAAGGGAAGTCTAAACAGTTATAGATATAGATATTTATAATTCCGCAATGTGGCTTAATACCCAACTACTAAGTCAAGTGCTGCTTTAGAAAACTAGATACATATCTCTTCATCTTTCCACTTCCTCGTACACATATGTTCGCTCTTAATTATAACGCTCTTTTACACGATATGTTCTTTCTTATCTGTTTACATAAATTCATTGCCAAATCCAGTAATTTAAATAACTTTTGCACTAAATACAAGGTTTTTTTTTAGGTCTAATTAACAATATAAATAGGTTAAAACACCAGTATTTTGGCTGGGGCCACTATTCCAATAAAGCTGCGATATATACTCATTTTATTAGCTTAAGGGGCTTTAGCCAGCTAAACGAAATGTGTATGCATTATAGTGTTAAATAAAAGTTAACGTGAGTTCTTAAAAAAAAAACAATAACTTATAATGATATAAGGTACTATAATCGCCTTCAACATCAAAACTTCCTGTGACTTAAAAATAAGAAAATCAGTTAGTAAGAGCGTTCACTTCTTGGTTTCTCTTTGAATTGTTCATTTGTAGAAATATTGAATACACTTTTGTGTTGTTATTGCTAGTCATATAATACAATTAAACAGAAGTGCAATTTACAGGATTAATCCAATATATAAATAGTGTTTTTTAAAAAGACAATCATAGTATTCTGCTTTTTTGTTAATACTGGATTCAATATTACAAGAATAAATTACCTGAAGAACCAATATATATGTGTATGTATAAAGAAATCTCTTGAAATAGCAAACAGTTCATTAACAATTAAACCTAAACTAGGTGCACAATAACTTTAGTATTTCCGTTATTACTATTAGTCTTTATAATTGAAATAAGATTTTATCCAATTAAGAATTTAACTCTTTAGGTGATCATGTAAATGACAGCAATCATCAAAATTTTATATTCTTCTTTATTTTATATTCTTAGCGTCAAGAGCTAAAGATTATAGGTTTTTAGACGCAGCATTTTTTTTATTTTATTTACTATATGATTGCCATAAAATATGTCATAAATCATACATGGGTACGGGCATTAAGAAAATAAAAACGATCTCCCGGGCATACAGATGTAATGGTCTAAAACGAGTTATTTCTTTAATATACCCTTAATGCTGTTAATCTTTTCTGTATTTAGTCATCATTAACTATAGCGTTCCATATAAATTCTTCACTTTTCCAATTGTCAACGGCAGAGAGTAATTACCAAAGGGTCAGGTATCTTTTCAGGTCATCATTAATATATACGGTGATATATACCTACTCCATCATATATATATATATATGAGCACTCACGAAATGCATGTATGTAAGTGAAGTTATTTCCATCTAGTCACCCAAAAAAACGTTGTTCCCACTAATGATCGATTTCTCTGTAGGATGATGCTGATTTTTAGATTCACTAATTACACGTTTGTATATATATAATATACTGTGTACTTTCCATTTTCAATTCCTACATTGTAGCAAAACTCCAAAATATTTCATTAAGAGACAATGAAATTGGAATACTAGTTACTTACCCTTCTTTGTATTAGTTTACTTCTAAGAATCACAAAATAAGTTAACATCTGCTATACTATATGTAGGTATATTATAAATATTCATTAATCTCATGGCTAAACATGAGATTTTAAAAGTCTCACACAGAAACTGCTCAAATATTACATTACAATTAGGTATTTCTATTATAGAAATTTACTATTGTACTAGTATGAAATACTATTTATATTACATGGATATTTAGTTATTGCATTAATTAAAGCTAAGCGTAAATCATTTTGTAAACCTGTGTAGAAAAATAAACAACATTTGGCTTGTCAACGCGGGCGTATTGGTTTGCGTCTGGTATTTCGTTCTACTGGAATCACTTTGATGATCGCGATGACCCATACATCGAGAAAGTAGGAATACCGAATTTATCTTCTCAGATTTACGAAAAACTACAATTATAATAATTATTAACTTAGAAATATTGTTTAAATTATTAATTTGTACTGTGGTATTGTTTGCCGGATGTTAGCACATATCTGGTGACATGGTGACAAGTTGATGTTTATGCAGAAATCTTCTGTTTGGGATTTGTTCTTCGGTATCTAATGATGTTAAAGGTAACGGTTTCACCGAATTTGACGGTTATCTCAGTACATGTTTTTTTTTCAATTTCTATTAAATTAGTACCAGCATTTGCGAGATAAGTGGTTAACGATCTTCGCAAGGAATGACCAGTATATAATTAGCAATCAGGTAAATTCAGAAATTTGGCAATTTGTTGGGGAACTTTTCCAAATTTGTTGATACTCATTGCTTGTTTAGTACATTTATCATACTGGTAATTTCAATGAAACCTACAAGTGGCATTGCTTACTGCCAGTGGACTAACGCTACCATACTTCTTGCAGGGTAGTTTGTTTTCATGTTTGTTATCGTTTCCAGCATGACCTCATTACCCAGATTTCGAATATTATTTATTTCTAGGAAGTAGAAATTAATGATAAATTATTAATTAATTCTCGTAAACGACAAGCATTACAAAAAAAATGGATGCCTACTTATAGAAAGATTACTTTATTTTGGCATTCAACTGTAAATTTACTTTACTTAAGTTTTTGTTGATAGTTTTATATCGTTAAATACGCCAAAAGCACGTGTTCGTGCTTTCTGAATGGATTTTTGAAAAGGAAATTCATACCTATCACGGGATTTCGATGGTAGAATGTTGGGAGTAACAAAAATAACCAAGAACTTACAAGAAATTTTTACACTTTGAAATTGAAACCTCTTAATAGATGTTATGACATAAACTATAACGTTCAGATGAGTCAAGTTGATAACTGATAACTAATAAATTAATGGACTCTTTCCTACCTGTTTGTTCGAATAAAAATGTAATATTTGGGAACTGTTATTTTCTTCACCACACGGAGAAAATGATTTTCTTGTTTACAACCAAATAATGTTGCTAACATATTCCTAAATTATTAGCTAATTTAAGTAATATTAAAAAAAATATTCCTATATTCAATTAAACAAATATTTTGTAAGTATTTACACTCAAGTAAAAATAAATATTGCAGTATATTTTTATATAGCAGCTTTTCCGGTACAGTATATAGCAAATATGGTTAATACTTATCTGTAGTACCGAAATTGTCGCATAGATGGCCCTTCTCCTATTTCATTCCAGGAAAGGAGCATATTTAGCACAAATAGCGTGACAAATACGGCTACAACACATTAATATGGCGTATTTACCATCAGATAAACATCTGATGGGAGCGGCGATCATTTGAAAGGACCAACTACATGATCTCCGTATATGATAGATATGGACATATGGATTTTTTCAATAACCGATTCTTTTAAATCAATTAAAAATACTCACAGCATTTTGTTAAATGGTCAAAGTTTATTTATTTAAAACAAAATACTTCTAGCTATTCGCACAAACCAATACCTGGTTTTAATAACAAAAAAAAACATTCGTCAAATTAAATATTCATTTAAATATAATATTCGAAATTTGAGAAGTTGAAGCATAATATATATTTGAATTAAATGAAATGATTAATGGTTAACATTACTAAATTATTTTGCAGTCTGAAATAAAAATTTGTTTGTCACTACGTAAACGAATCATTTTTTTGGGTAAGATCAAATTTGGTTGACGCAGCCAAATCGTTTTTTCCGTGCAGATACGGTTTTCATCACTGGAAATGGAAATTGAGAGTTTCATGGTGACTAAACAATATAGAAATGTTAGTTTTCTTATATGGGAGCATTTTTTTAATGAAATATTCTTTCAACGAAAGGGTGTATATCTTAATTAAAAAGAATAATCAAACAAAAAAAAAGAATTTCTTCCGTTGGAAACAGTGTTATGTTTTGAGTATAAACAACAAAGATATATACTTAAAGAAATTTTTCTCATCAGCATACAGAAAAACATTAATTTGCTGCGGTAGTTTTATAAATACGTTAGATGTATTATTTAAGGTTTATATAGTATTCTATCAGCTTAAGTGTAATCCAAATAATAGAATTTTTGAAAAATTTAGGATTAACTAAAAATCTGTGAAAAAAAATGTATTTCTTACAAGTTTAGATTTAAAAGCTTCGTGAAACATAATTGATTCCTAAGCCCATAATTAAATTCGGACCAAAACTGGTACTGTACTGCCTACAGAACGAGAAAACGACGTGGTTATATACACATGCAGAACGTTGTTTTAGTTAAAAAGAAAAAATGGAATGAGAACCGGCCGGTATGGACGTATACCTTTCCCGTCAAAACAGCCGGCATACCTTCGTGCAACAGTGATATAAGTTTTCGAATAATGGGAAATAAATCATATTTGATTGTTCCTGCGCGTGTACGGTCATCGTTTTAGGAACAGTAAAAATATCCGCGGCTAATTTGTTTGTTTTAAGATATTCGGTCGTGTACCGGTCTACCTATAGATACGTATGTGTGTGTGTGTGAATACGTTTATGCTTTCAATTCCCAAAGATAAATGAGCTCGATGCATGCTCTCCGCACCGCTTCTTTTGACATCTTATTAGGTAGACCGCAGCCTGGTCAATTCAATGGTTAACTCCCTTGTTATACGGCGCCATAAATATATATATATATAAAACGTGCTTTTTGTTTTCAATATTTTGCAGGTTTTTTGATTATATTTTTATAAATATACTGTCATAGTTTAATCATTTGATATTATTTAAGTGTAACAGTACTAGTTTTACTGCTATGTATTTTAAAAATAAAAAGGATATAACAACAAAATAATGTAAATGTGGCAGTAAACAGCCAGACGATATCCAGGTAATGTAGGAAATCTCTGCATTTGGCAAGTTCTTCAAAGGCATTTTTCTTCAGAATGTTCGCTTCTGGAGGTAAAGTAGTGAAATGTCTACACATCGAAATTAAATATTAGAATGTGAACAGTATATTTTTTTATAACAGATATTGACAGATTATAGTTGGATCACGTTTCAGTTGGAATGAACATTTGTATTTTTTACAGTCTACTTATTTTACTTAAATTTGGTCTAATAATGTTTTTATATGTACTTGCAATCCAAGTGCATTGATATGTTAATAAAAAGACAAGGAAAATTGCTGGAATTCGGTTTGGTCAAAAATCGACGTGTATGCAAGGTTGCATACTTTTTTATACAGTAATTAATTTTAAGATTGTTAGTTCAACATAGTAATAAGTATTGTGAATTTTTTAAATGTATTTTTCCCATGATGTAGAAGCACGTACCTTTATCTTATAATGAATATAAGGTGATTTCAGAATTTTGCAATGATTATTTATTTCAATTTAGTGTAACCATTCCATAGTTCTATTTGGTCACATGGGCATTCTCATGTATTAAATATCTTATATTCCCCTCACTTCGGCGAAAATAACGGATTTTTCAAAGGCAGATTGCCCCCGCCTGATGGAAGACAATCGCTATCGAAGTCTGTTAGAGAATTCCAATTCAAAAGAATTAAATTTGTAAAATGTAACAGCTATTTTGATAAAATCCTGTTTATTCCAAATTTCAATCTAAAAATGATGTTTATTGTTAAACAAAGTTTATCACATTAATTTTATCCATAATTTTACCTAAATAACTGTTGGGTAAAATTATATACTGACGAGCCTTGGTAAGCTAAAAAGTATGTATGCTGATATCAACCCAGTGCTACTCACATTGTAACGTGGCTTAAAAATAATCTATACATTATCGACTGGGGTGCAATAAAAATATTATTTAGGTAAGAACTGATTGGAATGAAAAAAATGGTATCGATAAATTTATAATCCTTATTATCCTTTTTTTTTCGTGTGATCTCTCATGATTTTTAAATGGAAAACTTATGTTGTTGCAGATTTGGATGAAGGCGATCTTCCGCTGCCTGCTGCGCCCGGTAGCGATTCCCAACAAGCCGCTATAAACTATTCGACATTAGCCAACGCAGTCGCCTCAGCCAATGGTCCCAGTCAAGATCCCAGCGTCTCGTCAACGGAAACGCTCTTGCGTAACATACAAGGTCTGCTGAAAGTGGCCGCGGACAACGCCCGGCAGCAAGAGAGACAAATCAACTACGAAAAAGGTACAAACAGCAACATGGTGTATCTGTTGTCGCTGGCCCAATATTACATGTACTTAGCGGCCACACAGAAATGCTAAAAACAATTGTCTCGAAGTTGTTCGAAAGAGCTGTTGGGTATTATGATGCAATGTTTAAGATAGTGAAAACGTCTGTATCGCTGTAAAAATACAGAAGGTACTGTTATTTGGTCGCGCACAAGTTCACTGGGTAATCCCTCGAATATCACGTTAATCACCATATTTTCATATCGTCTTCTTTGTAAATATTTTTCGGTGCACTATGTATAAAATTTTATTTGAAACTGTAGAAAATACCAATATTATATTGAATGTTCAAAAAGTTTTTCAATCGTGGAAAGTCGAAGTGCATGTTTCATATAAATGAGAGTATTACTAGGTTAATTGATAATCACATAGCGTAAATTGCATTTATTTTACACAGGCGTCAATCAAGAACTGGAAGGCTTTTTGGACTTGTGTATGTATGTAGATTTGCAGACCGGTGCAAGATGAACTATAAAGTTGGTATTATTTTAATTGATTCGATAGAGTTTAATAATTTATTGTAGCAATTCTCAAAGAGCGTATTATATTTATTTGTAACATAATAACTAATTAATTCCTATAAATAAATTTCAATGATTTTGTTACGCGTTCTATACACAAAAAAAAAACCACAATACTAAAATTATACTGAATTTTCAAATCTATGTAGAAACGCGAAACTGAAACTTTGTTTTATATCGGTATTCGACACGTTAAAGATGTGAATTATCGATTTAAAGCTTAAAAAAGAATCTTAAAAAATCGCTGTGTATATATTTCTTACAGTAGCGTCCTTAATTCACGTGTACATACTAATTTTGTCTACGAAGTAATATTAAAATTAATCTTGTACAAAATATTCTGAAAACAACTTTTAAAGAGTTTATTCTTTTCAGAATCGATTAGATTAGTAAACAGTAGGTGTGTGTACATATGCATATTACGCTACTTTTGTCTCGCTGTATATGCATATAAAAAAATCAAATATTTTATAGTTAATGTCGAATTGCAAATTATACATAATACAACTTACATGATAAAAAAAAAGAAAAAAAGTAATTTTTACAAGAATTACACCTCCCGCCATAGTAACTGGGAAGTGATAAGATTTGCAAGTAGATAAGTAATTGTAAATTCTCTCCAATGACGTGTGAGAATTCAGTGATGGGATTTAGAAATTCTGTCCGCTGGAGACTTTGTATATTCATGGTGCCATTGCACGAAAAAGTGTTATTTAGAATGTAGATGTTTATTATTTTTAAGTTAATTTAAAGTGAAGATATGAATGCGTTTTATCTATTTATATGATGGAAACTTTGATATATTCTTTTCCATACAGAGGTTTTTCTTTTATATGTTTTCGGTAAGATTCCCGATTAAAATGATATAAAAACCAGGTGAATATATCAAAATTTTCTGTATACCAAAAAAGTAAATTAACAAATGAATTGATTGATTCATAATGAGAATTTCCTTATTGAAAAATTTTCATTGTTTAGTATTAGGTTTAATTATGTGTGATGTACATGTTATTCAAAATTGAAAATAAATGAAATTGAAAACTGATTAAATTGAGTTTCAATCACTTAGACTCTTATAAAGGGGGGAAGTGCGGGTATATACTTGTTTCGTTTTAATAATGATAAAGAATTGGCACAAATTCAATCGAGGGAATTCGACCAAAATAGGTAGGTGCATTTTCTTTATTTTATTTATAATATTTTTCTACTTTATTTGATTATTTACTTTTTGGTTTCTCCGACTAACAGAATAACTAAATTCCAGCACTGATTGCATCCACGTTCATCAAGAAAATATGCAATTATTTGTAAAGCATTGGAACTATGATATCTGTGTATCCATTTGAAAGCATATAAATTTACCAAACATATTCGTTATACGTAAACAGATTCGTGTATCCTAGAACATCCCCCCTTTATACAATTGCCTAATACTATTTTTCTGCAAATGATGTGGAGAAGTGAGTAACCCACGATTTATATCCATACCTACACATACGGTTTAGAGTTTAGATGTAGTAATTAAAAAAAGGGTGGCTTGCTCATGCTACTTGCTCCAAGTTGAAGAATTTAACTGATGGATGGATCAACTTCTAGGAACTGTAACAATATCAAACAACTTCTTCCAAGTATTTATTTAATCATTGTGTTGCACTTCAGTGAAGCAATCGAATTATGTGTAATTCCAACGTAGCTATTTTTGTTTAATTGCCTTAGTAGCGTATAGCTGACTACTCCAAAAAAAAAAACCTAAAAATAAGTTTGTGAATATAAGTAATTTGTAATTCCCACGTCATGTGTTCGTCCAGAAGTACATACCATAATTTCATATTACTCCGAAAGCCACGTAATAACCCAAATTGTGCTACTTAGTTGCTATGTAATCTTACAGTTATTTATTATTCAATGATCATCGTGAATCTAGAATTTCGCAACATTTTATTTCTATATCGTTGCCAATTATGATTATGTACCCTGACATCAATATCAAAATAAAGGAAAAAAGAAGAAAACAAGGTCTTGATTCTCACAAAATTCTTTAATGTATCGCACGACCGGTTTCGCTCTAGCCGAACATCGTCAGGTCGGAATTTAAAATCAGTTTAGAAGTAGTCCAGGTTTAAAAACAAAGTAAAATTAGAAAGTGCAATGTAAATAGTTAACAATAAGATAAATTTGTAATGAACAGACATTAAAAAAGCAATAAAATACTTAATTTAAACAAACAACACTTTAAAATTATTTAAACTAGTTGTCACTTCGCATTCAGAATATAAAATTTTATATTCTGACCTTGTTTTCTTCTTTTTTCCTTTAAATACAACTCACACAGAGTCAAATTATGGATTTTATCAATATCAAAATACTAAATTTGAAATTCAACTAGTGAATTTGATGGTGTGTCGTCAAAAGAAAAAAAAACTTGTAGTAAGTTTGGCGATACCTTTATATGATGGCGATGTTAGAACCAAATTTCTTTAATTTATATCATCACAGAAAAAAGGACTTGGATGTATAAATAATTGTCCTTTCCATTCATAAACTATTTATTTATTATATTTTTAAAACAACATGTTTCGTCTTGGAAATGCTATTATCAGGTCTTAAAAGGCGTCATATCAAAAATACTGCATAAAAATAGTCAAAAACTACCATCTGAAGTGAAATACAAAGAAAGCGCGAATAAAACAAGCAACAAATTAAAATTGCTAAACGCATGATCATGCTATATTGGATGGATATAGAGAACTAAGAAGTACAAAAATACATAAAAGAAGAGTATTAAAGAGAGAGAGAAATGCAATCTGAACTCAAAAATGGCGATTATTTATCATTTGCTGTTATCTATTTCGCGGAGCGTTGCTTATGGTGGAACGTTAGGCAATTATTAATATTAAATAACAAACACCAACAAACTAAATAAGAATCACTTCAATTAATTAGACTTACCTTAGAGATAATATTTAATTAATCCCCATGTTCATCAACTGTCAAATCAGGCCGAGCAATGACTGCAGTGACGTCCTCTCTGTAAATTGACGGGACTTTTGTAAATATCGCCAAAATCGTAAACCGTGTGTGTAATCGCTGGTTGCTGAAAATAGCGAGTGCCATTTGCGTTTTTTCTTCGTTGGTTCAATTACATACAAGTTTTTAAATAACTAATTACGTGACTTTCGGGATCAAGACACGATGTCACAATTTGGGTCATTGTTTTGATAGCTTACATGAATCAGCGTATCTCTTTTATCTTAATAGTAATTATTGATCATTATTCGTTAATTCACTCTTAGATTTCAGTAAGCATTTTAGTTTATTTTAAAAGATTACTATGTAATTATATATGCACTTATTTAAATGCGGAAAAATTACAATTCAATCCATTTACACCGGATTACTACGAATAGAATGAATGGGTCCTTAACACAATTCAGCGAAATTCATTCGAATAGTGCTATAGCGTAGTAATATTTGACGGGTGCGTTGTGAACGACACATCTCTAATAAAAAATAAACTAATGCATTGACTCAAGTTTTGCATTTATGAATTGGTAATATTAATATCTGGCTCCAACTTTATTATATATTTACATTTTTTCCGAAACCGATGTTATCATGCAGACAAAAAAATATAGTTTCTTAAAAGCCAAACTATGTGCATATTCATTCATTCACTTTTTTTTTATCTGTTGTAAGGTTAAATTCTTCATCTGTGACCGAAGATATAAAATGAACGATAATCCTGGACGATATCGTCTCGTTCAGTTTGAACGGATTGAATTGAAGGGGTTTAAAAAATGTTGCGATTTTTTAATGATGCAAACTATTTAGCCGAATGAACTTTCCCATCTGTAATGAGATGTGTAATGTAAGGTGTGATGTAATGTAAGACGTGCTTTGGGTGCCACAACGTTTTTTATGATTTTCAGAAACCGCGTTTTCCGCAAACTCCAATAGAGGATGGTGTTGTACAGGGTTTGAAAAAAAAGTATCCGAATCATTCGAGCTTGAGTGAGTGATAAGAGAAAATGTCGATTACTGGTAATGAAAAGCTCTCTTGCTCACGCAGGGTCACATCGTTAAGATACTTTTTTTTTTGTCTAGGTGTAGCTACCTCGGGTGAAAGTTTTAGTGGTCCCTCATTAAAACTTTAGGTTAGATTTTCATAAAATTTAATGAGAGTAATGTATATATATGCACTCGAAAATTTTTACGGTTTGCTTATTTTTACCAATTGATGTAACCAATATAAAGAATGAGGATTTTTATTCACCTTTACGACACAAAGATGCAAATTAATATTATGCCTTGGACCACCATATGTAATCATTAACAACAACAGCAAAACTGTTATTCAAATGCATATAAAAAATAAGCTTAACATTATAATCAGTAAAATGTAATTTAAAATGTTTTTCCTTCAACTCAATTCACTTTCTCTAAACAATTACAATACTTCCAACTGTAGCTTCCTTAAAAAATAAGATTCTGGATGCTTTTCAAATTAATTATTAGGCTAGATATACTACACAAAAAAATCAAACACAATTAACATAATAAAAATAAAAACAGTTTCAATTCCATTTTATGTGGATTTTGTCTGTAACAAATAAATACGAACATACCACAACAGAAAATCACTGGGACCTCCATCGATAACTTTACGACTCGTAAAATCCCCCAAAAACCTTTCGCGTACGAAGAATGCAATAAATTTATTAATTTAATCGTTACTGCGGGGGGTTTGAGAGGAAAATATTTCCGACTGTCTCTCTCCGACTCTTTCGCTTTCGACCGTAATCTGAATAAATACTAATGCGCCGATATATCCCGAAGTAACGCCGACAAAAGATTAAGAAAAAAAGATAGAACCTAAAGGAAGAATTACAAGCGCAGACATAATAACTGCATTGGCAGTAAACTTTTTAATAGGGGCCCGGGTTCGTTGCTGTTATACATTGTATTTATGCTGGGGTGGATGACTTTCTTTTTTAATGTTCTCCATTTTAAGAGTTTTCGCTCGGCGGAGGTGAAGGAGCAAAAAAAAAAGATGATACCGTCTAAGTAAGAGAAACATTAGCGATAAGTAATTAAATGGGAAACAGTGAATTCCTTTTAAAGTTCATTAGATATTTTGATGGGAAATTGGATTGACGATGAGTTGGGAAATTAGTGGCGAGCTGGGTTTTTTTTGCCTTTTTTCAATACTCTCTGTTTTAATAGAAATAAATTATGGTTTTTCAAGGAGATTATCTCATTAATTTAACGGGTATTTGTTTCATTTGTCTGATCTTTTTAAACGAATAAGACAATTTTTTATTAAACTAAAAGAAACAAAGAATACAAAGAAGGTGCATCTGTTATTTTTTTATAAGATAAATTCAAAATCTTTTAATATATATCTACCCAAACAAAAATGAAATATAGAACATTAGCTGTTGCCCACACTTCACCAATATGAATTTTGGTTTCTGATTTTTTTTAATTTTATTACCTTTAAAAAAGAATATGAATTTCATGTCAACTTTTTATAACATTGTTGGTGTATGTTTATTTATAATTATTTGTCTAACAGCTAGCCAATTACGGGCCAAAAGAGTATCAATTTAGTATGCCTAATAATACTACAACAAACTCTATACATAAGAGATATATAAAACATAAAATGCACAAATGCATTAATTATAAAACCAGCATAGTGTATACAACTCAGAGCTCATCACGGATTAAAAATGCTTAGACTTGCGTGTCAGTGGCGACTATCAACATATTTGTGTTCTGTTTTGGCACATGTAAAAGCGTTGTACTTCTAGTACCACAGACACTAGACACCGTAAAGTAGATTTAGGCTAGTAAGTGATAACTTGCTTGATGACTTGTTAAGATATCTACTATAAGCACGCATTTGATAAAAAAAAGTAAGTTGTTGTTAATATATAGTCCAAATAAAATTGCCTAAAGAAGTTTTATCTTAGTATACGTCCCGCTTTGTAGCTTTATGACATCATTTTGAAGATAGAAACATAACAGATGAATAGTGAGTGTTTTTTGCAGGGGCTGTTTGTTACTTTAGGGATGGATTTTTTTAAAAATCCTTACATGTACAACAATGCGTTAAATTATTATGATGTAAAACTTCACATCAAATTGCCATATACAATTAGGAAAATGTGTCGAAAAGCTTTTAAAAGGCTTTTAACAAAGAAGTAAACACGTTTATTGCTCTCTGGACGAATTTTTGAATAAGAGTTTTAACATGTTTGTTTGTGGAAGTTGTTCGATATCATTTCATATGGTTTGTATTTTATTTTTGTTTCATTCATTTTTTATCTATTTTTTATACATGTTTTATAGCATTTTATTAAACAAACTGACAATATATTACTGAGGATACTACAATAAATTATATCCTCTTCTATTTTACGTACATACATTGCTGAATATGCACAAAATACAATCTGGTTGCGTATTATAAAAACATATAACTCTAAAATTAATTTTCTCCTTATTAAATCAGCAGCGAGATATATGTAGCATTGGTACAAGTTAGAATTTAAAATTTGATAAAGGTTGATTTGACGGTGATAACCAGTCTCTTTTCAAATTTTCATAGCGTCTTTATTTTTTTGAAACGCAAAAATCCACTTTTTTATAAAGTGAAACACGTTATAAATTATATGGAAAAGAATATAACAAAAAGTATAGAACTGAAGATATTTAAACAGGAACCTCAAAACAATAAATATACAGCTCCAGATGGAAACAACTCCTATCCAAGATCGCAAACGCATTACGTCTTTGTCCATAATTTTCTCAA
This sequence comes from Protaetia brevitarsis, assembly GCA_004143645.1. Classification (NCBI taxonomy): domain Eukaryota; kingdom Metazoa; phylum Arthropoda; class Insecta; order Coleoptera; family Scarabaeidae; genus Protaetia; species Protaetia brevitarsis. Next base: position 2,184,252 of record RXPK01000281.1, on the reverse strand, counting down.
ACATTCAGCTTTATTTTAAATGATAATTAAGATACATAACATAATAATGATAATAGTGTCTTTATTTGGTTTCCAAGCAAAATACAAGAAAATGGAAAAGAATAATAAAAGAAAAAGAAAGTACAAAAGAAAGAACGAACGAAAAACTAACTAATGTTAGTTTGAAGTTAAGTCACCAAACCCTAATGATTGCTCTCTAGTGCAAACTAAAGATTTTTAAAACACAAATATATGTACATGTTAATATAGACATAAAAAAAAATACAGTTGTGCTTAATTTCACAGAGATAGTACAAATAGCGCCTAAGCAGTTAGCAAATCAATGAATACCTATTGATTCTAAACAAGAAAACAATATAGTCTTCTTCTACAATCGGATCTATTAAATGTCTTAAAATACTCAGGTAATTCATTGTAATAGTATACAACATTATAAGAAAATAAACATTTAAAAAGTCTTCATGTGATGTAATGGTGATGTGAGGGAAGCTATATCCTAAGTAGCTAATGTGGCGATCGACTTCTGATGATGTTATGATAGAAATGAAAGGAATGCAGTCTGTCTATCATAACATTAATTATAACATTTCAATTGTTATGGAACCCATATAGTACTTAGAATAGGTAGCCTCCTGTTGTACCTTTTTTAGGTGGAGCGCGGGTGTTGGGATGATTTGTAATAATTTAGTTCTCATAAATAGAGTGTCTATCAATTATATTAAGTTATCGCAAATTGTAACGTAGTATAAAATGTCATGTTAATTAATCTTGGTAAGGGTAAACGAATTTGCAAGTACCTTTATATTTCGATGAAGTACATGTCACAACTGGTAAATACTTTTATTGCGTAAGACTACTTCTGAAAGACAGCGTTTGGCATCGTTCTTTTTGTTAAACCCACATCTTTGCATATTCAAAATTTCCGATTTTTTACTTCGTCCGCCAATGACTAGGCTGATACCATTTAGTTCTATGACTAAGTCGTTTAGTTAAAGTGCTAGGCTGATTGTCAAAATATATGATTTGATTAATTATAAACATGTTGTGAAAACCTTAAGATTTCTCCAATCGTGATTAACAACGTACATCCTCTTATCTCTGCACTTAAACGTTAATGTAGCTGTTATCACATATAAAGCAAACTTACAATTTAAAATCTCAAGTCTCAAGCAGAACGCGCACTGAGTCGACTGGGTCCGGTCGGCTTGTAAAAATAAATAAAGCCGCGCACTGGACTTATTTAATTCATAGAAGCAAAACTGCCGATGCTCTTCCGATCTGGTCATCATGCGCGTTCTGCTAAGCGCGTCAAGATGATATCAACGTATTTTACTTCGCCAGTGCCGTTGCAGTGCAGTTGCTGTACCCCAACCTGCATGAGAGGCTAAAAAATATTTAGCTCCAGATGTCTTATTTGCACATCTTCTTCTTTCTAAATATTTTACAAGCACAAAAGAAGTCTAAGATCGTGATTTATAACCATTGTAATACGTAACAGATAGCGTGCACAAACTTAAAATTTCAATATTCAGTAACGTGACACACAGTGAGCTTCAATAGTAGTCAACGATTTAGATGTGCCTCATCAACAGATTGAAATCATAACTTTGGGGTTATATTGTTTCTATACGTGCACTGTAGTAGTTCATTGTGCATATTTCAACACAGCAATAAAATTTAGAAGCGTAATAAAATTTGATAATCATATTAATGAGCAACGTTAAGTTGGATAATGACGTAGTTTAACTCTCCGAATTAGGTCCTTGCAACTCTTTCCACAATTGACCGTGTATACCACCATCATATCTCTACAAATATCGTTCCTTGCGTTTACCATCTTACGCATACTTCATTAAGTATATATATCATTATATACAATAATAATTAAATTGGTAAGGTAAGTTTACTTTGTTTATATTCAGAGAGAGAGCTCGATTTGTGTGATCACACAAAGCCGTGAAATACTTAATACAAAGACTTACATCGGTGTTTATTTCGGTGTTTTGTATTAACATAGCGTAAATCCTCCAACAGCGGTATATGTCCCTGGTTTAATATCATTTGTAAAGCAAAACTGAGCCTTGTAAAACTGGGTTAGTAAATGACAATTAAATCTGGTAATTTACTAATGACAAATCAGGATATCATAAGAACGACAAAAAGGAATGTAGTCAATGTGCAAATCGATATGTATTATATTTAACATCGGTTAAAATTTGAAGGGCTATTTTGGCTTAAAACTCCGAGCCGACTATTCGTAAAGATAATACAAATATCTCACACTCCGCGTTACACGAGATTTTACTAATTCTGGACAATTGTTTCGGAACACATGAGCTTCCATTATCAACCGAAGACCGAATAAAAGATAAATAAGAAAAAATCTATTACCTAAACATTCAGCATTATCTCTGTCTAAAAAAGAACATATTTGCAAGTACTTTTCTACGCCTACTGGACTCTTTAAAATATCAAAAATTAGCGACGAATGTTTCCTATGCGTCTAATTTTTTATGTTTTAGGAGATTTTACATTTCACTAATAGATTTTCTATATCGATCTTGTATCCGGTATCTTTAATATGTTGTACAACGCTGGATGATTCAAGTGTCCCCTAAACTTGCTGTGTGTTCCTTGAACTTAGTTTCAATAGCATGCTTTGTTTGTCAAGCCACTACACCCGATTTTGTAAATGTTCGATCTTTCATTGAGATGAAATTTATCTTTCATGCCTAAAAAGTTCCTCAGTGTGTTTCGCGAGATGAAGCATACATTCAAATTTTGTCCTTTAAAAAGACACATTTTTTTTCGTGTTTTTTTTTATGAAATTATTAGCCGTGGCACTTCTTACATAATGTTTATTTTGGACTTCCTTTTGATTTTGGGCTACAAAGAACAGTAACCATTTTAATGAATTGCGATACTTTGTCGAATCTCGCTCTGTAAAGTGGGAGTTATTCTATTATAAGTATCTGGTGTGGATATGTAGGTAATGAAATCTAATGCTTAATTACAAACAAAGTTCAAGAAATTTATTTAATGTATTAAATAACCACTGCAAACTGAATAAAAAAGTTTTATTTAGAACTAACTTGTGGGTAATTAATTACAATGTTTGGCAACTTAGTTTAATCAATGAGATTTGTGAGAAAATTTTAAATAGTATTAACAGTATTTTATTCTGAATACTGTATCACCATTCGAGAACTAAACCGGCATTAGGGCCTCAAACTAAATTTATTGTCGATTTGATTAGCATACTAAAAACTGTAATTTAAGCAGCTTTTGTTCAACCTCTAATCTGGTTTATTTAACTGCAAAAAAGAGACGAACTGGCACGATATAGAGTTACGAAAAGCGCGTATAGTTCGAAACGACCACCTGACCAAAAAGGTCGAAAAATCAAACGAGAAAAACCATATAATTTGATACACGCGTCTCGCTCTTTTTGGAACTGTTGCATGCATAAACAATCACGGACAGTCGGTCGATTTGCACCAGTAGGCTAGCGCAGCCGGCGAAACGTTTCAAAATTCACCTGGCCGATCTAGTGGATCGTTCGCCACATCAAACTAATTGTTCCTAGAGGCCAGCATCTCCAGATATTAATCTCGCTCTATACGATTGATCGAATTATGTGTCTACGTATTATTAAACGGTTTGACCATAGAAAAAGGAATTTTAAATTTTCGGACATTTAGATCGAAAGGGGAAGATAAAATAAAAGAAAAGTCAGCATTACGGGCTAACGTTATTGGACCTAGACATGGGTAATTACTACATCGATCGGGTCACGAATGAAATTTATCTGCTCCTTCAATTCTTTTATTATATTTTGATAGTTTTAAGTTGTAAATCTATTTTACACATCTGCAAGCCACTACATGTATGCTTACCTTTCGCACTCTTACGTATAACTATTACACAAATACTTAATATATAGTTTAAACATAAAAAGATTACCCTGTATCACGGTTATCTGCTTTTCACAACGGGATTAATTCACATATTAATGTCTTTGGATATAAAGTGCACTGATAAGAATTATGTGATTTTATTTGTATCTATAGTGTGAAAATGTTTCAAAGTACATTCGAGGTTTGGAAAAATTAAAAAAAAATACATTGGATTATTGTAGAATATTACATATAGTTTTTTTTCTATTTACATCAGGAAATCGACTACGCTTTTGTCCCTCAAAAGTTCAAACTCATCATGGAAAATAGCAATGATGGCCTGCTTTATTTCAATAAATCTACATATGTGCAGCCTCGCTAATATCTACTTATCTAACAATATGTAAACAATCTATAAACATTCACACTTTATACATAATCGATATTTTTTTGCCGTCATTTCTGTTTTAAACAAATTACGAGGAGAATGTAGAACCCAGTACCTTAATAAATAAACACACACATGTATTCTTACACTGTAAAAGTAAATCATTTATATTTGTGATGTAAGAATTATATCTTCATTGTTTATTAATTCAGGCAAGTTTTAGATATTTTATATAAGACGGGCAAACTCTACCAACTCTACAAAATGCACACTTATGTAAAGCTACTCGTATTTGTAAAATTACACTGCGGGTATATGCTCGTTTTATTGCCAAGCACTCACTGTGTAAACATTTTTTAAAGTGTACGTGCATTTCACCCATTATTTCTGTTTAGCAACATTTTATTTCATGAATTAAGCATGAAATAGCTTAACCACCCATATTTGTATTTTTTTCTAGTTTTGTGTTTCATTTTTCATGTTATTGTCACAAAGAAACAAAAAGAAAAAAGTAAATAAATAACAAAACAGAAAATATGCTCCTATTTTGTAAAATTATTCACGACATGAAATGCTGCGGCGCGATTTTTTCTACAATGATGGCGTATATTATTCAGTTACAATTAAAGCCTAGTTTTAAATTTATTTACGGCAGACCTGGCAAAAGGCAGAACAAAAGTGCGTGAAAACACCGAATTGAATTTAGAATGGAGCATCCACTCACATATATAGTTTCATACATATAAGTTAAGCCCAGAAAAATAGTTCAAGGATGCAGAAATAACCCCTACTTATTCCCTTAGATATGCACAGTATGTAGGTAGGTGGTAGGTTTGCAGAAATAACCCCCACTCATTCCTTCAGGTAGGCAGAGTATGTAGGTAAATGGTAGATTTGGCACTGCTACTCTCGCTCGCTTCTTGTCCTACCAACCGAAATGGTTATGTGGTGGGGGTCAAAAACCTAATCCCGCCGAGGCCAAAGCTTTTTTGGCAGCTAGAACAATTTCTTTGGTATTCATTCTTATTATAGGGTATATTTTTGTTTTAGAGGGAGCCGCCTGACATGGAATTCCCGTAAACCTTATAACCGCTTAGTTTTTTGTATTTGATTCTTCCATTTCTTTTTTGCTTACGTAGTATTGATTCCCATATAACTTCTATGAGTGTGGCTAAGAGGTCTTTCCCTGGCAAACATTGTATTACTCCTAATTATTCATTGCCGTTTTGTTAAGTTTCCTGTGTCCTGGAGGTGATGTATCATTTTGTCGTAACTTGAAGACCTTTAATTGTCCCTATGCTCTAAAACTCTTTTGGTGGCGAAACATAATTCAGTGAAAGATCTCCAAGATCGCTTGTTTTTTGGCGTTTTGTTCCTTCTCGATTCATTTGAAAAGAAACTATTGAGTGTCCTTAATGATTCTTATTCCCTTGGCGATTAATCGAAATACATATACCAATTCCTCATCCATAAAAATGTGTCATGCCTTCAGTGGCTCGCAGAGAAATTGGCTTCGTTTTTGCAATTGTCCGTATAGCAATATAAAGTTGTCGCGTGTAGACTCTCTGAAGGAATAAAAAATATGAAAGAGCTCGTGCTTTTCATATCTACCAAACCGAAATAAATAGAAGCCAAATACGTGCCCAAACATGCAATTTTGTGGCATTCAGCATTAAATTTTTCTAAAGTGTGCAAAAATATGCAATTTTTTTCAAGATAAAGCAAAATTTTAGGATAAATTCCGATTGTTTTTCTACAATTGTGTTTTTAAATCGCTAATTGCCATAAGTTAAGCAAATACTTAAAACAAGAATCAGAAGGATACCAACCAAAAAATTTAAAAATTCTAGAGATTAAAATTTATTCATAAGACACCGAATGAGACGTTTTTAATGAACAAAGTTGCATTAATATTTGGTGTATTTGATGGATGTCAACGGCACTTGTGAATTACGTAGAAGATTGAAAATCAGTTTTCCCGGTAAACGTATCAGAAACAAAAACCGATAAAAAACGTGTTTTCACCATTATTGATGGAACGAAATGAACAGTTAGAACCTATTAAGAGATTATTTCTCTTTACGTACATGTGGTTGTTCAGAAAAGACTTTTTCTGACCTACAGACAAGGTCGCTGTACTGTACAGCCAGTTGGAAAAACACATTTAGAAAAATCCCGTTTATCATCGCGAAATATCTTAGTTTCCTAATCCGGCCAAGTATACAGGGTAGTGTCTGCGTCGACAACTCTTCTGGCAGAGGCTGGAGCATGTATGACCATGTTCAACTGACATCTGGCTTTTCCTCGCTGAAACCTGATACCCAGACAATGAAACAAGAATCAATATTTGCTGCAGGCAATTTAACTATCACCGGATCCTATCAGAATTATTATTATTACTATTATTATTTATATGTATTCTACTAAATAAAGTTAAGCTGAAAGTTAAGTTATATTTACATAATAATTTAATTTTATATTTTATTGTTTATTAATACGCTGAACACAAAACTGTTTACAAAACACAAGGCTGAATTAGTATGACATAAGCAACATTATAATTGCATAAGTTATACCTAAATATAATAAATAGGTTCAATGTAACTGTTTAAATTTGTAAAACTCAGTTTTTTGGTTCAATTTTAATTTAAGAGCACCTTGATAATAATAATATGTTAGATGTTAAAGTAAAAGAACAAAACGTAGTCAAAGAGTGGGAGTAAAATAATAATTAATTGATTAATTGATAATAGCGATTGCTTCTTGCAAAAAAGAGATTTTTAACACATATACTTTCTAAAGTAGGTGTTAAAAAAGTAATACGTATGGTGCTCTACTAATTGAAAGTAACGTTTGTTTCGTACATGCAACACCTTGTAGAAAACTATTGATATAGTTATCTGCTATACTTTGTATACTCTATATACATACAAGCGTGAATGGCAATTAATGTTCGAGCACTGTAGTCCATATGGAAATTGCATTTAAAATAAGTTGTTCAGGTGTAGGTGGACAAGTAAACGAGTCTACTGTTTCAGATGCCATCGGCTACTTGTGTCGTTATTTTCGCTACCGACCCTGCTTCCATATTTATTGCTTGCTTTAGTTTATCTAAACAACAAAAAGATACTTGTAGACAAGTAGGTCTTCGTATAATTAAAATGTATTTGCACGCACGAATGCATGTACCGCTGAAATTGCTTGCCGACTAGTTAACAGCTATCAAAGAACTATAGACGTGAATGCTATAAATATCTGAATTATAAAACGAGGTATTAAAAAAAATGATTATTATGTGTGTTTATATTAGTTACAAGGTATTTGTAATATAATTTCTCATTTACCTATAACAAATGTTTCTTAAATATTTTCTCCCTAATAAATAATGCTGTAATGTGGATATCATAATTTGCTGTTTAGGAGACATAAATAAACTTTCATCATTGGGTACGTGTGCAATTAGTATTTCGTATGTTTAATGCATGAAAAATAGAAACTGTTCACCATGACATAATTCAATAACGATCTGCATGTATATTTTTAAAATAGAATTGAGTAATTTAATTTATTTTACAATACGTTAATATAATATCGTGTTAGAGATATAGAGTCATTTCATGTTCACTACAAAGGTCACTCTTTCTAATTTTTCTAAAATCTGGGAAACACGTTCTGTTATATTAAAAATAAGAAAAATATGCTTACTTTTTTGACTCTTTTGAGCATTGTTTATAATAGGAGGTTTGAAAGTCTTTCAAAAACCTTGAAAATTGTCTTGCGCAGATGTCTTTGATTCATAATATCGTTCTATATTTAACTAATATACGGTATATCTATTTTACTTTTCTCTTCATTTGCAATATATTTTAATATCCTCCTCAAGCAATCAAGATATCAATTACAAATAAGACTATGTAAAAAATACGATATTAGGTAGGTACAATGAAAATAAGAATGAAACACTTTTCCAATTAGAAGACAATTTCAATAAATTAATACGAGTAGTCTATAACTTCGTACATGCGAATGAATTTTATTTATATTTTCATTGGTACCGTCGATTTTTTACATGGTTTTATTTGTAATTAGGAAATCTTTTGAGGACCATGTCATTGGCAGCTGTCGTAAATAAACATTTCGAGAACAAATCAGAAAATTATTTTTTCTGAAAAATAAAAAAGAAAAGACAAAAATTAAGAAATATGCTTCCAATTCACTATCACTGAAATTGTTTTGAAAAAAATGTGGCAAGCCTGTCATCTCAATTCTATACTAAACAGTCGCCATATTTCCTTTTCTTCCCTTTTTTCTCATTACAGATTGCAGTACTACCACTTTGTGGTGCTCCTACATCAGAGACTGAAGTTAAAGTAGAAGTTTTTAACCAGCGATCCATTATAAACGGGTAGTTATCAAACAAACATTAAAACTCTCACCTCACTTCTCTTCCAAGAGAATATAAGTTCATATACATCTCTAACTATAATGGAAAAAGAAAAACTTATAGATTTTTCTTGTGACAGGTCTCTAAAAACCGTTTTTAAGGATTACTCTTTAACTGACTTTTGGCTCAGCGTAAGAAATAAATATCCAGTTTTGTCAAAAAAAGCCGTTAAAGTTTTATTACCTTTTTGTACAACATATATGTGTGAGAAAGCATTTTCAACATACACTTAAGAAATAGGTTAAATGCAGAACCTGACCTAAGACTTTCGGACATCGAGCCAAACTTTGAATACCTTTGTTCCATCAAACAGCCTCAAATATCCCACTGAGAGTTTTCTTATCCCAAAAGCTATGAACATAATAGCTACGAACCAGTTTTATTCGTTAAATATTATACATTATACTGAATTCATTCAATGTAACTTATTCAATATTGTAATAAATTTTATCAACAATCTATTTTATTGATTTGTCTACGCCTACGTCATCATAATTACTATGCGGGGGGTTCGCCAATTTTTGCCGGTTGTAGAAGGGGTTCACAAAGAAAAAAAGCTTGGGAAACGCTGATCTAGATCGTGTTAGACAGTATATCCTATGCAGGTACACAGACACACTTGACAGCTACAGATGCATCAAATCAAGTGCTCTCTTCAGTGGCACAATGCTACAGTTTTAGTAATTGGTGATTGGTTTACGTCTATCTAAAATTTAAATCGTAGTAAAGTAAATGTAATTAAAATGAAATATTGCTCTCTTATTATACTATCCTTTACAAGCTGTAACACTGAAAGTTAGTAAACTAATTATTCACCTGTAAATTTGTAAAAGAAAAACGTACAAATACTAATCATGAAAATATCATCCTCTTATTTAAGAAGACATTACATATCTTGATTTGAATAACTAGAGGTGGAAAGTAATTCGATTCTTGTAACCGTTTTGTTTTATCTTACCTAGGAGGCAATTGAAGATAGATAAAAAATCTTGGGAAAATGTGAAACGGGGATTACGACTATGTTTCGGTCAGTGGTAGCGTTCGTTTTGGAACGCCAAACGTTCCAGTCGTGGCTGCGGCATTCACATAAATATTTCCGTCGGTGGAATAATTGCGTGTTTGGAAACATAAAATTTCGTTCATTAAAAAGCCCATGTACACGTGTAAATCGAGTTGTAGATAAGGATTTCACGATCTCCGCCTTAAGTAAGTTGTTGTAAGATAAGTTTCGATGAAGCGATAGCGTTCACTTCTTACCATCTTCAGTGTTTTCGTACTCTTCTGTTTTTTTTTTGCTACCGATTGTAAGTGCTCTCACTCTATTCCTTGCAACGTTCGATGAGGAACGGTAGCGATGTAATGGTACCAACATCGCGACCACGGCAACGAAGAGAAGGAAAGATTATCTCGATGACCAGATTAAAACGGTCACCGGCTACTGGGATCTGTATCTTACTGTTTGCAACCTCATTAGGGGGTGTCACATTTGCATATAATAGGTTTGGCATCCATATATGCGCAGTCACAGACACCATAGTCACAATGTAGTCCGCACATACACAATACGGATACAAACATACGTGCTGGATATTTACATAATTTAATTAAACATTATCGTCTTTTTCTTGTGCTTTCTATACTGACATCTTCATATGAACTGATTTGCTGGTTCTCCAGAAAGCACTGAAAGTGTACCTATGGCATAAACGATGTAACTACTAAACGCGTTTTAGTTTAGCTTCACGATCAATAATAACATAATAACTTATTTCATGTCGAGAAAGTAATACGGTGAAAAAGAAAACAAAATTAATGCTTGTGCGATTAAAGGCGATGTATGTACGTACCATGGTACAAAGGTAAACCTGGACAAACGCTGTATATATTACCTATATATTGCCTAGGTTTACTTCGTACTATGATACATCACTTGTATGTACAAGTACGAAAAAAAAACACACAGTAGAGAAATTCATGCCTCTAAACAATGTGAATTTTGGACTACCAAAAATTTAGAAGCCGAAGAACTCAACAACAATAATATATAAAATGTAATATTAGTTTTAATGATTTCTATCTCACTCACTTAAATGTAAACAATCTTTTGGATACATGAACTTATCCACAATATTTGGTATATTTTACACATCATAACAAATATCACCAATATTTACTTTGCTTATTCACTGTTCTGCACTTTCATAGTAGTTAACTAAGTAATTATTTCAAAACTTGTCAATATGTGTATAATTGTCACTATTTGCATATACCTTATATTGCAAACTTCTCCTAAACCCCTCACCACAAACTGCACTAAACTGGACGTACGTTTCAATAGCAAAGCTATCATCATCAGCAGAAACACTGAACTGAGCAGTTCAGTGTTTTCTGGCTGATGATGATAGCTTTGCTATTGAAACGTACGTCCAGTTTAGTGCAGTTTGTGGTGAGGGGTTTAGGAGAAGTTTGCAGCATTTCCAGTACCACAGTTTGGAGTATTTTTGTCATATACCTTATATGTACAATCCAGCTATTTGACTTTTAATTCAATGACGTTTTTGTTAAGTATTCATTTTTAAATTTCAATTTATATTTTAGTGTCAATAATTTGCATGTGCTTTAGATATTTAACAAATAAAGTGTTTGCATTTTAGATATTATTAAATCTTGAAACAATTGATATTAATCCAGTTACTCTTGTAATGGTTAAAAAGACCTACAGATCTCATAGTGATGTTATTGTATGCATTACTTTCATTAATTAAAAAAAAGAGCATTCGAAAAAACGATGCTTTCTTTATTTATTTTCTGATTGTAAGTTGCAAGGTTTTCGGGGTAAATGGCATGCGTAAGTAAATGTAGAAAGATTTCTTATGCAAGCCTATTTCTTAAACCTAGTAAATGAGTTGGCATAAGTACTTAAAATTGATAAAAAAAAAACATTTTTCTGCACAAAAATTCAATCTAAAATTTTTAAGTTGGTACGAAAAATATTTAATTGAGCCATATTGCCTCCAAACAAAAATTATAGCGATCTTTAGAGTAATTTACAAATATTGCAGTGCAAAGTAATTGCGTAATACATTTAGTAGTTAGTAATTTAGTTTTAATATTACATTACTATTTATTATATTCACATCATAATAGCAGCATAATAGCTGCACAGAAAAGCCCTCTTTTTTCAGTTTTTTCAAATTGGTTCTGCAAGTTTCTTCTCAAAACAGATCACATATGTATTTTTTAGACCTAATTCTTTTATGGTACGATTGTGTTTTTTTCTTCTCTCAGCACACAACCGCCCTGTTAAGCTAACCAATAATCCCTTGTAGATACTTTCTATAAATGGTACAGTAAAATATGGAACAACTCACAGCTAGGTCATATTGAGGACATTAGTGAACCTTAAGATACAATCAAAACTGGTTTGGGAATGTGTTGGAAAACTGAATAGCCTGACAGATCCTAATAAAGCCACTTCATTGTGGATGCCCGAGCACTTGCCAAATAAAGGAAACGAAAAAAAAACAAGGAATTAGTAGGAAAAGGATCATCGGCTTCATATATAGGCGGTGCACCTGTTCTAGGAGTGTCTAAAAATAAAGCATCACCGCAGGCAAGGAGTTGGGTTAAAGAAAAACACAAAGATCACTGGAATAATGCAACTAGATATATTTATAGAAAGACCTTTATTAAGGGATCCCAAAAAAAATGCAACTCGGTAGGAATCATCCCCACGATCAACATTAGGGTAACTACAGACTGTGTAATGGGATCACAGAGAGCGCTTACCACGTTCTGTGTAAATGCGAGGCTATGGACACAAAAAGACAGGCAACTTTTAGCAAGCCAAAAATGAATCCAGAGGTTTACTTCGAAAAAACAGACAAAAACCTGTACAGATTAGTACAAATACTAAAATATTGGGATGGTTGATACAATTTAATGGGTAAAAGAAGTGGGACACGAATTACAAAAAGCCAGGAGGCTATAGTGTTTTAGGAGACTTTATGTCAGACGGTTCCCATAACACAACTTTGTGGCTACTTTTCTGTTCGTTTAGAAATGCCAACTCAATGCTAGTACATCCTAATCTGTGGCGAGAAGTTTGAAATCCATATACATCTGGTTGCTAATTTATGATGCGGAAACATGGTTAACATATAAATCTCATGTTGAAATGTTTCCATTGAAAATTCTATCGCATTCTAAATTCCCAATTCCCTATAAAAATGTTAAAAGAGGTGCTGATACAGACAGTATTGCTAAGGCTTTAATTTCACTTGCGAGAATCGTTCCAGTGCAAACAGTTTTCTTAGATCATTTGAATCTGCAAGCTTTCTAAGTATTCCATCTATTTCGGCCATTATTATGGTTAAGCTGTTGTCTCGTGTAATTGCATTTTTGCGCGACGCAACAATACATAACACTGACAAAGTCGCACAGAACAAATTAATATCAATTCTATCAGAATGATTTAAACCGGTGTATATTTAAGGTAATATCTAAGAAGTGGAAAGAAATAATACATAAAATTTTGCTGGGAAATTTTCAGATTTAAGAACACGGATCTTAGAAAATAAAATTTGGTATTATAGATTGTCTGACGGATCAGATTAAGAAAAAGTAGTTACGAATGACAGAATAATCGAATAATAGTATTTTTTCCGAGCTGTATAAAATCAAACTAGTTTTTTTTTTTGGAATTCGAAAGAATTCGATGAAGATTTAAACAATAGACCACAGAAACGGCTTTCCAAATTTCACAAAATTAAGCAGCCTTTCTCAAAATCTGTATTTCAAAAAATCATGGAAAGAGTTAGGTAATGAATAGATTTAAAAGTAGGAAAATATAACCAACTGCGCGAAAGGTTTTATATTATTTATGTTTTGTGAGTTGTTATAGTTATTTGACTTTATGCGATATTAATAATAATGGCCATATTTCATTTTGCACATTCCACATGAGAGGCCGTACCTATAATATTTTTAATAAATTTTAATAATTTGAATACATTGGCGCACTAAATTTATACTGCAAGAAGAGAGAACGTGCTGGCTGTTAGAGCCATGTGATTTATATCCAACACTTTTACATTTTAAATAATAACATATTAATTTCATAAGGAGGAAAATGCAAATACAAAATTATGCCAGGCCTGCAATTATAAAATATTTGTATAAATTGGAATTGTCTAATTAAACATGTGTAAGATTAGAAACTACACAGACATAGGGTACATAAATTGATTACACTGACGTTTGAAACTAACCTGATTCATACAATCAGAATAAAAATAACGGAATGTTTATGCAATTGCAATAATTCACTGTCCAGTAACGGACACGTACCATGCCGACTGTGAAATATCACACAGACCGTGGTCCGTGACTATTTTGCACGTCAGTATAGCCTCACAAATCGATCTGCATCAATTAAACAATTATCCTGTCCTTACAAATCGTCTTTAATCATATATCCGTGGCCCGTAAGTCATTCTAAAATATACATTTGCTTCGTGTTCTGCACCGACGATGGTACCGCTGAATATCAGCAACGACGATTTAAGTGTGGTAATTTCAACCGGTATGTTCAATGATTTTAGGACAATACTCCATTCAATTTCATTTTTGATAAATTTATGGGCTGCGCGGCTTGTTAGGTCTACGACTGTTCTTTCTTGCTCAGTATACTTCGTGTATTGGCGTTTATCTTAAGTTTCCAGTTAATAGTGTATCTGGTGCGTTTAAGGTACATAGCCTATATACGTGTTTTACGCATGTTTCCAAGTAGTAATCAATTCTATTGAATAAAAGAAGATTACATTAAAAAAATATACACTGAAGGGCATTTTAGTCAGTATCTTATCATAAAAACAGCTCTTGAACCATCTTCAAACGAAAACCAGCATATATAAAACAAGCCGCTCTCCTAAACAAAATATTCAAACAGGTACACAATTTGAAAGAACTTATGGAAATGTTCAAGAATTTCGTCAAAAAGCAAATAAGAAAAAAAAAGTCTAGCAATAATATTATCTCTTTAAGACGTTTTCTCAATTATAAATATGCAAAACCACTCATTCACAAGTTTTGGTTTCAACTAAACGTACCAATTTCAAAATTATTTTTTGAGAACCATTATAAAATTAAGTGAATGTTTATGCTATTTGATTCAAGTCTAAACTAATTGCGTAAATAGATGTTCCCAATACATCTTTAAGATGTTGAAATTTTTTATGCCCACTGGAATTAACGTTTAATAACACGAGGTTACACTTTGCAAGTCAGTCACATTTGGTGGTTTGTTTGAATATGTTAATACGGAGAATCAAACACGAAAACAGATACACGTGCAATGCAGGTGGTGCGTATAATGCAATACTGTATTAGAATAGGTGGGGTTTCTATATTTTTATCCGAGGGAAAAATTCTGATTGGTTGACGCATATCTGAACAAAGAATTCACACGAAATTCTAGTCATTTCTGTTCTATTCAATACGCGTAGTCAACTCGTCTGGCAAAGTTTGTAAAAATCAACACTAAAATATTTGACTAGCGCAAAATTAACGCCAACACCGTAATATTTTCAACAGTGTACGTGATATAGTCAAAATAAATAAAAACATTGTATAAATATGTAATTACTGCGATTTGTTTTAACTTACCTCATTCAATATAACAAAATCAAAGTTTTTTTTTTGTATAATACGTCTTGCACACATCAGGTTATCGTCTAATAGGACAGTTTTAATCTGTTTTTTTTTGTTTTTTAAGTCATTCAGAATTTCTTACACATAATCTTGAACGGTGAATGAAGCAACAGCGTAAAAAAAGAATAGAATTTGGGATTTCAACAATAAAATATAACACTTCCGTTTATATTCTGTGTATCTTCATTATTGACTGCAGAATCGATATGTGAGTATGCTCGCCCACACCTTTCATATGTTTCAGGCCCAGATTGCTTGTTTCTTTCGGATAGCAAAGTACCCTGTTGGCTGCTTTCCAAGCGACATCTGTTGGTCTTTCTAAAAATCTGCTTAGGTAGGGTACAGTTTGCGTTATATTTATTCTGGTTGTGATAGTTAGATATTAATTAAAATGCGTTTTCATGTAGGAGTTGCACGCTCCGTACACTGTTGAAAATTTTAACACTTTTTTGACTAATTTAATAGTCAGGAGAGGTCCACACTCTTTTCGTGTTATTTTGTCGAGAACTATAGAAGTTTAAATTTGACGAGCAAAGATAGTCAAGTATTGTCTATTGCTAAGGGGTTATTTTGTCCAACTGACACGTGGAATTATAAAATACTTCTAGTCACATTTTATTTGATCTAGACTAGACAAATTTACTAGCTATTTAGCTAAATGAATGCGATTATTGGGGTTTTAACACCATTTTCTAACACGTCTTTTAATATGCAACTCCTATTTTTAGTGCTATAATATTCTCTCTTTAAGACGTTTTCTCAATTATAAACATGCAAAACCACTCATTCACAAGTTTTAGTTTCAACTAAATGTACCAATTTTAAAATGAGTTTTTGAGAACCATTATAAAATTAAGTGAATGTTTATGTTATTTGATTCAAGTCTGAAGTAATTGCGTAAATAGATGTTCCCAATACATCTTTAAGATGTTGAAATTTTTTATGCCCACTGGAATTAACGTTTAATAACACGAGGTTACACTTTGCAAGTTAGTCACATTTGGTGGTTTGTTTGGATATGTTAATACGGAGAATCAAACACGAAAACAGATACACGTGCAATGCAGGTGGTGCGTATAATGCAATACTGTATTAGAATAGGTGGGGTTTCTATATTTCTATCCGAGGGAAAAATTCTGATTGGTTGACGCTTCTGAATGTCTAATAAAATAGTCAATCCTCATATCTGAACAAAGAATTCTCACAAAATTCTAGTAATTTCTGTTCTATTAAATACGCGTAGTCAACTCGTCTGGCAAAGTTTGGAAAAATCAACACTAAAATATTTGACTAGCGCAAAATTAACGCCAACACCGTAATATTTTCAACAGTGTATTACAAGATTCCAGGACCTTATCGATTAAAACACTTTGTCTTATCTTTAAAGAATTCTCATCAAGTTCTACGGACATTTTCTTCGTAATACAGATCCTAAATCATAGTTGGATCTGATTTCTCTACATAAGCAATAATACGCCGCGTATATAGATGCAATATTCGTCTTTTCACTGCTTTTCTCTTCCAGTAGTCTTTCCTTTTTCATCTGCTTTGAATACGTTTTCGTTTGTCTCATAGTTTTACTCTGCATTAGATATTGCGTTTTTCTTAATTTTTAGTTGTACTCTCAACCACTGTCTTGGGTCCGTAACCGTTTAGTTAAATTTTCTTTTATATTTATTTATTATAACATGAAGACATTTTTCTTTTTTCTCTCAAAAATACAATGAATCAGTGTACATGCTATTTTGATTAAATATTAAGGCTCACTTGAATTTTTTGTATTCGTAGATTGCAGAGAGTTTTTAAAGATGGCGCGCATACCTTACTGAGCTTACTAACCTTATAGAAGCTTTATAGCTTTGACAGTGAATGTGCAAAGCAAACTATTCGTATACTGGCTGCTAAGCACCTGTCAGTTTTAAGATAGATATGATATTATTTTTGCACTTTAGTGTTTCCTAAATTTGTTATCCATTTATTATAAAGTGTCTGTCATCATAACAAGTGTGTCCAAGTTAAGTGAAGTTAGAAGCAATTTTTTTTGGGAAATGTTTATTAAATATGTTACTCTTTTGGGTAGCTCACTTATAAAACACATTTAGATGAAAATCAGTAAAAGAACGACTGTACATCACTATATTCTTATATAGATGTAAATTATATAGATTTCTCACGTATTAGTTGAATGAGGACACTGAAGTGTTTATTCGTGAAGTTGAAAACAAAAAGAAGGAATTGCAAAGTTCTGTAACTGAGAGAATAGTAGGTATAGTAATTTTACACATGTCATGACTTTACTTTTGTTTATACAGTAAAATTACTCACATTAAAGGAAAAATACTGGGATAATGTGAATTGTACGTGTATTGTAAAATTCTAAAAACCACGCTGTGGTGTGCCAAAATACATCCTTAATTTAGTTTTACCTCATAAGATTAGTAACATACGTTTACCTGAACAGTTCTTTAAAAATAATCGCAAAGCAACGTAAATATTGTGTAACTTTCCTTGTAGTTTTTTCAGTGTATATAGCCACGTTTATCCGTTCAGAAACAAAACACACATCCACCCAATGACAATTAGATTTACTGCTTAACATGCAGTGCAGGTGGCATGGAAGGTGCACTAGTTAGTTAAAAATCAGCGCAGTGATGTTAGCAAATAAATTTAATTCCACTTTTCATAATTTGTACTTTTTTACACATTGTATTCTTTCTTGTAGAAAAGTAAAATTACAATTTATTAAAAACAAGATTCATATTGGTATTCGTATATACATACATATATATTGCCATGGAATCAGACGTATGGAATATAATTTAGAGCCATTTAAAACAGGTTTCAAAGCCAAATGAAGAAGTAATTGAAAGTTCAAGTGCATACTCGATTGCCTACTCTACAGGCAAATTTTGAATTTGTTAAAACTGGCTATAAAAATAGACCATCTTAGCAATAGGTGCTAAGTATAGTCTTAATTATAATGTAAACTTTATTTTTTACGTTAATTCAAGCTTACCTGGTATATTTTATATGTTTTTGTTATATTTTGTTCGGGGAGATTTTTCATTCTTCGGGATGTTTATTTGATAACTTTTGCTGTATTCCCCTCAAACTAGAGTAAATTCTTAATGTCAGTTACTGGTTATCAATTCGAAATCAACGTTGGCTTACCTGACAGCTATAGCAATCGAAAGCTGATTACTGGTAATTTTAGTTTAAATCCTCATTCTGCTAGTGGCCACGAAAGACGACAGTTGATAGTAAACTCCTATAACCTATAACTCCGATTTTTATGCCGCGCTCTCAAAAATATTAAAGTTCCACAAAGTGTTTACCTTAAAAAATATCGGAGTTACACCTGAATAATTTAAGTCCATACTTTGACCTGTATAATTGTCGAGAATTTCCTATAAAATTTCCTGCGAAGAATCCTGGTCAGAATACCATTCCAATTTATAACCGTTCCGGGAGAACTCGAATAGAACGTCCACTCTGACCCAGAGAATTACCTGTCCACCCGCCTACAGGGTCCGTTCGTATCCAAGTTAGTATCTCATCAAGTATATCCCACCTAAAAAAGAAAATAATGATATAGTTTCAATTCCATATTAACCAGTAAATTAGATTTTTGTAATTTATTGTTCACAATACGTTAATTTGGGACTAGATTTATATGAACCGCCATTATTTTTAGTTATTTTAGGAATTTTTAATATTTAAGGGTTGTCTTCAAAATCACTAAGATGGTCTGTGATAAAATAGCTATTTTTAACATATATCGATAACACCGATAGTTATTTTTGGATATATAGATAACCCGGATTACAGATTTTTAAATTTAGTTTCTGCCATTCACGGGTAGATGGCTCTGATTTTCAAATGTTACTCTTTAAATTTGACGTTTGTTTAACCTCAGTTATTTAAAGTGCCAGAAAAGTTTGAATGCGTATTTTTGTATTAAATAATTTGTTTCATATAGCATTTCACATTCCAAAATACGTACCTGTGATTTAAGAATGTGTGCCTATTCGTTAGCAAGCGCCTGGAAAGCTAAATTGACAGTGGATTTGGTGCGTCTACAAGAGTCCCGCGTCACCTAGCAGGTAGAAGATCACTTTTCACAGTATTCACTCACTGCCTACAATTTAACATTATGTGAGTGAATTACAGTTAATTTTACAGATAACTCATTAATTCATTTACAAAAGCAAAGGAAAAGATAAAGGTGTTTTGTTATTTTTCATATTCTATATACCAAAATGCAGAATCAAAAAAATAGTACGTACGGGTAAATTTTTTTTTTGCAGAAAGGTCTTGCTTATTTATTGGTTTAATACCGTTCATTTAATGAATAATTCATTCATTAGATAAACACGAATTATATATATCAGTCACTGTTTTTATTGAAATGTGTGTAATTTTTTATAATTTCTATTTTTACATGTTTTAAATGGTTAAATAACATTAAATATATGATAATTTTTTTTGTAAAAAGAAAGCAACTTAAATTCCATGCGTGTTTCAAAATATGTTTCAACGAGTTTATTACAATTTTAAGTGTTCATTGTTTAGTAGGTTTCGTTTATCTTGTGATATGAACATTATATGATAATTATTTGCGTTCATTTATTTATTAGATCTAACAGAGCTTTGATTAACCTAAATACCACGTAACTTTTTTGAATGACAATTCATAATTTATTAATAAATTACACTTGATTGAGTGATATCTTACCTATGTTTGTAAGCTACATAAGGTAATCAAACATTTTTAAATATGGTTTCGTCATTTATTGGCGACGATACCAACGGGACGTTACCACAACAATCTATCCACCCAAAGTACTGAAGTATTTAGTGTGTTTATGTTGCGAACGCGTTCGACAAGCTTACGGCCTAAGTAAGCGCCGCGAGCTTCCGTTCGCAGAGTGAGAGCAACCTAAGAGCAACAACTGATTTGGTACGGGTCGAGATGCCGTAATCTAAACAACCAAAGGCGATGTGATTCCAATGCTATACGCTTTAGAACAATCACCCAGTCAAATCTTGGACAGTAAATGATAATATTTTAAGCGTTTCTTAACCTAAAAACGGCATTTCAATAAATAAAAGAATCTAAATGTTCGTTTAATTTTAAAAATTCATCTAAAGTACGTATGTGAGAACAAGTTTTGCTTGTATATGTCAGAAATGTAAACAATGAAAGGCGTAAAATCTGAAAGTGGTGATGAGATCAGGTCCGCTGTAGAATTATTGCAGAATCCCCCTACACACATTACAAGATTAATTTCTTTTCGGTCCAATAATTCAATTAATTCAAAGCTGTGTAGGGAATGTTATGTTAAGTAAACTCCTCGCGCAAGGCTTAGAGTAACTAGTTTTGGAATTAGCGCCGCGTTTCCTTCCCCTTATTATTAAATGCTACCTATATGTATGTATATGTGATTGTATATACATGCGTATATCACTTACTACCTTAAATGTAATTTTATGTTTTACTTAAATTATTCCTTTTATGTAACTAAACAATTAGCAACTGATAGCTTAAGGTGGAAATAATTAACAAAATCCTATTATTTTGAAATCTAGAAATTGTTGTATGTAAACATGAAGCCGTTTATACAAGCCTGTTCTATATACTTTATTTTTTATATTTGCAGTCTGTATTAATACATTAGCTCGCGTTTGTTGGATATTATATTTTATGTTTATGTTTTATATTCTATCATTATGCATTGTGTATTAGGCTTCATGTTTTACTTAAAAAAATGTGAAACCAAGGCGATAATCGCGAACAACTTTGTTGCCCGCATATTTTTGTTACACCTGCAGGAAAATAAATAAGAGAATGCGTTGTAAAATAATTTAAAAAGAAAAGTTCAATCAAATAAGGGCTGCCCTACTGTACACTGTTGTTCCCTTCATTTTCTACTGTAAATCTTGGGTAATATGCATTCTTCAGAGCACTCATTACAGAAAAACTTTTAAGGTGTCCATGTTACGTATACCAGTTTTTTTTCTATTTGTACCGCAAAGTAATTGTGAATGAACCGAATACCATTTTAAAAAATTATAATGTCGGTACGCCTGTATGAATTATTTATTAGATATAAACTGTTCATTATCGTCCCTGTACGTGAAGAAAATTCACCATTTATATATTTAGCCAATAATACAATGGCCGGCTATCGTTGCTAAAATGTAAACTTTGTAAATACAAGTTTAAGGAAAGAGCCGAACGTAGTTCTCTCGGAGTTTATGACTTTGATAGTGGCCGTATAGTGTAATTTGCTGTTTCTTCGAACATCGTACTTCGTCGATCGTGGCCACTATTTTAAAGGATTCTACCCGTGCACAAGTTAAATAATAGACTTAGCTCGTGCAGTAAAAAGGTAATAAATAAAATAACAATGGCAACTAAAGTACCACAATTAAAATTGGAAAACTAACAATGAATTGCTTGTTTCCTTTTATAATGTTGTACGGAAGTACATAATCTAGTTGTTTAATGTTAAACTCTAATTTATATGAACTTAAAATATTAATCGCATTGAAATTTAAAATGTAATTTATGTTTTGAAAATCTTTAATTAATTTTATCAAAAACATTTTTTATTTCCATCTATCCAAATGCATATATAAGTTTTCTTTGATGAAAACAGTCAAATCTTTTATAGCAAAAGAATAGTGCGACAAAGCCTTATTACTTATTATTTGATATGATGGACTTGGAAGGCTATGTTTACTTAACAATTGATATATTGATCGAAAAGTCGGTTTTAATACAGAGCCTAGCTGCACAGAAGCATTTATATGCGAAAAGAAACAAATATACTATAGTGGTTAAATAAATTAATATTATTTAATTACACCGTTATCAGTTTCACTTTACTATCTAACTTTTAAATAATGAAAAGGATATAACAAAAAAGGCATATAATGTCACAGTGAACAGCCACACGATTTCCAGATGTTGTAGGAACCCTCTGCATTTGGAAAGTCTTTCAAGGCATTTTCTTCAGGAAGTAAAGATGATCAGTAGTGAGATACCTACACATCGAAATTAAATATTAGAATTTGAATATTAGATATTTACAACTGATATTGACAGATCAAAGTTTCAGTTCGAAAGAACATTTTATTTTTTTCAGTTATTTTGCCTAAATGTAATGTAATAGTGCTTTTATATGTATTTGCAATCCAAGTGCATTGATATGTCAGCAAAAGATAGTGAAAATTGCTGGGAATTCGGTTTTGTCAAAAAAACAAATAGTAATTTGTTTTATAAATTCAAAATGTATTTTTCCCATAATGTACACACACCTACCTTTATTTTATAATGAATGTAAGGTGATTCCATAATTTTGCAATTATTATTTATTTCAATTTAGTTTAAACATTACATAATTTCATTGGTTACATGGCCATTCTCTTTATATTAAATATTCTATATTCCCCTCAGCGGAGAAATTAACGGACTGAGGCAGTTTGCAGCCTTTGCGAAGACAATCGCTATCGATGTTTGTTAGAAAATTTCAATTCAAAAGCTTTCACTAGCCAATCTCATGAGAGGCAGATGTCTCTCGAGTATTTTTTTTAATTTAACAGCAATTTTGATAAAATCCTATTTATTCCGAATTCCAACCTAAAAATTATGGTTATTGTTAAACAAAGTTTATCATATTAATTTTACCCACTGTACCCTGCATTTTACCTAAATAATTGTTGGGTAAATTTTTTCCAATGACGATTTTCCAATTTATTTTTTATTTATTCTATAAAACCACATTTGTTTGCAAAAAAAAATGTTTTTATTCGGGCTGGGTGCTACCTTTTAGCATTACAATACATATGTATACAACAATGAAAGTCTTACATGCTTTCCAACATCAAATGCTAAATGTTATAATATACGGTGCACAAGTGACCAAATTCTGCAAGCTTATTTGCAGAAGGTCCGCCTACATTACACCCCAAAAATAGGAGGTAGCCCAGTTGCCACCTATTTTTAGGGTAATTTTACCACATTTTTTTTTAGGGTGTACTGACTTAGAGGTGTCACCAATTTGGCTGCTTTATTAGATGCCTAGCAGATATGATCCTAGAACATATTACAAACGTTAATAATAACATCGCCGTCTGGCCTTATAACCTGCCCGGCCCTTTTGCCCGACCTTACTTTATATACTATTATTTCCTCCATTGCTCCACATAAACTAAACTCTATTGCACACACAGTATAATTGCTCGTAAATTTCGTCTGATACAGACTAAATCATTCAACTTGCCACCCAAAGTATGAAAAATCAGGCACATGTCAACATAGATTGCATGATTATACTAACAATCAGTTTTTAAGTAATAACATGGATAAATGCCAGTCTATATTAATCCTTTAACTGAACTGCTATGTTAAGTTAATAGTTACATTACCGTTGTGCTGACTTATTTTATGTAAAACGGTTTATGCGCTGTACTTAATCTAAAATTCGAAATCTATGAACTGATATTTTAGGGGCTTCACTATTGTACTCTATTTCTCTTGCAGAAACGTTTGAAGTTTTAAGCATTTGACTTACTAAAATATCTTTAATATTTGCTGCACTTACTCTGTTATAATTTCTTCTTGGTTTACTAATGGCTCCACATGTTTTTAAATTCACTTCCAGTCTGCAAAAATTCATACGGTTGACGTCGATCTGTATACAAGCCCAAATAACATTTAGCGGTGGTTCTTGAGTTCTTACATAACAATGCATATTTTAATCTCAAACATGTCGTATTTTTCTTCTAAATTTCTCTATAACTTAATAATTAATGAATAAATTAGATAACAAACGAATAAAACACGAACCAAAATGCAAACAAATAGTAAGACAGTAAAACAATCTAGATAATACAAGAATGGGCGAATATGGATGTAAATTTATTATTATTAATAAAACAACTTGAAGTGGTCTTCTAAAGTAGTTGAAAAAATAAAATTACAAATATCGTTATAGCTTTGTTATATCTGTAAAAGTAACAAGTTATACATCAATAAATCACAAAATTATGCTCTTTCTGATTTTGCCCTGTGACTTTCTTTAAAATAGGAAAATTTGTGTAAAAACCTGGAAACGCATAAATTTTACATAAGTTTCGTGGAAGTATTTGAATTTTACGTAAAAATATGCCTTTACAATGATAAAGTACTTGACGTCATGTGAATTTTGCTTTATTTAGCCGACCCTGTGTCTCACCGTTTACAAATTCAAATGAGGACGTTAATTAGGACACTTGGTATAATAAAATTCATTATTAATTAGACCGATTGGCAACAAAGCAAAACAAATAAAAAAGTGAGTAATCTATTCGTATTCAAAATGCAATTTTAACTAGACAATATGCATAATTAAATTGTAATAATGAACCAAGTCTTAATTTTCAATAAATAATGATAATAGCATTGCAAGATTAAGAACAAGAAAACCACATTAAATTATGATGTAAGTTTTGCTCAATGTGGGCATAATGAAAAAAGGTAAATTTAAAACAGCATCAATATTAATTATGATTCTTGGTTTAATAAGAATTTCTTGGAAATGAGTATTTCTTATCATTTTATTATAAACAACTGCAAAAGTTAGTAAGTTTACGTATTACAACACCATTTACACGATAGTGAATCGCAATTGATAGTGAATTATTCTGTACATACAATCTTATTACTAGAATTTTATACAATTTCGTATTAAAGGGAAATTTCATTACCTACGCAATTCTATCCACAGAAATTATTGAAATTGCACTTACAATTCATGATATTTAGGCAAGGTCATCAGAGAATATTTATGAAATGTTGCATTGCTATTTCACGGGTCATGTAAAATTATACGAAATTAAGGCGTATATTATAGTTAAACTGCCGCTCATGGACACGATCATTTTCACATTACATCCTAAGTCTACGGAGGTATACCAAAGGGCATTTTATTATGAAGAGAGGCAATCGGTCTGTGATATAATCGTTAAAATTAATTCTCGATCCTACTCGCTGCACATTTTAATGTTTTGTTGCCGTTATTATTTTCTTTATCCCTTTTAATTCTCCACCATTACGTATTTGATTTTATACGGTTTGGTAAAAGGCAATTTTGGGAGGCCACATATATAATAATACGGTACGATTGATTGGTCGTCCCAGGTTTAAAGAATAATAATAATCCTGATCGAAATTGATCTTGTCCCTTCATCTACTTCGTTTATTGTGTTTTAAATTGGGTTGAGCTATTAGTCAGGAGTAACCTTTTTTATCTTCTTTATGACTTTCTTTCTTTGTATCTATTGGTATTCCGCTTTGATGGGCCGGTTAACTAACGCAGCTGTTTTGCACTGGATCAGAGCAGATAAAGATTATTAAATACAGAATGCTATAGAGTATTTTAACATAGTTTTATTAGTACTCACTTTTTAACTTCGTATATAGAGATAAATTAATAAGAAAAAGGAACAGAATATAGAGTTCATGCAAAAATTGCAGTTTTTGTTTAATATGGTGATGATGTCAGTCTTCTTTGTAAAGATTGTTTAATTGTGCACAGTGAAGGAATATTTAAAAGTATTAATTGGAGATAATAAAAAAAATCAAAGAATATAATTTCAGCATATATGTCTTTGCGTTATATGAACGGAAGAAAGAAACTGCAAAATACATATACACTGAAAAAAAGGAATGAAACAATGCGAAAAATTAAAAGACAGGAAAACTGTTCGTGAATTGATAAAGTAGTAAAGCAAATCAAAGAACGAAACAAAATATTTAAAAACATTTCAACGTCCACATATCGAAAATTGCAAAATAAGCAAATATTTTGTATGGTGGCTTAAGATGTTAAAAAATCTTTAGGAATTCCTATCTTTTAGTGGATTGGATTAAGGTCAAATTTGACAAAACAAAGATTAATTAATTAATGAGACTTATCTGTAGGATAAACAGAATGGCATGAGAAACGTTTATAAGCATGAACCACAGATGTCGCTGGTAAACTCTACTGGATATATTAAAAAGTAGTCTCAATTTAAAAATACATATAGCGTCATTTGGATCTAGACGTCTTGTATTATCAACTGCTAGGGATGCAGGATTTTATTCGTCCATCAACAATTTTGTCCATATTCGGGAATCACATTTTTGATTTTCCCAATTTATTTAGATTGAACAGTCAATTCAGTTTCTATGGGTTCAGAAGATTTTAAAATATAGGCAGTCCATATATAATTATTAGCTGTAGTAGCATCGATCAATGTTTATAAAGTTTTACTTTTTCCAAGTATTTTCCCAACTTCTTGTTCGTTGATATTTTTAGATGAATTGGACCTATGTATTATCAAATTGAGATAATTTTCAGTTCTACCTTTCTCTCTCTAGCATTCATGAATTAATTGTATTTCAGTGTTTAATTAAAGATAATGCCTGAAATACACTCAGAAAAATACATGCATTGCAGGTCTTTTTGTATGTAAAATTTTACATTAATCTTTACGTTCGTTCAAACGTAAAGATTAATATAAAGTTATTTTTGTTGATTGGAAAGTAACATTTGTTTGAAGTAAAAATACGAATTAAACATCCATTTGTGTTAATAAAAATACAATTAACTGTTCACTCAAGGCATAAAATATGTTGATTCAACAGTTAAATTGGTTTTATATAACACCGTAGTATGTTGACAGTGTAAAATATTGTATTTGATGAAAAACAATAATTGTTTGGTATTAGTAATATCTTATTTAGAACAAGTAAAATTTATTTTAAAATTACAATTATTTTATTCATTCTAAATATTCCTTTTTATTTAAAGATTTTTTTTATGTATTTCTAAATAAATACAATTATTAATCTAATCAATGAAAATCTTTGGTAATTACCAGTTCTAACTACCAAAAATTACGAAGCAGAGTCGCCTTCCGTCCCCCCCCACACTGGAGGACAAATTGCCTGAGTCAAGCCCAACCGTAGGTGCAATGAGAGAGCTTCGTACTAAAACTGCCACCTTATTGTTCATATGATAGCCCCTATGCCAGGTAAATATGAAGTTGCATCCTCTTCATGCAAATCATATGGACAAATCCCAAAGTCATCCCCATGAGTTTCGTTGTGCGCCATCTTTCGATCAAGTGATAGCTCTACGACCCTATAAATAAATGCTGCAGTATAAAGTTTAAAAATGTGTTAATAAAGGTGAGTTATGCATGAATTTTGTTAAAAAAAAAGGTTTCACACCTCAAAGACCGCTAAAAGTAATATGCAATACACTTTAACATAATTTGAATGTTAGATAGAACATAAAATATATTGTTTTAACGCGCACTGTATCCAAGGAAAAAATAGTATTTGCTCCAACAGCTTTTAAAGCTTTAAAATTTTAACATAAATTTTATGCTGATTTTACAATCGATTTTTTTTTGTTGAAGTTGCTGGATATGTATTTGATTTAAACAAAATAAAATAACAAAAGATGTTTTGTTAAAGCAATGCATCTATTTTTCTACAACTACAATGTTTACTCTTGTATTAGGATACGTTTTGTTTAATATAAATAAGGAAGGTATCATTAGAAACCGTAGGGATTAAATAGTTGCATGTGCGAACGATATTATAGTAGTCGCAAAAAAAACTGTAAAATTATAGATGAAACGGTGATGGAAATAGTGACAGAAAGAGAAAATATGGCACTAACAATTAATACAATTAATACCGCGAAACTAAAATGATGGGATGCAAGGGAGGGAATATTCAAAGAAGTTAAGGGGTTTTTAAATTTGAGGAAGTGGATACCTTTAAATACCTTAGCACAACACTGAGCAGAACAACCGAAAGAAGAATGGAAGTTACTATAATAATAAAAAGATTTTAGCGAGTAAACAAATGCAAAGATCCACCAAAGTGAAAGAGCATAAAACCTTAGTAAAACCAATATTAATATACGTTGCGCTACAAATCATAGAGAGAAAAATTAGGAGAACTATTCTCGTACCTGTCACGACTGATAACATCTACTGGAGAAGAACAAACTATAAAATTTTGGACACAATAAAGGAAATGGACAATCCATCAAAGTAGTAAGGGTAGGGTGACTAGGGTACGTATAGAGATTGGAAGACAGCACAGCTAAGGCAAGTGCTGGAATGGTAATTCGACAGTGGAGAAGACCAAGATCGAGTTGATTGGACGAGGTAAAGAGGAACCTAAGGGAGATTGGAAAACACTGGTATAATAAAGAAGTACACCTGGCGCAGGATAACAGCAGCAATGAAAGAGAATATGATAACGATGTTTGATCCACTTCAATAATTGGATCAAGACGGCTGTTTAGGAACAGCGAGCCGATGAACTTCACAAGCAATATCTCCTTAAATGAAATTAAATTATAGGAAGCTTATGTATAATACTTTTTTTTCAAACATGTATATTTCTTTTCGGAAAATAATATTTTTTTTCAGAGTACTTATGAGCGGGTGTACATGTATACACCAATAGGTATATGTATACATAGGTGCAATTTCATCATAATTTTTTCATTGAAAAAAAAACAATAAATAAAAATACAAGGAAAAGAAAACAATTAACAGAAATATATCACCATCCCTCCCGTAATTTAAAAATGAATATTTAAGAAAACTTCACTGGGGAAAGCCATAGAATTAGCAGTGAAATAAAACCTAATACCATTTCTTCCGCGGCATCACCATCATGGCATTGTAAACTTTAAAATCCCGCCGCTTTGTAGTAATTCCGGGAGCGCTATAATTGTGGTTCAGATATTAGCAATAAGCTGATTTTTTATTCACCCTGTCTCTCTTATCACCCCCCTGAAAAAAGAAACACGGAAAGGAACCTGGGAGAACAATAGCTAATCTCAGACCGACGACCCTCGAATATGTTTCTTCCGTTCGAGGTGCATAAGGGTGCTTATTGGGCTCCTTCAGCGGGAAAAGATACAATATGCCGGCCATAACACTAAAACAAAATGAGGAGCCTCGCCGCAAGAAATTCCTGAATATTTTATAATTCGTAACAGAAGTCGCCAACTTTTTGATGAGTGTATCCAATTAAATATGAATAATTTAGTTAATGGTGACATTACTTGTAATTGATATCCTGACTGCGAATCCTAATTAGATTTTTCTTCGCGCCCCGGAAAATGAATTAGAGAAGTTTTTAGTTGCAAATTTAATTATATCTCGTCTCTGTAAAGCAAGTATAGGCAGCCAGAGGATAATTATAAAGGTAACAATAAACGCAACTAGGGATATAATGGCACCTTGGCAGTCCTAGTAATATTATCGTAAACTTTAAGTACGTAAAAGCGGGAAATTTTAAATTTAGGTATAGACTACTACATATTACCAAATAAATTTCTATAGATTTTCTTTGGAAAAATAATACATAGAATTCTTGCTTCACTAATTTTCATTTCTTCTGGAGAGTAAATGTGTTAGCTGCTTAGTAGATTAAATTATACAGAAACAACTTAAATGATATGATTTTAATCAATTAATTGATCTAATTTCAGTAATCCTTAATAATTCATTGATGTAATCAGCTGATGATTATAAAACAGCTGCTTCTATTTACACGGAAAAAATATTACCTAGTATAATACATCTGCACCAATATCTCTGTAATTATCACTAATGATTGATACATATTTGTGAATCGTTATTCTTTTCCAGATAAAAATTATGTATCTCCGTTCACATATGTACCTTGTACATGGAATATGAATCTATAACAATGTATTTATAAATATAACAATTTTACAGACTCATGCTATATGCAGACGATTTTTTTTAATACATTTAGAACACGAAGATCAAATCTACTGTTTTTATAAATTTACTTGCAGCGAGCATGGGGTAACGTGTACTGTGTCAAGGATAGTAATAAATAATAGTAGCCAATTAGTGTTAACATTGGCATAAATACTCTTGTAGATTAGTATCATATTTTAAACAAGTTACTGTTCGTATCTTTTCTAATTAACGTCAAAAAAAAAAAAACTTAATTACATTTATGTGTATAGCGTATGTTAACCAGATAATGAAATCAACAGTGTAAAGAATAAATACCTATGATGGAGTATAGCATCAGTTGTCCATCAATTAGTATTTTGCCTTATTAAGTTAAATTGGGGGTTTACTAACCCCCGTAGGTATTAAATATCACAATGTATTACAATTTTTTAGAGCATGCTTCTTGAAAATTTTGGTTACTAATATAAAATGGGCTTGTAATTAAAAAACCGATTTGCGATTTGACAAATATTGTTTTCAGAAATTTATATTGGGTATATATTTACATACAGGTTGTCCCGCAGTCAAGTGGCTAGATTTAAGGTGGAGGTAGCTGACGTAAGTTTGAATAAAATGCCTTAATAAACTTTGGTCCTTAAATGACTCGTTCAGAACACTAATACTATCTCGGAAAGTATGGTTGATACAAAGTCGCTTAAATCGGGAAAAGTTGCTTATTTTAGATACTGGTAAGATGTATTAAAAAAAAAAGCTAATTCCGAACGCTTCCGAAGATACGCGAAAGAAACGGAAAATTCGATGTTTTGCCTTATTTACACCACTACCTTGAGGTTTAAAAAAGCAAAAAAAAAATTGAAATTTATTTATTTTAAAATAGCCTGGCTATAAGTCCCTGTAATCAGATTTACAATACAATGTTTCGGCTTTGAAGAACCATGATCAACCTTACTTTTTAAATACGGCCCCGTATATTTTTTTACGTTTCTGCTATATTTTTCCTGCACTAAATACGGTGACAATAATAATTTTTTATTTTATTTTTTTTTTTTCAGGCTACTTACACAATAATTAGATAAGAATAATGTTTTATGGCCTATATGATACGATACATAATTCGGTAGAGAAAGCTCAATATAATTATTTATCAAATTATGTAGAAATAAAACCTGCAAAATAAAAATATGTGTATAATATAGAACCAAAATTGTGGACAAAATTTGTTGCAGGCGCATGTGTTTTAGCTGCGTCGAAATTGATGTAAATAATTAAATACAGCTACCTTATTGTGATACAACTTACTTTTTATCGCATATAGACATAATTCAAGTAACAGGGAAACTTGTTGCCGTGACCACGACATTCTTTTTATTATACCCGAAATTATAAAGATATTCCACAAAAACTCAACTATATTCATAAATAATATAGCTATATTAATAGATAAATATGTTAGAAAACTTACAAAATGATAAAATTCATATGCAGGTTATGTTATGAAAACTGAAAATAAACAAAGAAACCACTAAATATACCGAGAACTGTCAAACATGCGCAATTTACGTGTTTCAGACTTTTTTCGCATATTATGTAGAGAAATAGTTCTAATTTTTTGTACCAAATGACATTTTTCTGTACAGAAGAGGTGTGTGTACTATCAAAGACAAAAATCTTGACTCAAGTTTGACATAAATAGAGACAGAATCATTAGAGTTTCTTTAGTATTTCAATATTTCTCTCTTTAACTTTGAGTCAAGACTTTTCTCTTCGAGGGTACATAATTTTTATGTGAGTAATTACATTATGAATTCTCTACCGAATTATGTATCGCGTCACACAGGCTTTACTCTACTTGTGCATTAACACTTCTAAATTATAAGGAAAACAACAGAATGTCTTCCGTTAAATAGGGAAAAAATCTGTACTTTAGAGAGAAAATACATAGAAAATTAATAAATGTTTAAAAGAACCGTGAAGCGTTTCTTTTTATCTAGGCTCGCATTACCAATTGTTATGCAAGTAGCGCAAAAAAAAATGGTTGCCATCTGATGTAGTGTAGAAAAATATTGCAGAAACGTAAAAAAATGTACAGAATCGTATTTCAAAAGGGAAGTTGACGATGGCTCTTCAGAGTCGAAACGATATATTGTAAATCTGATTATAGAAATTTGTAGCCAAGTCATTTTATAATAAAAAAAATCTTGATGCATTTGTTTTCATATTTTAAAAACTTAATGCTCTATGTAAAAACAAAAAAATATCAGTTTTTCAGTTATTTTCCTATATTTTCAAAACCGTTCGGAAACTGTTATTTTTTTTTTTCAAATGCATTTTAAGAATCTCTAAAAGATGCAACTTTTTACATATTTAACCGACTCTGAATCTCCTATACTTTCCGAGATAGCAATAGTATCCTTATCAAAGCCATTCTGAATTACGTATCGCTAGGTGCGCAGTGCGTGTAGTTTCAGTGGCACAAAAAATCGAAGATTTGTGGAGTTTAGATTCGCATATAATTTCAGAAAGATGGCATATCAAAATATTTTATTCAAAATTATGTTAAGTTTGGCCACTTGACTGCGGAATATCCACTGTAAATATTTGTATGCGGCCTGAATTATTATGTTACATGCAACCTCATCCTGATATTAGTAGTCGAAATTAAAAAAAAATTAAATTCAAGGAAACGACTAACAATAAAACAAAACTTTGTAAACAAACGGAATGGCATCACATTATACAGTTATTATATCAAGTTGCAAAAATTATACCTGGTCACACTAATGGTCTCTGAAAGTATCTAAAACTAGGATATTCATAACGAACCTATATTTTTTTGCAGTTTTGTTTTGAGCAACATTCAATGGAAATTTTTTTATATGCGATATGTAGTAATATTACACACAATGTCTCATTTTTGAAGATATTTTGTTCTTTTTTTTGCTATATTAATTATTTATATACTAAAATTTAGTCAAAAACAAATCAATTGTTGTTAAGAGTGAACGATAGCGGCCGATTCAGTCAACAGTCGCCAGACAGGCTCTTCCCCTCTTCGTTTTAATATATAGACATATAAAACTGGCTTCTACTAGTGCCGACATACGCGTGTCTTTCTCATATCAGCGGTAAATTGTTCAACTAAGAAGGATGTATGTGATCGGTATAGTAGCTATCGATATGCAGCAACACACACATACAGCAGCCGAAAGATATGGCAATTGCGAACCTTTGAAGATATTTTGTTTCTTTTTGCTATATTAATTATTTATATAATAAAATTTAGTCAAAAACAGTAGTGAAAACTCAAATCGGAAACATAAGGTCATCGTTAATTTCCAGTACTTACAATTAGTGTTCTAAGAGTGTTCTTCGAATTTTATCACAAGAAATGGCAGTTCGCTTTATAAGCGCATTTTACCGCTGTAGGGCGGTAAAGTGCATTGCATTTTTTCTAACCTCACAGTTACTTCCTATTCCTTTTTCCTTTTTGTTTGACCTTTACTTTAATTTAATTTAATTTCTTTTTTCTTGGAAATATTGGTTAATTTAATCTGATCAAAAAAAAAAAATAAGAAATTTCCAATATAAAATATGCATATTCTTTAATTTAGTTTAAAAACACATTTATCGATATTTTTATTGTCGCTTTAATTGTTTTTAACGAAAAATCATCATAAAAAAATCATTTTGACTTAACATTGAGTTGAGTTATCGAAACGCATTTGTCGACTACCACATTGCTGTATTTTTTTTAATAAGACCTAAAATTTTCTTCTACAAAACTGTAATATACATGTCGTGGGTTAGGTACTTTACAGTGCTCGAACTCGGAACAGAGTTCTCGCGCTGTAAAGATAAACGTCCACTAAACGAGTCGAGACGGGTCGCAAAATATCGTCTATTACTATAGTGCGTTCTTCACAGACGGGCCGCATCGGGGCGCGGTTGTGCTCATAATGTATGACGGGCAAATAGCGCCCGTCATCGCGCGACCCAACCGACCCGTTTAGTGGGCGCTTACCTTAAATGACACCTACCACACTCTAATGTAAAATTTGATTCAGGAATACTTAGTTCAAGAAAGTAGTTCTCTCTGTGTGTGTTTAAGTCAAGTGGAAATGGCTATTTTCTGCTAATAGAGAAATATATCCTCGCCTCCTCTTGAGTGAGATTTTCCTTGTTTTTCCCACTCACCGGCAAATGACGAGAGATGAACAACTTAAGTGGTCCCACTGCCGTTGGCGTAATGATAACTCATGACCGTTCTATGCATCCTGTAGTTGATGAAAGCCGCTGGGAAATGCTTAAGCGTGATAATATTAATTGCCGTAACCAACAAAGTCGAATAAGCTAATTCCTTTACTTAGATCAATTCCGCCAAATTTTATTAATTTACGGGTATGCAAAATACATATGCGCACGTTTAGAGCACAACATAGCAATATACATTAAGTATGGATACGACACCACGCATCTTAATCCCTATACGATTTTGATCTTGGAATACATACCAAAAGCAATTCTCGCATCCTCTGTCTTTTAAAATATTCATACCTTACGATTTAATTCGACGTAATCAAAGTGTGTAAGTCTCAAGTGCGAAATAACCAAACATTATACCAGACAAGATAACAAGACGGGCGCGTCAGGTTATATAAAATCACATTACTACGCGGCTTTTCCTTACTGCGGCTTATCTACAATAAGTTACAATTCCAATTTGCATATGTAACTATGGCTGTATCCCGTATGTATGTCGGCGCCTGTGTGCGTGCGTCCTATATGTGTATATATGTATGTTCCATCATCATATTGTCGAGACAATCTCTTCTTTTATATTGTGCGACGTTCTCTCCAGATGATCTACGTACCCCTCTAGTTTATCGTAGTCTGTGCTGTGCACCCTTTTCATATTTTTAATGTGGGAACTTTTACTTTACTTCGACTCTTTAACAATGTCGTAAAATACTGATATTTTACATTTTAACAAGTTCGACACTCTTATTCTTTTATCGGATGCAATAAAATTACCATTCCATTTAGATAAGTAGCTGTATTTTTCGAGCAAACTTTAATATTGGGATATTTATAATGCGGAAAATATTTCGATTTTTCTGTAGCAAAAGAAAGTACAAGATGAAGCATTGAATATGTCCACATTTTTCCCCGTTTTAACGTTAAGAACTTATTATTATTATTTTCACAAATAAAGGATCATAACCAATCAACCACATTGATTAAACTACAATTAATATTAAAACTAGCAATAAATTTGAAACCCACAATTCGTAATGAATTCACGATTACTTTATAAACCTCAATATTATATATTGTAGGATAGGTACTATACGCTGTTAAAAAATATATAATAAGCAATCGAATCACGTCAGTGTACCTCATATTTTGGCAACCCCGGAAATAAACGGTTTAAGTCTACCATTTCCCCGTCGCAGGAGCAATATGACAAATCAATTGTTCTTAAGAGTGAACGATACTAGCTGATCAAGTCAACAGTTGCCAGACAGACTCCTCGCCTCTTCGTTTTAATATATAGACTTAAAAGCTGGCTTCTACTAGTGCCGACATATGTGTGTCTTTCTCATATGGGCGGTATGATTGTTCAACTAAAAAAGACTATACTCATCACATACGGCACAGTAGCTATCGATATGCAGCAACGCATACACATACAACAGCTGAAAGATGTGCCAATCGCGATCCTTAAGTAAAATCGACGTATTATTATTTTCATCGAGAAATATGAGATGGTATATTTGATTTTAACTGTGATTTTAACCTAACATTCTTACACCGGTCAAGAAATGGTTGTAAAAGACGCGCAAAGGAAATTCATATAAAATTTTGTGGTAAATTCATGTATACAGTATGACCCAAAAAATAAGTTACGATCATCAACTACATACTTTTAAAATGGAAACATCTATTCTTTATTTCATTTTTGAATTCTACATCGAATTCTAAGTATGTTTCAAGTACCATGTCCTATACTTAAACTGAACAATTATCGAGAAGTTGACGATTGAATTCATTAAGACCATATTTCTGGGAAATTTTTATATCGAGCAAAACGTTCCATTGTGTTTTTATTTTGTTTTTTTTTAATGCTGGTATTTTTAATAGTTGACTTATCACCGT
This sequence comes from Protaetia brevitarsis, assembly GCA_004143645.1. Classification (NCBI taxonomy): domain Eukaryota; kingdom Metazoa; phylum Arthropoda; class Insecta; order Coleoptera; family Scarabaeidae; genus Protaetia; species Protaetia brevitarsis. The sequence continues at coordinate 2,147,858 of RXPK01000281.1, read as the reverse complement.
GTAGTGACACTTCAAATAAGTGATTGTCAAGCGCAGTCGCAAAATTTGAAGAAATGGCGTTTTTGCTGAGAAACAAACGAATAGAAACTTTATGATGATATAGTGTATGGTGAAATGACTTGAACACAAGCTGAAGTTTGCGAATTGTTTAATGATAAGTACTCGGAGGCGCCTTTGCACGATCGGTAGTTAGTAAGATAGAAAAGAAGTTTAGGGACGTCGGCCACGTGTAAGAGACAATTACAAAGCCAATTATCTTTCAGTTCTAAAGGGTACACAATTCAATATTTTGTTGTAGCTGTACACCAGTCGGTATGCAAATATTCTGTTCTAAAAGCACGAGCATAAAAATATATTTAGTTCAGAAACTTATTGAAGATGATGTCTATCGCAGATTAGATTTTTGCGAAATAATGATGGATAAATGACCAACCCACAATTTTAAATAAGATAGCTTTTTTTCCAAAGGCAACATTTTGTTTGAATGATTTGATAAACATGCAAAATTGTAGATATTGGATACCAGAAAACCTACACTGGAGTATGGAAAGTTATTCATAATTTCCTTCAAAAAGTAAATGTATGGCCCGGAATTGCGCAGTACCCTCAATAATATTGACCCTTTTTTGATTGAGGCAAACACTTAATTCTGCAAATTATTTGGACCTACTAGAAAATCACGTAATACCTAATTTAACGGCACTTTATCTGCGTAATGAGGAACCAAATACACCCGGAGATTCGATAGAGATCCCACAGGATGGAGCACCCCATACTATTTGCCAACAGTACAAAGATTACCTTCATAATATTTTCCCAAATAGATGGATCGGAAGGAGAAGTTATATTGAATGGCCAGTTTTCGGACCTAACCCCATTAGATTTTTATCTATGGAGTCACCTATCTGAAATCCAAAGCATGCACTGGAAAATATTGAAGAATTGAAGAATAGAATTAGAGTCGAAATACAACAACTCCAATCACAAGGGTTAACCGAAGTGTTACGAGAGATTGAATATCGACTTGTCGAGAAGTTGATGGTCAACAATTTCAACATTTACTTTGATTTTTTGTTCTGTGTTTTAATAAATTTCCCAAAAACGAACGCCTACATTTTAAATGAATTTGTTCTAATCCACACGTCCTCACAAATTTTGAAAGAAATCAATGATAAATTCTGGAACTGTTGAGTTTATTTATAGGACATGGTAAATGAATAATACTTAGAATTCGATGCAGAATTCAAAAAAAAAAAACAAGTATATAAAAAACAAGTGCTTCTTTGAAAAAAAATATAGTTGGGCCACATTGTATACATGAATTGACTATAAAAAAGCCGCAGCCAAAAATAAAAATCGACGTGTTCGAGCGTTTTTCCAAAAAAAAAAAAAGCAAACCAGCGAATTTTAAATGAATAATTTGTTCTAATCCGTGCGTCTTTACTGTTAGCATCGTTCACGATACTTCTCATCCCATCCTCGAATATCACCATTTTACAAAATTTGTACACAGTACTACAAGGGTGCTTCAAATTTAACAGATTGTGATAGGCCTAAATTTTACGCAAATTCAAGTCATTCTGTTGCAAAATATCTTGTTATTTATATTTTTCTCTATCCATGCACCATAAATCAATAATAATAAAAATGTATAACGAATTTGTGTTAAGTAAAAAGTTTATGAAGTGAACAAAAATTAATTTTAACATAACTAAAAATTTTGACAATGTATCCTCAGATGCTACTTTAGTCAAATAGAGAGTTCTCAATATCAACTATTCTTATCACTTTACACAATTAATTACGCTGAAAATGAAGGAAAAACAGCTCCTCAGGAATATTGCGGGCTTTTAGAGTGCCAGTTTTAAGAAGGAATATTTCAGCGAAACGGATATTATTTGCTTTCGCCTGTACTCAGGTGTTTATTTAAAATTTTCGCAAATCGAACACGGGAGAACAGCGGAAACATTTTTCTCGGAATAATATTTTTCTTTCATCGACTTTAGAGGAGTGAAAAGCAACGAGTAGGAAATGGATCCTAACATGCGAACACTGTTAAATATTCATCACAGCCGAGGAACAGGAAGAGAAATGGAGAGGAGGTGAGAGAAGGAAATGAATTCGAATAATACCAAGAAAAGCCCCCAGTTGTGTACCTGTGTAAATTTCATTTTAATGGAATAATCATTTGAGCAAATATTTGAATGTTTTTTTGATATTGAAATGCACCGCCGGTAGGGAAATGTGTTTCTTATTTCTGTTCTAGGAGAGTGGAAAAGAACGAGAAGTCTTTGTATGCACAGCATTCGTTTCGAAATTTAATCAAAAAATTATATAAAACACCGTCGGGCATTATCCTTCCCCACGCCACACCGTCCCTTATTCCTGCAGCTGATGATGATGACTGCTCTAGTCGAAGAAGATCGATTGGCAAGGGAGAATGAAGCGATATGAAAAGAGGAAGAAATTTTCCTGCCGTCATTACGATTCGGGCATAACTTTTATGTAAATCGTAAAGTCGATTTACATTTTCGTTTGGAAAAGTTTCACAGAGATCTATTTGGCTGATTACAAATTAAACATCTATTAGAGGAAATTTGTGTGCCTACAGATTTTATTATTATAATTATAGATAATTATTATAGTAGATATAAATACTTCTAGATGGAAGGAAACAAAATCATGAACTAGATATAGATACCCGTTTAATTTATTTTATTTAATTTTTTCACATTTCAGTTTTTCAATATCGAGTTAAGATTTCTTTATCTGAATATAACATTTTTATTTTAGTGGTTAATATTTAACATTTTTTTTATATAAAGCAAACTAAAGATTAAATAGAAGTACCTGCTTTACTTGTTAGGGATTTGAAAAAAGTATTATTGGGTAAGAATTTTGAAACAATAAAACGATATAATTTAGTGTGGGTAAAACGCTAAAAAAAATATTATAAGGTGTAGAGGTGTTTGATGTTTCAGATAAGCTAGCTATCACAGTCACCACTGCAATGCTAAAGCTTTTGATAATGGAAGAACTAGCAAAATATTGCTAAACTATCAACCAAAATTACAGACTTAACTGTAACGTTTTCGGGGTTCAAATAACCAACACAAGCAATATATTAAATAAATAAACATTATTTCTAGACTTAAGGTCTATTTAAAATAAAATAATACTTATTAAATTAAATTCACTTAAATACTACTTATTTACATTCACTATTTATTTCCACTATCTATTTTCACCGTCGCTTGCTTCGGCTTGTCCAACAGCACTCTCCAATACAAACTGCCTACTGTCTGCATTTGTTCGCGCACGTGTTTATATTTGGCGCATTTCGTTCTGGAGCAACCTACATCTGTGAATGTTCGAGTGCATTCGAACCTAGAAATTTCGATTCTGTATTAATGCAGCATACAATGGCGTCTCATATCTACGCGATCTCCGCTCTAAAGAGGTAGCGCCATCTGCCGGCGCTGCTGGAAACTTAAATTTAAAATTTAAAAATGGGCGCGCGTTACTTTGATTCTCTCTCAAAAAAATGGACAAGTATACATTTTTACACATGCTATCAATTTTTACCACAATATAATAATAAAAATAGTTTCCATATATTATATGTGTAGTTTGTGTAGTACTTAAAATTATTCCTATTTTTTTATTACTTGCCATTGTTAACATCCATTGAACCGATTATATTTTTGCCAAGAAATATTGTTCATAGCTGTTTAAAACTAATTTATTGCAATTATTATTGTTAGATGAAAACTGGCTTAACATTACATCACTAACTAATAAAGCTATAAAAATTATCAATTAGTTTGCTATTAATTTATATTGTAAATACCAATAATTTCTTAATGTAAAATCTAAATTAAACCAATCAAATTAGAAATATACATAAGTCATTGCTTGCAGATGGTCAACTCATAACCAATCCCAAATTGTTTTTCTCTGTTTCCTCCTTACAGTCTATAATTATATTTGGGGAATATAACACCTATTTTATCTTGCCAATGAACTGTGATCAGTTTCTGATTTCACTAGAAGATCAATCCAAAAAAATAGTTATTTACATTAGATATAGTGCGATAGGTGTCATTGCAGTGCAAGAACTCAGTTTCCATGATGAGTTCGAGCGCTCTAAATGACCTACGACATTTGTATTATTAATTTTTGATCGAGAAAATACAGATAAATGAGTCTAAATGAGCTATGCGTATTTTACATTGGAAGTAGGTGTGAGATGAGAAAAATGCCATACACTTTGCCGCACTAGGGCGGTAATAGTATATTTTCTCACGTGGTTTGAATATGTTTTTTTTTTCCCAGCCAATCCAATTTTAACTAATTAAATATCTAAAAATAATAAAGACATACCTGTGATTGACATGATAGATGATAGGCTTAATCTCTCAAATATTTTTTAAAAACTGTCAAGTTAGCGCCGTTTTTCAAAAAGTGTCCAATATTTTAATTGAAATTTAATATCTAATAATTTAGCATTTACCTCATAAATTGACTCAAACTGGGTCGAATGTACTAATGTCATCTATCAATAATGTCACATATAAGATATACAGTTTCATCATGTCCATGTCACTTACGTTCCGCCGTAGGGAGGAAAAGTACAACTTTCCTCCCTTCCCTGCTGGAAAAAAAATGTACTTACTATTGCTGACAGATAATACTATGTTTACAGTTGAGGCCAAAAAAAAATAATAATTTAATTCTCAATCATAATAAGTAATATAGCTAGTTTTAACTTTGTATAAGGTTGGAAAATACGCCATTCCTTAAGTGAAAAGTTACGTTTACATTAAAATCAAAAAGATCAAGAAATATTAGTTCAATGTTTAAATATAAAGTAGTTTTAATTCGACATGATTTTTGACAAATATGTATTAATATATAAACAAAACAATTACTATGTTCGTTTGATTTGGTATGCATATCAATAATACCAAGTGTGTATAATTTAATATTACAGAACAGCATTTCAATTTCAAACATAATTAACGAATTGCGAATAAAATAGTACCTATACTATCCTGGAGTTATATTCAGAATCTAACTGATCTTTACGTAACTGTAATGGAGCATTTTCCACCTCATATGTAGGAATATACTATAATCAATAAAAGTTCAAGAGATTAGTGATATAATGTGTACAAGTAAAACAACTTATATTGATTCATATCCAATCTATGTATTTTTAAAAATACCTTTAATTTTTAGAACTATATATTTCGGCTCCATCCACCTTAGAATCTGGAAATCAGGAGGAAAATTTGCATTTAAGGATGGCTGTTTAGAGCCGAAACATGTTATGCTAAAGATATTTAAAAAAATGTGTAGATTGGATACGAACGAATTGAAGTTATTTTACTCATGCACTTAATTCAATTTGTTTTTAATTTATAAAGGTAAATAATCTGACATTTTAATTTTCTTTTTTTTTAATATTAGAGCGCGGTAGCAAAGATAGATCTATTAGTCAGTGGCGGCTGGTACTAAAGGGCACAAGGGCACGTGCCCACCCAACTACCAAGAGAAACACAGAAAGAAATTCGCATGTAATGCAGTGCATTATTTTATTTTATTATTTTTACGTATTTTTATAACGATGGTATCAAAGTTTCCTTCCACACTACAGGTACTAGCGCATATGCCAACGCTCAAAACTATGTTCCCGGGCACTATTTCCAAAGTATCTATTTCGAGTATGGATCGGCCGGCTCCACTTATCTTCGCCGTATGCGCTTATACGGTTGCTCTGGGGCACACGATTTCGTGTCTCTAGTTAACGTCTTGCATTCCTTGCGACTGCATCGTTCTCGACCCGTACCGTGCATGTGTGATTTCAAAGGCTTGAAGTGACGTTTACTATTAATGATGGAAGTTAATTGTGTGCAAAATCTTACAAAAAAAAACCCGCTATCATTTGAGGAAAAACTTTTAATTAAGGAGAAAGGAAGGCCTATTCCTGATCTTCAAATAAACTACTCTTCCACAAGTAAAACTCGAACTTATAATAGAGTATTTAATATAAAAAATATGAGTAGATGTTCACTAACAAATAAACTATTTTGTGTTATCTGTTTAATTTTTAAGAAAGAGGTTAGTGCGTGGAATAAACAAGGGTTGAATGATTTAAAGCATATCGCAAAGAGGGCAAAGAAACAAGTGTACTGGCTAAGTGCACATACGTGAATAGTTTGACGGTACTTATTTGCGATATAAAATTAAGTACAACGAAGATGCGAAAAAAAAATCGTGACGTTTTGCGCCGGTTAATTATGTGTATAAAAAACTGTGAAATCTTATCTTATGTTGGACTGTAGAATTTAAAAGTGAACAGTAATTTATGATCGCGATGCCCATGTGTGATGTAGGTGGTGCTTTGCCACTTTTAAGGCAGCTTTACAGTTCGCAATTTTTTTACAATAAAAATTGCATGCAATAAAAATAGCGCATGCGCATTCGATGGATTTCTTTTATTTGCAGTGCACATGCAATACACGGAATAGAGGATGCGAACCGCATTGCGAACTGTAAAGCGGCCTCCAAGTGTTTATAACAGACAACAACTTAAAAAAAGGTTTTGGCGGAAACATGCAAACTGTTGCATATTATTTGTACAACGCCCATGTTTTTCCACCCTCAAACGCATTAAAACTTTTCTGAAACACAATGTCAGAAGATCGATTGAACGCATTGGCGGTCCTATCAATAAAAAAGAAGTTAATTCAGTCTATCCTGGATTTTGACAACAAAGTCATAGACGTCTTTTCCAGCATGAAAAATAGGAGAATGGATTTTATGTACACAAAATAGGCAAGTTCTTATTTTGTGCCTAACCTCTTTCATAACTCACGAGCCGCTACTGCTATTAGTTATGTATATGCAGCAGTTACGATAAAATTATTATAGCAGAAACACTGAGAATAACTGATAAGTAGACTTCAAGGAAGCAAACCAATTATTTCTTTGTAAATGTTTCTTATACATATTGATTCAAACAAATACGAAAGTAAGCAAAAGGAAACCTTAAAAGGTTTACATTACCTATGCGTATAAAAAAAGTTTCAATGAGCTGATAATATCAAAACGAAAATTAATGAAAAGCTCACCGAAAGAAAATCAACGGCATTCGAATTAAAATAGTAGGGAGAAATCACGACGTTGACATTGATGACGTTACTATAGATGCGGCTCATCGTCGTTTGGATCTCCAGCCCGTCTGAGTGTATTTCGTTTTCCATTCGTGTTTACTTTGGTGTACTAAAACACAAAACGGAATGACGCGCCCAAATTGATGATCCTTTTTGATGAAGAGAGCGAGTTCATTTAATAGGAAGAAAAAACGCCGCACAGAAGAAAATAAATACTAAAAGAATGATAATCTAAAATTTCCCTACTGCGGGTTTTATCGAATTAGGCGGATGAAAGAGGAGAAAGCAGCCGCTAAATCTTTATCAACCGCAAAACGCGCGAAATGATTTATGATTCCCATTCCTCTTATTCCATTTAAACCGTACAATAAGAGAAGAAAGCGTGGTAGCAGTAGTCAGTCTGAGTGAATGTGAAAAAGGAAATACCCTGGAGTTTCTGAAATGCACCCCACAAAGAATCAATTTCGTTCTTTGCCCTCTAACATCATAATTTTGAATCATTATCTGATAATCTAGCTTTATAATTATTTTCATTCGCAAGGACAACCTTTCTAAGAAAAAGTACTTACCAAAAACAGTGCAAATTATGCAATAATGCATTCTCGATGAAATATTTACCTTTTTCTCTTAACTCTGCAGATTTTATTAACATAGGCATTTAAAAAAAAGTAAGAAATTCTAACAGAGAGACATATTAATTTCCATGAAAAAGAAGTAAACTAGATATCTGAAAACATAAATTACTAAAGCAACGTAACATTAAAGTAGCTTACAAACCTAGTTCTTCCAACATCCTATTCTTTACTGAAATTATAAAGAACCAAAGGAAAAAATAAAAATAAAGTAACCAACACAATTTATAAAATCGATTATCAAAACTGCGAGCGCGTTCACTTTGATTAAACAAAACAATATTTGAAAAACCGATTTATGCATATAAGCAGCATAGCATTGGTGCAAAAGAACACGGCAAACATTTTATACAGGAAATGATCATTATAAAAGAGTTTTTGAAAAAATGCGGCAAATTAAAAGTTATAAAACCGCAATAAGCGACAAAAATTATATTAATAGTAATTTAATAATAGCGCATTTTCCTATATATTCAATTTTCAGATGAATTTACAAATTTTAAACATTTTCACATTTTTGACTTATTTTGCTTTATATCTACATCTACACCGACGTTTTTAACACCGGAAGATCTTTCAAAATAAATATATGAATTGAAAAGCACGTTTTTGTCCCCACATAAATTAAAAATAATTTATTAGAAAGAAATTATTGTCTTATAGATATCACAAATAAATAAAATTCTAGCATGGCAAACAATAAATTTTAACAGTTGAGGGTACAATTTTATTCAGGTTATCAATTCTTAAAATTCCTTCATTGAACACACACAATTAAGTACAAATTTACATTATTATCTGTAGCATAAATATTGTATAGTTCATAGAATTTTTCTTAGAATTTATATATGTATGTAAAACACCAAAAATCTTCACTTTTATCTCATAACTGCACGTAACAGAAATGCAATGCAGTATTTGACTGCTATCCTTTACGCACAGCAGATATCAGAGGGCTTATGGTTTGTTTATTACAGTATAAGTGTATAGTTCACCAATTTTGTATTCCATATACCTATTTTTTTTTTTTTCAACAAATCGACAGTTGTAGATCATGGAAAAAAAATGAGAAAAAAAGATTAGGTTGTTTAGAGTTACTTTTTAGAAAGAAAGGATGAAATTATTTAAAATTAATCGGTTTCTATTAATACTCTTTATTTATCATAATCTAAAATAATACAGTGAAATGTAGGTAAGTACGGAGATAAACACAAAAGTGCAGGTACTTTGTGCATCGTTGCTTCCCTAAATACTATTTTCTTGTTCTGATCGTGTTTGAAGAGAATGAATGCATGACAATGATGCATTTACTTTTTCTATGATTTTAAGTAACTAACAAAACTAGCTTTTGTTGGTTAACTCTCATCAAGTAATACCGGGCATACAATGCACATTAAAAGATGAGAGAGATTACACATTAAAAGATGTTTTCTTGGCAACATTCTAATGAACTTTCCTGGTATAGAATAAGTTAATAATTAACAGTGTTATTAAATGTCTTTTTATTGTTACTTAAATCCATTGCTGCGACAGTTGATATTTACTAACTTGATAGGTGTTTTCACCACTTTTGTAATAGTATGAAACGCTTGTAAAATACAGAGAAGTTTTTCTATTGACCCGGTATTCTTTGTTTATCTAGCTATGAAATTTCAGGGCGATAAGAAAAGTTTTATAAAACAACAATTAGTTCCGTTTATATCAAATTTCGGACTGTTGTGTAATGGTGTCGATTAAGGTTTTCTTTACTGTACATCCCGGAAACTAATGATTCTACCGATTTGCACTTGGATGATTCAGGATATGATTCAATTCAATATGACAAAGATAAGAAAATTCAGTTAAAGCAAATATATGTCAAAAATAAAAAACATTTAGATTTAAAAACAATATCAATATGATATATGTATGACAGTAACCCATTCATTGCAAGAATAAACGTTTTGAAATTTCAAATAAATAATTATAACGTTTCCTCACTTATTTGAAAATATATCTTTTTTTTAATTCGACTTGCAAATTTGGAAATAAATGGATTATATTAATTCTAAAATTCTGTGGAATACATCTTTCATGGGCAAATATACATACAAGGAGTTCTTCTTATCTGTTGATAGAAAACATGTCTTAAGACAAAAATTTGTTTTTCAACATATTTGCTTATTTCAAAGCGATATCGTTTATACTAAAAAATCGCTATTTCAATTCACATCAATCAAATAGGCCTCGATTTTACAGAATTCGGTGCGTATTAAAGTCAAAACTATTTGAAGCTTTCTTTTATAAATATGATGATGCTACTTACGAAAATGACAATGCGTCCTTAAAGTAAACCTTATTTTCAAAAAAACTTTTTTTGTATAACTGTACAATTTTGAGATTGTCCATTTAGGCATCTGTGTAAGTTCTTAAATTATTACTGAATATTATAACTAAGAAATATTCATTGATTTAATATTTTAACAAAGGAAATTAATGTTTTAAATTGAATGTTCACGAATTTGCATCACCATTACTTGATCTGAATATATCTTCTATTTTCGCTGGTTTAAGAATTTAACAAACAAAAAAATATTCCTTGTATACAAGGTGAGTCAAAACTCGGATCCTTAACTTTCTCATTAAACTTAAATGGAACACCCTATATTTTTTATGATGTTTCCGATAGTTTTTATGGCCTTTAGTTAGGTTTAGTAGGCTTTAGTAGTTATTTCAAATTAAAAATGAAAATTGTTTTTGTTTTGAAATTTTATTTAATTAACAAGTTACATGTTATGCGTTATTGATAAAAAAGCTTTTCTTATTCTTTACAACAAATCTTCTTGTGTTGTTACCGGTATCTTACTTCTTGTTTCGGCTGTCTTCGTATCTCGGTTCATAAACTCTTGTTGCAAGAACACAATTTTTCATTCTCTCAATACCCAAATCATATCTGTTAATCCTAAATTCCACAAATGCACTATTCAGTTCATATTGTACGAATTGAAGCTGAAGTTGTACCAGTGGCTGCGCGGAAATACAATAACAGAAGGCTCAGTTGACGTTTGACATTTTCGTAACGTTTGCCGGCTAAAATGTTCCATCAGTATGCGGAGATTCGCACAGAACGCGTCATCAGCTCTCACCTGCTATTAGTCGGCCTGTACCTACTACTGCTACCTGATAAAATTAAAGTTTAAATAGCAATGTAATAATTTAACCCTGGTTCATGCGGTTATACCGCAACTTTTCATTTTTAATTTGAAATATCTGCTAAAGCTAAAGTTTTTGGGTATAGGAAATGGTTAACAAGAAATATTTCTTTTGTTAAATTCTCAAACCAGCGAAAATAGAAGACATAGCCAAACCAAGTAATGATGCGAAGTAGGTGGTGGTGATTTCTTTCTTATCGGCACTAACCCTGTTAATACACCACAATTTAGACATAAAAATAGACAAAACCTTTTAAACACTGGAAATAGATACGGCAAACCCTTTGTGAGGAGGCTCGCAAAAGTAAGTAGAAATTAGAAACGCAAAAAGAAGTATAGCATTCCATTTAAACAAAAATATAAGCTAGGTCTGCTAACGTGTAGGTACCGTCTCTTTTTTTTTGATAATTTTCATAATGTCTGATATATAGAGCTTCCACAAACTAATGCGCCACCCGGTATATAATTTATGGTGTAGAAAAACAGTGTGTACTGCTGTTCTCCATCTAAATTTATACGGAAAGTAAAAATTACCTTCAAGTAACATTTGCGAGTAGCTAAAATACGAATGTTCCGATAACGAAACAAAAACTTTGATTGTAATTTTCAAGAGGTGTCGACTTGACAGCCGCACTATAGTAATATGACATTGGTTATAGTTACTATCGATTTTTACTTAAAGTAATCTTATTTGGTAGTTTTTTGCGGTTCTTGGAATCACATCCAAAAACCGCAAAAAAACTACTAAAGGTTATGGGACTATGGACGATGTACTACGATTACGTCACTACTAGCATTAAGTCTAAAGTAACTGTTACTAGTAATTGTAAATCACATATTCGTAGTAGCATTTACGTAACAATTATAGAGTCGAAGTTCCAGTCTTAGTTGCCGTCACTTCGATGCTGATCGGATTAAACCCTTTTTTGTTATCATGATTTTATTAATTTTTCAGGGCACCAGTTTTAAGGCTATATTTTAGTTACCAAATGTTACTAGGATAGGTAAAGAAATAAAACCAATACCAGTAGAAATAAGAAGTGACAGATTTTATCATTGGGCGGAAATTGAGTAGAATTGCTTGTTATGTTTCCATTGTAATTGAGGATGGAATTTCGCGTAATTACTATCGGCGCGAGAATTGAAAACACATTGAAACCATCAAAACACATGAATGTCGACCGCAGATTGACCACACATAATCAATTGTATATAAAGTGAAATCCGCGCGCACAATTCCTGCCAAGCATCATACGCCTGGCTGCAGGGCAGACTCGATCACTTGTTGCTCACCATGCTATGTGTATCATCTGTCACTATCGGGGATATACATTCGTTGTAGTTTGCTCCTTTTTCAACTCTAAGTATATATTTAACATTCCTGCCTTAAATCTCGCTGTGGGTTCTACAGATATTTGATTGCTGGAGCCGATGGCTGGAACATATGGGAACGATAGCACTTTGCCGAAAAAATAAACTATCCATATAACATATAATTGTAGCGGTCTGTTGAGTGCTTCATACGTAGGTACACAAATTCACACATACATATGTAGATGTTACTTTATCGTAAAGCTTTTACGCAAATGCCTGTTTTGTCAATTACGTGCCTGCTTTGATTGATTATATTGTGTTAGTGATTTAATGATAGAATGATACCGGTTTATTATCCTCATAAACAGGCCGTGTTATTTATAAGTAGCATAAGTGTTTCAAATAAAGAGTACTACGAAATTATTTTAATATATACAAGTATTCGTTTTTGCCAATACGTTAGGCAATTTTATTTCTTCAAATAGAACGTACTCTATCTATTATTTTATTTTTTAATTCCCTGACTCGACATAGTTTATAATTGTCTATCGTACTTAACCACGAAGCTTAGTACTTTTTTAAGATATCAAGAAAGACAATAATTTGGATTATACTTATATTCTAAAAAAATCAATAGCTTTCTCATTGCCTGCTATTCTCTAATAATTCTTTAGTGTAAGACGGATCTTACACTATAAAGGTTCCTTTGTCATAGTTAAATATTTGTTAGCCATTCAATATTTTATAAAAAAATATTTGACATTACATGATATCCCAGAAAATTGAAAGAATTTCAAATTTTTGTTTTTGCACTTCCGGTCTTTTTGTCTACATGGCGGAATCTTCAATTTACAAAATACACTGTTGAATATTTTAACACTTTTTTGACTAATTTAATAGTCGGGAGAGGTCCACACTGTTTTCGTGTTATTTTGTCGAGAACCTATAGAAGTTTAAATTTGACGAACAAAGAGTAGTCAAGTATTGCCTATTGCTAAGGGTTATTTTGTCCAACTAACACGTGAATTATGATATACTTCTCCAGCCACAATTTTACTTGATCTAGGACTAGACAAATTACTAGCTTTTAACTAAATGAAATGCGAATCTATTGATGATTTACACCGTTTTCTAAACACAACGTCTTTTTAATATGCAACTCCTATTTCTTAGTGCTATAATATTCTCTCTTTAAGACGTTTCTCAATTTATAAATATACAGAACCACTCATTCAAAAGTTGGTTTCAACTAACGTACTAATTTTAAAATGATTTTTTGAGAACATTATAAAATTAGAGTGACTGTTATGCTATTTGATTCAAATCTGAACTAATTACGTAAATAGTTGTTCCAATACATCTTTAAGATGTTGAAATTTTTATGCCCACTGGAATAACGTTAATAACACAGGTTACACTTTGCAGTCAGTCACATTGGTGGTTGTTTGGGATATGTTAATACGCAGAAACAAACTCGAAAACAGATACACGTGCAATGCAGGTGGTGCGTATAATGCAATACTGTATTAGATTAGGTGGGTTTCTATATTTCTATCCGAGGAAAAATTCTGATTGGTTGATGCTTCTGAATGTCTAAGAAAATAGTAAATCCTCATATCTGAACAAATAATTCACACCAAATTCTAGTGATTTCTGTTCTACTAAACCACATGTATCAATTCCGCCTGGCAAAGTTTGTAAAAATCAACACTAAAAATACTTGACTAGCGCAAAATTAACGCCAACACCGTAATATTTTCAACAGTGTAGCTTAGCAAAGTGAAAACCATGGACGTTGTTAACACAATTTTGCGAAATATACTTGTTTTCAAAATGATTTAGTTCCAATGATATGAAATTAATCACAATCTGGTATTTATTTTCACAACTTATCCACGAATCCTTATTATTATCGTTAAATATGATAAGGAAGGTTAGAGACCTACCGATATACACCAAAATCATTGGTAAATTAATTAATCGCATCCCGAAATCAGCTTGTCACTAATTGATTAATAGTAATGTGAGCATATATAACCTTACAGTTTTCATAAACTCCTTAATCGACATATAAGGCTGACATTTTACAAATTTTTTGAAAAATATTTTACGTAGTATAATATAGAATCTTTTTATTATCAACTATTTTTATAACTTTTAGTAAAAGTTTCATAAAAGATTTTTCTCAAAGAATTTTTATAGTATAACATTCACTCAACAATCCAATGTACCGTCACATGTCTAAAGACGCAGAATTATGGAATACTGCAAGTCGACAAAACAAAATAAATAATAAAAGACATGTGATTCCAATACGATGGTGCAGCACCTAGCAGTCTGGCAGTTTCCAAATGAAGCTTAGGTGATACAGGGTTTGAGAGATGATGGTCTGCTATATTACCAGTAACAACGCCTGATTTTTTATTTAAGATTAGCTGGAAGAACGGTTTCGCTTTTAAGCATGTGCGCCAAATCTCGCCTATTTGAAGCTTTTACATGCATGTTTTGGCTACTATGGCATCTTAGTTCGCAAACAAAATTGGTTTGCTTATTGTAAGATAGACAATATTTAGATGAAACTGTAAGAATCATGGAACCATTTACCTATTTATCAACCTACTACTATATTTCTCTCTTTGGATATATGTTAAAACTATTGTGCATCAAATAGAATCAGAAGAAGAGCTGCTTTTCAACAACCAACTCCAGAAATACTTCTGAGAGTAGAATGCTCATTTAGACAACAAATAGATGTGCCTAAACAACATATTGGCATATTAATGTCGTAATTGTATCTTTGGAAATGCAATAATTGCTATACGTTGGTGCATACGAGTTTATTTATACAGTCGTTTTTTTTAAAATCCATAAAAACAAACATTTTTACCAGAAATATTTTCTTTTCTATATCCATTAACTCCGGCCCGAAAACTGAGTAGCCTCCTTAATCGTAACGTGTTCTGTTGACGAATCATGTTTTGGCGCAGCTACTGCTAAATAACCCCAAATTGTTAAACTTTGCGGAATGCTTTTTTATTTTAGCGTTTTCTCTCTTCTCTCCTCGATTTATCATCAAACCTAATGTTTGCTAACAAAAAGCCAAATCTGTTTATTGACTTTACGTAATGGATAATTGATGTGCCGTAACTTTGTGAAATACTTTGTGTAGGATTGAACCAAATTTTTTTTAAATACCTCGCTTATAAAGAGAATTGATCAAAGTAATGATGTTATTAGCATAAGTTGATGTATTATACTTCTGAAATGCTTTGTACTCTGACCTAGTTTGTTCAATAGATGCATGGATATGGAGTACGATAGTTACTGTAATCTCCTCCGTAATAAAATAGGAAAATAATTTTACTTCAACCCTAAGCGTACGTGCGACTCTTTTAGCTCTTGGGAAGACGAGTGATGATCTGGAGGCTGTTATTTTTAAATCTAGATATCACTGAGATATCCCTCCAAATCGATTCGCTATCATTCTCGGTGTCAACATTTCTGTCCATACTTTCTTTAATTTTTTCTGGTCTAAATTTTGCTCACATTTAAATTCATCTTCCTCGTTTTTCCGAGTCTAATTCGTCATTAAATTCTTAGCCAGATTTGTTTGTTGACGTTTTAGTTTAGCATTAATTTCTTCAATTGTTGTAGACACCACTTTGCTAAATGAAATAAAAAAATATTTTTTTTAGAGTACGGTCGAATCCCATCCCAGGAAGACAATGTAAATCTATAACGCACCAAAAATAAAAATTGCACATACCTAAGTAGTCTTTTTCTTGCATTCAACTCTGCATTATGGTTAAAAGATAAGAATGAAGGTCTTGCGAAAGGTTTCGCTCAATTCCTTTAGCCTTGGATCGATTTCAACCCATACATTCATATGGGGTTAAATTACCTTGCGGCTTGTCTTTTATTTCTTGTATATAATATAATTCATTATAAGGTTTCTATGAGAAATGATGCTTTATTCTGAAAACAACATTCGAAGATGACTACAAATTCTATCCAATGACATAGAAATATGCAGGATGTTTCATAGTTTTTAACACTTAAGGTCTTTGAAATAGAAATGTATTTTAAGAAGAACCTGTCTGAGATAATGGAAGTGTTTCGCAATCATTGTTTTACTTGAAAGTGCATTACATTGTTACCAAAGATTTGTCGGAGCGTGGCAATATTATTTTTTTTGAAAATATTGTGTGATAACTTTTCCTTTTTAAAAGTTCAAAATTTCAGAAAGGATTAAGTAAGGCCATGTTAAAGAATTATGATTTGTGTTGAGTCAGGGAATTGAAAAATATAATAATATACAGTAAATTCCATTTGAAAAATATAAAACTACGTGAGGTATTGATAAAACCTATCACTCCGCATATGGTAAAGTGACTTTGAATTATAGAGAATTTGACTTTAAGTAACTTCTAGTTTAATTGAAATTATCAATTAAATACTTGAGAAAAGCATAATTGATACTGATAAATGGCACATACTGTAGAGTTAAGTCTTACACAAATAAAACTACAGATTTTAAAAAAAAAAACATTGTGTTATTTTAATTGTACTAGTTTGTATGTTAAAATAAGTTCGATACTAAACCATAAAACGTATAGTAAACAAACAAGGAAACATGATCTGCTTTTTGGACTTCAGTACAAAAATGAACTTGCATCAAAGCTTTTGTCCTAAGATTTAAATCTTAGCCAGATAATGTGAATCACCAATTGATATCGAGATGACTAAAAACAACATAGTAAATACAAGCGATTGCGTTTGTATTTCAACGCGAAAAAACTTTAAAAAAAGTACATGAAAAGCACATATAGTGTAATACATCAATAAACAAACGCAAATCAATACGTAGACAAACGTTCAGATAGATAATAAATGATTGGTTAACAGATAGCGTTCGAGAGAGGCATCTGTCGGCGCGTCCGTCCTTCCATTAGCATCAAACTGCTTTTAATGTTAAATATATATCCCGTACATATAAAATTGAGTATTGACAGTGTTGTTTTTCCTTATCTCATTCGTATGTTACTACGTCGTCGAGTCGGCGCTGTAAGTGTGCACATATGCAACAAACGGCGCTGATTTAATGACTTGTAAATATATATGGGTACCTTACCGCACGTATGGGCAGCATCACCACTACTAATGCGACATATAAATAAATGGGAATGCGGGAATTGTGTTATAGGCTTTTAAAGAGATAGATAGGTACAGACATACCTCACACGAAAGCTTTCACAAGTGGACGTACAAATGCAAAAAGACATACCATACATATTTTGTGTACGTACACGTCTTTTGCCTGCTCTTATGTTGTATATTTCTGTGTATGTACTTAGATACAGACATCCTATGTGTTTCTGAAGCAAATTTAACGGATTAAAGTAATAACACCCAAAAAATACTTTAATTACATATGTAAACATATGCGTTATTCAGAATCACAATTGCTAAAGAAAACTATGCGTTAACGTACACATTAATACAGTTCTTCAATTTAATTTCTAAAAATACGTAATAGTATATTAAAAGACAAGTTTCATTTTGACCTTTCAAAAGTACGAATTCAGAGTTTAAAACGAGTGGCGTAGCCACGAGTTTCTTAACTGAATGAGTGCTTTAATCAAATAAACGTGTCTTTTATGCTATTTTTTGCAATTAGTTTTAAAATTTCTCTTTTTGTAAAAGCAAAACGAGAAAAATTTGATAATCTAGGGAAATTTTGTGGCAGTTGTCACCTTGGTTTGGCACAAGATTTAAATTGACAAGTTATTTTAAAATTGACACATTTTTGAAATTTGTTATATATTATATTACTAAAGTAACTATATTATAATATTTAATATGAGTTCTACAACTTTTTCATGCACTCCGCCCGAAATACGGCAAATTGCTGAAAACACCATTAATAATTTACTTCCGGAGAAATCGTACACTATGTATCAAAACGATACAAAAATTTTGAAAAATGGTGCAAAGAAAAGGAAATTCTTCATATTTCTCGAGAACGTCTTACTTGCTTATTTTGAAATGCTACGTAAAGATTATAAATCGTCATCATTATGGTCGATTATTCGATGTTAAGATCGTGTTTAAATGTACATAGAAATGTGGATATATCAAAATATATGAAACTTCAAGCATTATTAAAACGGCTATCTAAAGGTTATCAAACAAAAAAATCTAAAATTTTAGAAGAAGAAGATATTCATAGATTTTTGAAACAAGCCGATGATAAATATACTTAGCTATAAAGGTTAGTGTTGATTTTATTTCGTTACTTTTTTGTAAATTCTTTATATTCTAGGTTATTTTGATAATAGGATACAATGGAGCCTGTAGGCGAGAAGAATTAATTAATATATGTGTGGAAGATCTTCAATACAATTCCGATTCCATTATAGTCAACATACCTAAAATAAAAAACAATATACCTAGAATGTTCGCAGTGACTGATGTAACTGGATCGAACTTATAAAAAATATAATAATCTGCGGCTAAAACGGTTTACTCACAAACGTTTTTTTCTAACTTATCGTCATGGCTGCTTAATTAATAGCCCTATCGGTATTAACACCATGGAAATGTTCCTAAACAAATTGCCAGTTTCTTCATTTACCAGATCCTCATCTTTATATAGGACATTGTTTTAGAAGATCCAGTGCTACACATATAGCAAATACTGGAGGTGATATTTAACTATAAAACGATTAGGTGGCTGAAAAGCACGGCTGTTGCTGAAGGTTACGTTGCCTCTTCTATGAAAAATAAAATTGATGTTGGAAATATGTTTGCACAGGAAAATAATGTGAATCTACCTGGAACTTCTGGGAATGCTTCACAGTTTGAGTACTCCAACAGAAGCAATATCACTATCGCAGAGAACGATAATTTTCAACAGAATGTTTCTACTGCACACGGTATCACTATCACTTCGAAAGATAATTCAAACGTTAATATAAATGTTTATAATAGTTGTACTATTTCAAAGATTAATTAAAAATATCAAATCTTACAATGAATTTTAATATAATAACCTCAAACTTGCTTACAAAATGTCATATTGACATCTCCATTTCTGTTGCAATGTGACCAACTTAAAATAAATCTGCTTAAATGTTCCATTTCTATTACGCAACTAGTCCTGTAATAGACCCTATTACGGCACTAGTGGAATAAATGGTATGGTTACGGCACTAATTGCAAAAACATTTTTACAATATATATAAACAGATTAAGATTACAAGAAATTAAAGTTAAATGCCATTAAGACAAATAACTAGCTATTGAACAAACAGTATGTTTGGTTAAGTAGATAAATATAGTCTGTCCATACATATAACGATTTGACTTATTCACTAAAACTCGAACTTCAGAAAAGAAATATTTACCCAATCCTTTGAGCAGGGGTGGTTCACAGAGACGTATTCACAAGAATTATTATACTACACGTCTATTATAAAAACGTTTATGTTCGATTTTAAAATATAGGGTGAGTTTTTTATCTTGAGACAACGCAATATCTCTAAAAGACTACATCAAATCAAAAAAAGATCTTAATAACATTTGTTATAATGTAGGTGGCTCACTGAATGGTGCCGAACATAATCCCCACCTCACGCCCTCCAGAGGGGGACAACTTTGAAATTTTAAATGGGAACCCCCATTTTGTATTGCAGATTCGGATTCTACGCCATCAAGTATATAGTTTTTGTTTGAAACTTTTTTTTTCGGTTCGTAACAGATTGCGCTGTAATCGCAAAAAAAAAAAACATGATTGAACGTCTAGAAAAAATACACAAAAAAGAGAAGCAAACAAACATGATTTTGTGTTTTTTTGTAAACATCTACACTTTGCAACAACTGTCTTTCAACTATATTTCCTTATTGATTACTTTCTTGTATATGTTGATTTGTACAAATTAGTTAATTGAGTGAAGAGGCGTTAATATTTCAAATACCATTACACAACATTATTGTAAACAATTACAAGTACAGATACGTAATATAAACTATTATCGAAAAATAATAAGAGTGTGTATGAAATTTATATATTTTTTAATACTTCAAAGCATTCTAAAAAATACTATAATTTTAAAGACATCAGAAGCTCATGCTTGTTTAAAAAATACGTGTTACTGTTTTCGTAGGATAGTTGACATATGGTACAAGAAAATTTCATAAACTCATCATTTTACATAAACTACCACCTGAAACATAAACAGTACAAGTGCCAATCGTAGGAGTCTTTTCAAAACCAGAATATACAACACTGTCCGGTTGCACTTTTAAGGTATTTTCCTCAATTTTGTTTGCATCTAAGTGTACATTAGCTTCCGGTTATATACTAACATCAGATGACCAAAAGTTTTTGTCGCTATTTGTGAACTTTTTGTGTTTGGCAGTTTATAGAATCAATATTGAAAATATAACTGTTGGCAATGCTATTCTATAATGGTAAGAGCTGTCAAACTATACATTTGTAACTAACAAAAAGAAACAAAATAGAGAATACGAGAGGATTAGCAAAATTTAAATTTCCCACATAAAATTCTTTACATTTTCAGTCGCTACTTTTAGGAAACCCCATATTGCTTTTGGATATGAGACATAATGTTAACCAATTTTATAGCTATACAAATAAGTGTAAGCACATACTATTTATAGTATTTTAAAATGAAAATTTTTAAATTCATCGATGAATCCATCGATTATGGCGTATCTTTGTTTAATACATTACTTAGACAGTGATAAACTATAATCGATTTAGAGAGATTTAAAAAACTTTCCATGCATTCATTCTGTAAAATAACTTTGATATAAACCACAGAACCATAACATTCGATCCACAGATCAATTACTTACATTTACATACTAAATGGTAGAATTCAAATTTTCCGCGATTATTTTTAGTTGTTAAATGTATAGAAACTCGCATAAAATATAATTTCATACCTGAATGTTTAAATTGCTAAAAATAATGGTGAGAAATTTTAATTTCGTTAATTGGCATAGATTTCTTATTTATCTACAGCTCTAACACTCAAGTGCTATCCATATCAAATAGTTCTCTTGATCCATTGTTTATTTGCGTATGTCCCTTGCCCGCCGCTCTTTAACTGCCACCGCAAAGAAGGCACGCTAGCGCCGCTCTATATTTCGCCAACGGAACTACACGTGTTTGACCATATGTATACTAGTATAATATTTGCTAACACCTGTAAAAAAAAATTATTATATTCTTGTCTGTTCGTGCCGTAAGTGCAGTTATCATCTTCAGTGTGCTTCGAAAGACTAACTGTAAAGTAATTAATTTTTCTTGTGTTGATTTCCAACTTGAAAGCTGTTCCGCTCAATATGCATTCCTTCCAATACATTCTTTATTGCAGTATATCACATTTCTGCGAGTCTTCCTCTTGTTCCTTTCGTCTCTTCGTCTATTTCATTTCCAGCTGCTTTCTTATCTTTGTCAAATGTTCTATACTTTGGTCTTCTCCCTTGTCTTTTCTTGTGGCGTCTCTTACTCTCTCTAAATATTTCATCTCCATCTCCTGAAGGCTACTATTTAAAGTGTTATTCAACGACCATGAAATACCACAACATGTTAGTGCCGCCAGTACACACAAAGCCAATCCGGGATGGGAGAAACCATCCATAGTGAGAGTAGCTAACGCATGCTTCCTACACGTTATGTGAAAAGTATGATATAAATACAGCGTAAGGTAGATATACTCTGTAAAAGACGTATTGCCAATTCGCCATTTCGCAGGTATAAAACTCGCGCAAATTTTAAATTGCCATTTGAAATAAATAGCATTGATTGCAGCATTGGACACAGTTGCTACTAAACAAATTAATATTAATATTCGTTTCAATTGCATATTAATTAATAATACTATAGTTAATTATTGGCGCTGTTAAATAAGATAATACTTCAATGATTAATTATTTATTAATATTTTTTGCTTATTTGGGGCCATCGAATCTGCAACCATTACAGCCTCTTGGATTTTCTTTTATTCATCTACTATTTCCGTGACCTTTAGATTAACGTCTAGTTCTGCTGTAAATATAAGCTCCATAATCAGTCCTTGGTTCGTGATAAGTCATAGTCATAAAGTTAAATATGCTGATCCGATAGTTAAATCCTTCGACAGATCCTTGTCCCACGGCTATTTTGTGTGCGACCAAATTTATTAACGCCAGTGTTTTTAAGTATGTCTGGATACTATAAACCAGTTCCCAACCGATAGCCCAGACCCCTTACGTTGTTCTTACTGGTTCCTGCTGACCTGGATTCAGGCCTAGTATCCTTGACCTCATTGGAAGGTCCTTGGATTCAACTGTAGTTGAATTCGTACCCTTTCAAAGATTCGTTATGGATGCCTTTATGGCGTCTATTTTCATAATGTGTAATACACCTAATACGTTAAATTAAATTTGCAGGGACTTCTATGTAGTTCCAATTCGTATAGTACATTTTTGTTGCACCAACTAACAGTACTATATGGAGTATTACCATATGTAGCTAGCAATATATTATAAAAGTTATACTTGGTATACGTTTATTTCAGGTAAATTAATAGCCATTAATTAAATGATATTGAATAATCCGCACAAAATTCAAAAAAAAAAATGTTAAAATGAAATTCTAAAAAAAAGTAAGTTTACATTTAAATGATCAATGTCAGCCGCTAAAAACTCATTAAAATTGTATGCTTTCTTAAAATTTATTTGGTAAGTAACGTGGTAGCTCAATTACTTTTTCAAATCCTTTGACCGTTTGACAGCAGTTTCGGCTGTTTAAATTACTGGACTGCTCCTGTTGAAACAGCTATACTTTGAACGTTATCGGTATCGCCCACTAAATATCTCCACATTAAAAAATTTCTCCACCAATATGGGTGCAGCCATATAGGTGTGTATGCAAAGTGCTGCAGGAATCATCACTAAATTCTATATCTTCTACGCAAATAGTGATTGTCCATATGGGTATCTTTGAACAACCAAAACATTTTACATCCATTAAGTTAGGACTTAGTATATCATTTTTTACAGTTTTTAAGCCTTGGTCAACATGGTCGATTCCAACCATAAACACATAAAGCGCCTTCAGCTAACAATAAGTAAAATTTTACAAAATTTATTTTTAGTTTTTCTACGAAATAGTGTTTTCATAATTTTGAGTCAATTCCACTAGCTGCCAAGTGAAAGTGCCAAAAAAAAATGGCTATTGAGTTTGATGAAATTGCGAAAAATGCTATAAGTAAGGTAATCCATAATTCCTTTTATAGGAAAGCAGCCACTGTTACACTTTTCTTTTGACAATCAAATAGAAATAAATTTAAACAAAAATTAAGCAACAAACGGCTACGAAACAAATTACTTAACAATTTTATATTTTATTACAAAATCATTCTTATAACAATTTTTGTTATTTATATTGCATATAAGCTTAACATATAAGATGGAATATGTATACTTTTTTTTTATTCCTATAAAAACCTTTACCTTGTACCGTTAGGTGTAAGGTTATTTCGAGTTTGAGGTTAATTACATGCCCTTATCTTCTCTCTCCACTTTTTCCGGTGTTTTGTCATTTCTCTTGCCTCATGCCAATTCATTTCTTTCTCGGTTAATGCTTCCTTATCTCATCGCTCCATGTTCTTCTTGGTCTTCCTCTTGTATTTTTCCCAGATATTTTAGTCTCATAAATTTTCTTAGTTATTTTTTCTTCTAACATTCGACAAATATGTCCATACCATCTTAGCTGTCTTTCTTCTATTTTCGTTCGTATTGGTGTCATTCCCAAGTCTTCCCTTATTTTCTCATTCCTGATTCTATCTCTTCTCGTTTTATTTTCTACTTTTCTTAGGAATCTCATATCCATGGCATTAATTTTGGTTGTACATCAGCATTGGCCTTACTATTTTATTTATTACGTCGACTTTCATGTTTTTTTTTGCACCTCCTTTTTTCCTAGGAATGTCTTTTTCATCGTATTAAATATTCTTCCACCCTTCTTCATCCTTTCATCTATTTCTTTGTCTATCTTATGTATACTTACGCACACAAATTATCGAACATATGGAATATTTACTTCAATTAGACGAACCAATGTTATTGTAAATATTCAATCATTTAACCGAATTGTTATTCAATATTTTGTTATCTGGCACGTACTATCTTTCCATTGTTATGTTAACACGCGGCCCACTTGATCGGTTTTTGTTTTCGCATTACCAGCAATATTATTCAATAACCAGATTGAGAGATAACGCAGTTGTACGAACACATCAATAAACGAATATCATTAGATACATCAATGTTTCATAAAGAACAATATGCCATACCTTGTAACCGTTACATTAATATAATTATGACATCAACGTGTCAATTTGATCGTGAGATAATAATTCTATGGCATACTGAAGCTTAAACACCGATAAGCTATTGATATTTTTTGTAACAATGCATTAGGTTATATTAATTTCATACTGATAATTTCTGAAAATCGTTGAAATTCCTTGTAACAGAATGCGTGCTTAATTGATAAAGGTAATAGCTTACTAATAGATTGTATATATGAGTATGAGAAGCATATAGGAATAAGTACACTGAAATACAAAATTCACGTCTCCCTAAAATTTCTTTGTGAGCGAATAATATACCAAATTTAAATGTAAACATGTCTGACGAAAGCTTGAACGCTTGATGAAACAAGGGCCACATTTTAAGCAAACACAGAGAAACATCATATTCATAAAATAAAAAAGAAATAATATTTTATGGATACAGGAGTTTGACTGTATAACACCTCCCAAAAAAAAAAAATTAACAATCAGAAGGGCGGTTTTAATTATAGCTTTTGGATCGAAGCAGCTGTATTTACGTGCAAAACATTTATCATTAACACCGGAGTAAAGGTACTCAATACACGTAATATTCACTAATATTTTAGCAAATCATTAAGCACAGCACTGACATTAATATTTAGCACCATTAAAGCATGGAGCCATTCGTTCGAATGCTAAATAATAATGTCGGCGACTGTACATATATACACGAATTTTATGTCTACTATCAATTAGGTAAACTGATCAAGGTGCAAACCGTCAAAACTACGAAGGAACGTTTTTATGTTATTTTTTGTTGAGATATAGCGTACAGAAACTGCATCAAGTTCGAATGAATGCAACGGATTCAGCTAAACATTCAACAACAAAGTTAAATTAAAAGCCGTTGAAATAAAATTAACATGCTTTACCTAAAATTTATTTGTTTTTTTTTATAGTGTATCATTAATATCTCTTTGCAATGAGATTACAACCCTTTCAAAAAGAAAGGGTTGTAATCTCAGCAAAAAGCTTGAATAACTGATAAGCCATAACCTGGAGTGATGAAAAAAGGTTAATTACGATAAATTGATAAACGGTATTTTTTTACTTTTTTGAATATTTTGAGGAATTAAGAACCAAATTACGAGGCCATATTTCCACCAATTTAAAATTTCTAATAAGCAGAATCACTAAAAAGCGTAGAATAAAACCCGTTGTACAGTTTTACCTTTGGCCTTAATATAATTTCTCTAGTATTTTTTCATAATAATATCTATAAATTTAGCAGTAAAAAGGATTACAGTAATATTTCAAGTACCTATTTTTTTACGGTTGGAATATTTCTGTAACTTTGCAGGTAACTAAGACATTTTACATCAAGCATACGAATGAGAGGATTTTAAGGTATGACTGTTGCTAAAACAAACGCAGTTGAAATAAATATTCAACAACAGGTTCCAAATACACCCTAGCCGGTCAAATACATGCTAATCACGTTCAGTCATAAATCCGCTTCTCTAACTACTGTAAACGTCGTAGTGTGAAGTTATAGTTTTTAACAGTAATATTGTAAATTTACAGAATAATCCTTCTCCGTTACATTGATGTTTGCACCATCTTCAGCAAATTAAATACGAATCTAAGCTCCACAAATCTTCGATTGGTTAGGCAGTAGAAGCTACAGTACACTGAAATAGTAATTATAAATTATTTTGCAAACAATTCTGAATTACGCATTACTCAGAACTTGTAGTTTCTTTTTTTTTTGGCAGAGGGAAATCCTTGATGGACACCGGGCACATGGTTCGATCTGCCCAGTAGTGTAGGACTCTCCAACATGGTCTACCCACTAAAACCCTCGCGTTTTCACCTCTGTGCCTCTGGAACCGCCTGTGAAGCATATCATCTGATGATCACAAGGTTGCCTCCTCACCAATGTATAATTCTGGGTCACACAGTATCCTACTTTCTGCTATTTTTCTGCCGTTTTCTTTCAACCTTTTCTTTCATCACATTGTTATTAAGGCGCACATTGCTTTTCAGTTGTCTGCCTTAGCTAACATTGTGCCTATCATGTTGTTTGTAGTGATCTTTGTTCCTATTGACCTCTCTATGTTCGCTCTTAGTGGGATCCACTTCTCGCAGCTTAACAGTGCGGGCTTTGGTGTGTCTAGCATCCCACAATACGGGCATACGTCACTCTCTGATAGCTTGAACCTTCTCCTGTACGTTCCGAAGTGTCCATGCCCCGTGAAGAATTGCGTTAAGTAGTAGTTGGTCATCCTATGTTTACATTTAACTCAGTTCCTAACGTCCGATATGAGGGTCCTCGTCTATTTCGCTGTATGCTCGCCCCGCCCCCATCTGGTTTGCCAGATATTTAAAAAAATCGTTCCTTACCCGCTCTCTTTTTTTCGAGCGCTCCCCAGTTGACAAGAAAAGTCTTCGCTTTTCCTCGGCGAGAAGGGATATTGGTGGGACCCGCTAGAACCTGTGCCGTCTTGCTAGAAACCGTCGTTCTTTTTTGTCTCCCAGGCCGCTGTCCAGGCAGGTGCTGCATACATTATCTCACTCTGGATGACTCTGTAAAGGAGCTCTCGTTTGCTTGCACTAGATCCATAGACATTTGGCATCCACCTCATCAAGGACATTGTAACTTCAACTCTTGTAGCCACATACTTGACATTACGATTTAGCATAACCTCCAGATATTTCACCTGTTCCCTCGTTTGTATTTGGGTCCCCTGGATAATAAAATTGATCCCTTCACTTTTCGCTGATCCTTTCAGGATAACGGCCTCTGTTTTATTAGTTTCGATTTGGAGACCACAGGTGCGTAGCCAGTCAGCTATCTTATCCAGCGAGTCATTAGTTTTGAAGACAAGGTCTTGTGGGCTCGCCGCTTCTATTAATAGGGCGAGAGGGCATAAGCTACCGTCGTAGCACCATCGATCAGGTTAAGTTGCAGCACCACGTCGTAAAGAACGTTCCAGAGTGTTGGACCCAGCATCGAACCCTGTGGAACACCGGCAAACACCTGCATTCTAGTGATGCTGTTCAGTGCTATGCGTCTTCCACTGAAGTAATCCTCAATAATGTTTATTAAGTACCATGAAATTTTTCGTCTTTCAAGTTCTTTGATTATTAGTCCCCAGGATGCCGAGTTGAACGCATTCTTAATATCTAGGAGACGAACAATTCCCATTTTTTTTTTTGGATTTTTTTGTTATCTGAGCTATTGTTGAGATCGCGTGGACAGTTGACTTCCCCTTTATGAA
Source organism: Protaetia brevitarsis (assembly GCA_004143645.1). NCBI lineage: Eukaryota > Metazoa > Arthropoda > Insecta > Coleoptera > Scarabaeidae > Protaetia > Protaetia brevitarsis. The sequence continues at coordinate 2,119,912 of RXPK01000281.1, read as the reverse complement.
TCCGAATTGCCTCTCTAAAAGCCCACCATTAAGTTCTAACTCCTCTTCTAGTCTATTTTTAAGTAGCCGCTCATATAGTTTTCCGAACGTACTCAGCAGGCAAATCTATCTGTAATCGAAAGATGAACCAGTGGATTTCCCCTTCCATATCAGAGCAACAGTTGATTCTTTCCTGTACTTGTAGTTACGGTTACATAAATAATCGAAGATTTGCAGAGCTTACATTCGCATTTAATTTGTTAAACATGGTACCTAAATGTATAACCCGTGCCAATAAATACAGCTGGCTTATTAAAACGAGGTTATCGTAAAGACATACTACTTCGTACGCAATTTAAGCACAAACTCGTAGAAGAAACACCTTAGTTTTATTTTATTTATATTATATTCATATTTACATTCTGCTAAATATTAAAATTGAAAAGTTACAAAACTGAATGCCTTTTTAGAAGCAAGGTTTTTACAGCGAATAAGAATGCTTAAAAACAGTGGTCACTAAACTTTTTAGCGAAGATGAAGCAGATAAATGACGCTTATTACACGATATGACAATTAGGAATTTGGTAAAGTAGTGCAAGTTAGTATTGTAAATTACAAAGCTTTTTTCTTTAAAAATTGCCAGTTGTGCTATTATTTGCCCTAAATTGTTATTTTGTGATATTTAAGTATATTAGTGCAATGATACAAGAATAACTCAAATTGAGGGATATATCTTGATATATTTTCATATTGTTGTTCAGTTTTGGGAATGTAAAAGAACAAGAAACAAACTACCAGTACCAATTCTTAGTGATGTGTAAAACCGCCATTTTGCGTGATATGCTTCAACCGGCTACTTCCGGTTACTTTCGGTTAGCAGTTTAAAGAGCATGTTACACTTTATAATAGTTTTCTTTCTAGTTAGAGGTATAACTACCTAAAACTGATTTTATGTTTATACTCTTAGTTACACTAATTTGTTGATATTAAATTCTTAAAAGTTGATAGCTTCTAATCTCCGTTATCTACAAAAGAGATTTGCCTTTATCGAAATGTGCCGATGGAGTGTCTATAAAATTTATCGTATGTCTTGATCTTATGATGATCTTACGTACTGGATTTGAACATTAATCATTCATCTGGTATTTTATTTAAATACACTTCTTAGCATCTAATTCATTCAATCATAATTGAAGACACGAATGGATGAAGATGTTATGTTATAAAATCAAACTTTTTCAGAAATTAAGCTTTTCTATGTAATTTTTCTCAAAAATAGTGTAACATACCCCTTCATACATTCACAAGACTCGAGTGTTCTTGAGTTTCTGGAATTTTCGATAGTGCTATGTGAAAGATGGGTACAAAACACCTTGAATCATGCAAAAAAGACAGTTTTTAATATGCGACATAGCACCTTCATCCACTCGTATCTTTAATTATTAGTTTCTTAAATAGCATATGAAATTTAGGAACGGTAAGCAAAGAATGGAGTTCTGTTGATACTTACTAGAAGTACTTGTTAAGAATTGATTTGAAGTACTTATGTATTTCTTTTGTACTTACAAACACATAACTACAACTCAACGATAAGCTCTTTAATGGTACTTGTTATTTTTACCATACGATTCAATGAATCCTTTGTTTCAGCTGAGCTCAAGATGGACGTGCTTAGAGAACGGGAAGTAAAAGATAATCTGGAAAGACAACTGATAGACGAACAAAAATTGAGAGGTAAGTGATCTCATGTTTGTATTAAGTAATAATAATAAAGGCCAGATTGGTTTTGTTGTAAAATAACTCGCTACAGCCAGACGGTATTGTTGTTTGTCTCAAGCAGCTACATATAAGCGCTAATACTAATTGTACATAATTGCTCAAAGAGTGCGAATGAAATCGATTATATTGTGAAGTGAACATTATTACTTTTTTATAGTGGACATAACATATATGGACATTTATATTGACGCAAGCATATAGTTGCATATCCACCCATGCACGAATTGTGTTACAACAATAATGAATTGTTTTCTTAATATTATATTGTCTAATAATATACCCGGCGTGTTTATAATACTATGAAAGCAAATTAAATTTTCAATTATTTCACTTATTTATCTGCATTTCCTGAAATTACTAAAATAGTTGATTGTATCGAAATCGAAAGACAATGGCTGAATGTAGGAGTTGTGGATATTAATCTTAAGACGAAGAACGGTAATGGAGACTTGACATTTAACATTAAAGGTCATTTTCGCAATACAGAGGTAATAAAATAACTAACCCCTACACTTGAACAGCTTCATAGTTCAAATGGGGTGAAGACCTCAATAAGAATATCTGTTTGAAACTTAATAGGTATGTTTGCTACGCATTTGTTTCATTCAAGTGTATAAAATCGATAGTCCTTTGGCATTTAGGTGTAACAGTTATCGTCAGGTTTATCAGCGTACTATATCATAGATATGCGATATTTAAATGAGTCTTTATGTTCTTTATAAACACATGCGCCTCTTTAAGAAGAAACTAGCATCTTTCAAGAACCGATCATGTTCATTATAGGTATAAAAACTAAAAGATTAAGAAATAAGCGTTTATATCTTTAATTCGTAAATTATTCCATAAAATGTCCACTAATTGGAAGCTATTTCACCATTCTTACCTTATTTGTCCATATAAATCCTTTGATGTATAAAGCAACAACTACAAACTGTCTGTAATATATGGTAATTGTGACACTTTTATCTCAACAAATTCACAATTCTGCACCGCTGGTGTGTTAGTCGTCAAAGACAATTTATCAAATCATTCACAAAAAGAATCCTTATCTAGAGTTTTCCTATACGAGAAAAAGGCGATGTGTCTTCGGCATTCGACCACCGAGTACGTGTGTATACCCATTGTGGATCCTCGGCTGACGCTCCCTTATTTCTTGTCAGGACAAGCCGGCACATCAATTGACACAAAAAGTCGTCCGTCACGAGATGTCATTGGAACGCGGAATATCTACACCGGAAAGTCGCAGTTAGATTGATGGCGCTAGGTGTCCCATTCACGCCTCAAATATAAATCATTTTGGTTTCTTTGGCCGATTCTTATGCCCGCACCAAGATGAGAAAAAGATATGTTATAAAATGTGGGGTAGTTTACAAGGTTAACGATTTAGTAAGACACAAATAATCTTGAAATGTTATATTACACATTCCTGCTAAAATATATGTATTGGATGATTTGATGGTTCTGCAGAGTTTTCCACAAAAAGTTTTCAGGCTTAACGAAAACTTTCGGTTTTACAAGTTTGAGGTTTACAATAATTTGACACTTACCTTCTTTCTAAATTATTCTATAAATTCTTATATTTCTTTCATTGTTATTATTGTTTTGTAGTTTCCATGAACATGGAATAAATTTATTATATCCAAATTTGAATAAAATCTTTCAATATTTTCCGTTATTTGGTTTGTAAATTGCACCATAATATTAACCGACAACAATAATTTATTGTAATGCCAAAGTCATAGACTACCAGATAAAATTAGTCGGCCATTTGAAAGTGTTACTAGATAAAAACGTAAATTAAGGAAAAGTATTGAAGATGGGTATACGGAATGTTACAGCGAATTAATGTAGAATAATTTAATTCTACACCCAACAATATAAAGCTATATAGGATGTTCTGTTTGAAATATTAAGTTTGTAGGAACCCTTTTACTGCGTTTTAGTAAATAATGTTAGTACTTGTCCTAAAATGCTAGATTTTTACCACTTAAACCAAGTAAAAAATTAATCAATTATACGTGCAGCAATGTAACTGTCAAAATTTTCACAAAAACGTATTATTTTAGAAGCAGTTGAAGATTGAAGATAGGCGTAAGAGACCCTAGCTGTAGTCGTCATAGAATTTTATGCTGAATTTAAAACTGCAATGTAGTTCGTTTATGATAACGAAAGAAGTACTATACGTAAGTCAGGACGCTATGACGGACGACAATGTTGCAATTTTTTTCTTTTTTAAAACGTAAACAAACCGTTAGATTATTTAACCGTCAAACACCACTGATGGGTGAATAAATGTACCCTTCAAAATTTAATGTTGATACTAATGATGATTCTCATTGAAAAGCAGAGTGTAAAATAACTTAATAATAAATAGTAGCACCGCTACTTATCAAAATTTCTTCAAAAGCGTTTTATGCACATTTACTTTTTGCTTTAGATCTGATTAGTGTGGGACCACCTTGAAATATACAGTGAGTTTTCTTTTTAACTCTGAATATATAATGTTAATATTGTCCTATTTCAGTTTCAAAAAGGACCAACATACAAGCCGTCAAAGCTATCTTTGTGGAAACAATTTTATTTTAGTGCCAGTTGTCAATTTTGACATGAGTAGGTACTTAATAAAGAAATAAATTTGATGTTATCTTAATTATTATCTATTATTTTTAAAATGTTACACTATGGAAGAAAAAGTAGTCATCGTAAACTGGTAATAACAGCTTGCACAATATTTCGTTATCTATCTTCGACTGATTACCTGACGAACCAATTTATAATATTATGCGGTTTGCTACAAAAAGCTGTGCGCTAAATTTACACAAAAAAAGATAAAAAAAAGGCTTCCCATATTCTTACTGAAGTTGTGGACTTAGGTATCACTTTAGGTGAAGAAAATGATATTACCTCCAATCATATACAAACCTTACAAATATGGCTGCAATTATCAGCATTTATTTAAGGAGGGCAAAATAAAAAACCGAGTTTTGTGATATTACGGTTAGCTTAAATGAAAAGCGAGACATTTTAGAACAAATGGTTTTTGTAGGCGAAGCGTTATTTTCTTTGACTAGCATCGTAAATTCAAAAGTATTGGCTTGTTTTTATTTCTTCAATTCCAATCCTTCTTATCCTATTCCTTTATTATTCCCACAGACATAGGTCACAAACCGTGTTCCTGATACAATATATTCCTTATTGATGGTACTCTTATATAATAATATAAATAAGTTTTTGAAACTTCTTCGACCGCGTATTATCCCAAAAATGGATACAAAATTAACAACGATAAACATCGAAAATAGATGGTTTCAAGTGGACCCAGTTCCATCATGTTCCACTGCTTTCTTGATGAAATTTGCCCAGATATGAATAGGTCGATTCGGCCCCCATTGCTTGGCCACCGTGCTTGCCCAACCTGTAAAATGACTTTCTTGAGATTACTTCAAATATAAAAGTTATGATAGTACACTGTTGGAAATATTACGGTGTTGGCGTTAATTTTGCGCTAGTCCAATATTTTAGTGTTGATTTTTCCAAACTTTGCCAGACGAGTTGACTACGCGTATTTAATAGAACAGAAATTACTAGAATTTCGTGTGAATTCTTTGTTCAGATATGAGGATTGACTATTTTTCTAGACATTTAGAAGCGTCAACCAATCTGAATTTTTCCCTCGGATAGAAATATAGAAACCCCACCTATTCTAATACAGTATTGCATTATACGCACCACCTGCAATGCACGTGTATCTGTTTTCGTGTTTGATTCTCCGTATTAACATATCCAAACAAACCACCAAATGTGACTGACTTGCAAAGTGTAACCTCGTGTTATTAAACGTTAATTCCAGTGGGCATAAAAAAAATTCAACATCTTAGAGATGTATTGGGAACATCTATTTACGCAATTAGTTTAGACTTGAATCAAATAGCATAAACATTCACTTAATTTTATAATGGTTCTCAAAAAATCATTTTAAAATTGGTACGTTTAGTTGAAACCAAAACTTGTGAATGAGTAGTTTTGCATATTTATAATTGAGAAAACGTCTTAGAGAATATTATAGCACTAAGAAATAGGAGTTGCATATTAAAAAGACGTTGTGTTTAGAAAATGGTGTTAAAACACCCAATAGATCGCATTCATTTAGTTAAACAGCTAGTAAATTTGTCTAGTTTAGATCAAATAAAATGTGACTAGAAGTATTTTATAATTCCACGTGTCAGTTGGACAAAATAACCCCTTAGCAATAGACAATACTTGACTATCTTTGCTCGTCAAATTTAAACTTCTATAGTTCTCGACAAAATAACATGAAAAGAGTGTGGACCTCTCCTGACTATTAAATTATTCAAAAAAGTGTTAAAATTTTCAACAGTGTATAGCTATACAAAATATTCAGGAATTAAGAGATCACATACTTTAACTAACAGCTTCTTGCGGGTTTCGCCGTGTGTCAAAACTTTCTCTCGACGTTTCGCTGTTCATACTGACAGCTTCTTCAGAATAACTGAACTCAGTTCTTCAGGATAACAGAACTCAGTTCAGTTATCGTGAAGAAGCTGTTAGTATGAACAGCGAAACGTCGAGCGAATGTTTTGACACACGGCGAAACCCGCAAGAAGCTGTTAGTTATAGTTACACCGGACGTGAAAGCCTACGCAGTGAGATCACACACTTACTGTATGTAACGAATTTAAGCCATTTTTTAAGCAATTCTGTGCAAGCTTTTTATACTCGTTTGGCGTATTGTTTAGAACGAAAAGGCGGTCACTTTGAACAATTACTTTAAAATATCTCTAACAGCTGATTGTGGCACAAAATTTCAAAATAAACTATAACACTAAAATATGATTGCGTGTGTGCGAACTGCGCATACACAGGCGTTATTTGAGGTGGTTTCGCAACCGAATAGGTTCTTTGGTTTTGGCATTAATGTCATTCACAACCACAGTAGCGTTTTCCTATTCAATTTGCAACAAAATTAAAGATTACTAATTCTGTATGTGTTTAACTGGACTATTTTCATCACGAAATAATAATTTGGTTAATTTATTTAAATAAAATCATGACTTTTACTCGAAAGCTTATTTTATGGATGGTTGCTTTGGATTGATATTCAACATTTGTCTGGAATGCATTCATTTGTTATTTTTGGAACAGATTATAGTATAGGGTGTTAACAATATATGTTCAGAGTTAAAAAACTCATTGTATATGTATGCCTATATATAGGCTATGAAGTGCCTTGCGTTCACGTATCCCTCTCTCTCTCTACGAAAGCACCACGGTTATTAAATTCTTTCAATGTACTATCTTTCTCAAATTAAATGCGAATCTAAGCTCAATAAATTCTTGATTATTTATGCAACCGAAAATAGACTACACTTAAATGTTAATTAAAAATGTTTGGGGAGCAATTCTGAATTACATATCGCTAGGTGTAGAGTACTTGTAGTTTCGGTTGCATAAGCAATCGAAGATTTGTAGAGCTAAGGTTCGCATTTAATTTGAGAAAGATGTTATAAGGTAAAGTCAGGTAAGTGTGTAGTAAAAATTGCATAGTGCGAAGAAAATGTAACACTCTTCACATAATAAGACACTTTGATAAATTTTACACATAGAAGAACGTAATGTATGCTCAGTTGAAAGCCTTCAATAGATACACCTTTTATAATTATCAACGGTTTACTAGAAAAACAAAGAAATTTTAAACACTGTCAATACTACACACTTACCCAGCAAAATGGGGCAAGTGTGTAATCGTTCCGCATTTTATATATTCATAGCATTATCCTTTAGTTCGGCCAAGAGTGTAATACTAAACTGATGCCTGTTTAATAAGGTATGATACATTCACAAGATATTCAAGTTATTACACGTTAGGAGATGCGAACTTTTGTTTGTAAAACTAGTATGAAGTTTAGTACATTAGTATTATAACAAGAGGACGTCCGTATTTCAATTTTAAAAATAAATATAAACAAACTACACACTTGCCCCGGTTACACACTTACCTGACTTTACCTTATACATTTTTGTTGATGACTTATTGAAAGTAAAGCAAAGGCCATCGCCAATGGACCCTTTTATTAACAATTATTATACTTTATAATTTTATTATGAATTATTGTAAGTTTAGGCAATTAGTATCTACCAGATCCTAGTTTAATATAAAATTAAAGAGATATATAAAGGACACGTCAATTATTACTATTGCTTTTACAGATTCTGATATTTTTTTATTATGTATTTTTATTGAAATGAAATGTTCAATATTTTTGACAGCTGAATCTATAGCGCGTTCAATTTCATGTATTTTCTATACATTGTAGTTATGCGCGAGGGTATGAGGAGATATAAAATATACACCGGGAGAGAGTTCGCCTAATATGAAAATATTAAAAATCCGAATAAAATCCTTTTAAATGCCATATTAAGCCGAATTAGCATGAAAATGGTCTGACAGCTGAATACCACGTTGCTTCGGGTCCTTTTCAGTTTAAAGCCTGGAGCTTCGAAGTGATAGAGAGAGAAAACTCCTGAACGTATTTTAAATTTACTCCGACTGTATTCGCGCGGCGCGTTGCACACATACATTCATATTCAACCTGTGTACCGCCAATTATTAGCGGGTCTGTTTGCTCTCTCCTCGTTGTATTTGTATGCATGGAATAAATGATTCGCCTCTATGTTATCATATCTGCTGTATCGGTTTTTGTACTAATTGACGCATTCGTCATAGATGATCGAGGTTCCGCTGTCGTGGATATTTATAAGGTTCCCCATTAGCGAACGCCTATTTATTCGACGGCATGTGTATCAAATGATCCCGTTTGTTTTCAGAGAAATAAGAACGTACAATTGTTCGTTGTAGCAGGTATGTACGTAAAAAAATCCGTAACGGTTGCTACGTGACACCTGCAAATATTTAGGGTTCGAGAAACTAATAGTTACGTAAATCTACACGAATATGTGGTTGACATATTCGCATATTCAGATTATACGTAACACAACACACATTTAAGGTACAAAATTAGAAGTAGATGTCACAATATTGGGGAAAGATACCAAGCGAGAAGTTGAGAACTCCTTTTATTTGTTTCTATAGCTTTCGAAATAAATTCATTTCACCTTTAGTAGATAACAACTGTAATGGAAAATTAGTAAAACATATGAATACGTAAGAATTTAAAAGCTATTTACAATAGGAATTGGTTACATTAAACATGAATTAAAAAATAGAAAAATCTAAATGACAAAGTAATACATGGCTTACTATTTCTCGTGGTTAGTCCATCATTAGCTTACGTAGTTATCATCATGTGGTGGGGGATTTGTTTTACGTGTTTTCTCAACGTTTTTAATTTATAATTCAGTTCTGTTAACTTAAGTGTTTTGCCTACAACGCTTGTCATTTACATTTTCTATTTTTTAATTCATGTTTAATCTAGCCGACCGTGTTACTACCTATTGTAAGTAACTTTTAAATTCTTACTTATTCACATGTGTTACTAATTGTCCGTTACAGTTCTGTTGTTATTTACTGAAGACGAAATGAATTTAGTTGGAAAGCTATTGAAACAAATAAAAGGAGTTCTCGTTTGGCATCTTTTCCCAATATTGTGACCTCTACTTCTAATTTCTACTATAGTACTTCTTTCTCGCTACAATCCATATTTCTTTTATGTAGGAGAACAAACAAATCATAGTTTACGACTAAAAAGAAGGCAAAGTTTAGAATTTTACAGGCAGGAGTGCTAAAAGTTTGGCGTTATAATAATATTTATTAAATTAAATAAGTAAGTATTAAAGAAGAATAATGAAATTATCTCTATTAATACTTGTATCTTATAAAAAAAAATAACAATTTTTTTTTGATTATCCATATATCTTTAAAATTATTTACATCACTCAATATAATGCAATATCGGTAAGCCTGCACCTTGGACCAAGTTGGTATAGATATAAACCACCAAGAGTTGCCAAATCAAATTGTACTAATACGCATACCTGCTCAATAGAAGCACACTACACTTCATGAAATGCGTTTGATTTTTTTTGGTCAACCAAAACGAAACTTTGCGTACACGTATATTTAATCTTTGAAAAAGAATGCATAATTCGAATTAAGTACATTTATCTATATTTCCTGTTTAAAAAAAAATCTGACTGATGATTCAGTTTTCAAATTGGCTGATTATGTACACACTCATTTAAATGTGTTGAGTTGTCTGTTATACAAAGTGAGTACAATATAATTATCTTATCTTCTGAACCAAATATTTTCGGACATATATTTTTTCAAACTTTTTACTTAAGTTTACTTACGAGTACAACCTGCTGTTGGATTTTGTCAAAACTTTTTTGGATCCAAAGTGTCTCACCCAACCGTCTCGTTAGGTTTTTTCGAACTTTCGAATTTGATTTTAAAACTTACAGAGTCATGGCTCACTGAAATCGACTCAAGGTAAATATTTTATCATTTATTATTATATTATATTACCTTATAGCATTTTTGCTATACAAGCTGTTGATATCAACAGATATTATCGGTCTAATGATTTTATCGAATTATTTGCAACTAATTCGGACCCTATTCCTAAACTCATGGTACTTCAGATATTTGTATTTCCTTTTTTAATTTTTGATATTTACACTCTTGCGAACAAAAATTAAATAGTTCATGTGGTAGTAGATATTTGCTGTTCTACTATTGCAATGGAAGCATAAGTAAATAGGTGTTCAGTATTATAGCAGAAATCAATGTATCACATGCAGAGTGTTCACAAACGCATCTAAAATATAAATAGCTTTAAACAAGCAAAACTTTTTTTTCCAAATGGAACATGGTATTTTTTTACTACAGTATTAAATAGAGCCTGAAATTCTACATCGATTAATATTAGATTCTTGCATAAAATTACTTAAAGTATAGGTACCTTAATTCCAAGTTTTAAGCAAATATTTTTTTTCCCTAAAAGCACTCTATATATTATTTACTTAACCTATCTAAGTATGTATGAGCCGGGTATTTAACATTGTTAGTTTTCTATTTAATGGTAACTGGCCTTTAGTTATAGAGAACGTACCTTACCTAATTATTAGATACTAGCAAGGAACAATAGACAGTAACAAACAAATGATCTTTTATAAAGTGTTAATGCTGTCAACTTCTTTACACATTTTTTTTCTAAGTAAAACCTTGTAAATCGAAAGATATAAGAAAAGCATTAAAAGTCACATATACAAATAGTATCTTAGATTTATTCTACACTCTTGTAGAATGTAACAATAATAATAGCTGAACGAGTTGTTTGTTGAGCATAGATACCTACATTTACTTGCAATAGACAAAAACTCCGAAAAAAATAAATAAAAATATAAAAAGAAATTAAAGGAAATATCCTAAATACAGCCATACAATTAAAGATTACTCACTAAACTAAATATTAAGCCATACAGAGAGATCGACTGTTCAAAGCCTTTAGAATGTTAAATATAGGTACCGTCATAGTTTTTTCTTTCATTATTATTTTGCTTTATTTTCGACAGGGGAAATATTACCTAATATGTAAGTTCACAATGGGATAATAATTAACTTGTTAATACCTTATAGTCAATATGACTTCTTTACAATTACATAACATTTGCTAATAATTAGAGAACTTTTAATGATAAATATCTCAAGCATGAAACCAAACAATTCAAAAATAGATATATGATATATTTTAAGCAATTTTGTGCAAGAAATGCTAATATTTCGCAAACTATCAAGAAGAAGTATACCAATGCAGTGATAAAAGGCCCTATGCTCCATTTGAAAGAAGTAGCTTTTGTTGGTTTAAAGGTATCCACATAAAGATGCGCTTTTGAACACCCTGTATGATTCAACGATTATTGTTATAGTCCTGAACATAAAATTCAACACAATCGCAATATCTCAAAAACTGGTGAGTATTAAAGACAAGAGCTCTTTGTAAACGATCCGTTAAATTCATTAAATCGATAAAAATAACTGCACCCTTGCATTTAGAATAAAAGAGTTGATATCAACACCCCGTGTAAAATTCTTTTCGATGAAAATAAAGCATTTTAAAGTAATGGTTCTTAAAGGAATAGATAGGATTTGAATAGAATATAAAAGAATAACATCTACTAACAGTAGAATAATTAGTGACTTGCTTAATTAACATCAGAGGTTTGTGTTAATTATTACATACAAGGAAGACTGCTAGGTAAATTAAAAAAAAACTAACGATTATTACCTTTTTCACAAGAAATGAGTGCTGCGAAAATAATTACATATTGTAGCAACTAGCAGTAATTTGTATCGTTTACAGGACATAAGAATTGAATGAGAAAAGCTTAAGATAAAAAGAATACATTACTCTTAATAAAACCCTGGTACTATTCATCCCGAACGTGTCTTCAATTGACACTTTAAACCGGAAGTTCAAAATACTGTAAGAAACAGAAACTTGTCGTTTATACTTATTCATATTTTTGTAACATATTTGTCTCTGATTTTAGTGTGCAAATTATTAAATATATCTGTTTTATTTCGTATTAACCTAGTAGCGCAAATGACTTACAGTAATCAAATGCATTAGACCGTATCTGGTAGCGATATTCCCTAAAATGTCGTGCGTTATATCATAACCATTTAATACCATTAGTTGACAAAACGTTCGCATATTGCTGTGAAATTATATAAACGAATACATAAATGTAAAAGCAGGGAATTAATTGAAATGTATAGGCGTGCCTGCTATATCTGTGTTATATGTACTTTACGTAATCTATTATTACCACAGGGCAAACCAACGACAGGCTTTAACGATGATGATTCTTGAGTCGCTGATTGCACGTCCAAAACAGACAAAATACAGAAGTGGTCAAAACCGACAGTCGGTGGACAACAGGTGTTTGACTGTCGTGCTTTTCAACAGTATCGAATGTAGATCAATATCCCTTAAGAATTTACTAATTTAATTGCTTATTTCCCTAATAATACTATCACAACTGAATTGTTCTACTCCACATTTTATAGATTTACATTGAATAACTTTCATTCATTTGGTGGTATTCATTTCACACTCTTTTAAATAAAAAAAGTTAATCTTCGCAAAATGTCAAGAATGTTATTTCGGCTCTAAATTACCAGAAAAAATTGTGCACTTTAAATAAATCATGCAGATATAGGATGCTCGTAATGGAATGGCGTACAGCCTTAGCAGGAAATATTTTTAATGAATATCAAAAGTTTATAAGCTAACGTTTCAGTAATTAGTATCACCCTTTTTGACGCTACAAAAATTCAATAACAATAGTGAAATAATTAAGTAAGGATTAAAATCGTGACAAACTTACTCTAAGGCCTCTTTCACACGATACGGATTTTATCCGGTCCGATTTTATTGCTTTTTCCGTGTAGTCTAGTAAAAAATTACTTTCAATGCATAATTACACACAATACGCCACGAAAAAATTCGTAAACGGTTGTCGTATCCAGCCGTATCGTGTGAAAGAGGCCTAAACGTAATATGAGAAAAACGTTACTAAATAATGAAACAGTCATTGATGATTCCAGTTGAACCTTGAATTGAAAGACAACATATGGGGCACTTAAATTTAACACATTTAAACAAGACGTGAATGATACGGTATTTCTTTCTTGCGATTCTTCTTTCATCTTTATCTTTCTTTTTTTTCACAATATACAGGATATATATAAATTGACGAAAGAATTATATTATTTTATATAGTGACATCCTTCGCAAATTTCGTAATAAAAAATCTTAATATTTCAATGCTGTACATTACCTCCTGCGTACACAGGACTGATTTGAAAAGAACCTACATGTGGCAACATTATTTTATGTTACACTTAAATTTGTATTTATTCACGCCGTACACAGAAAATCATCGGATGAAGTTTTTTATACTTAATTTTATTTTATTGCAGTGAATGGTAAAGTAAGTCGTTTCAAGTCATTCAATGCAGGAATTATAATTATTAAAGAATTACGTGTACTTAAATTAAAATTTATAGCCATTGGTTTTAACACATAGTTGCAGCCTTCGCTTCACCTCGAACTTTTAGGCAATTTTGGCCAAAGAATGTTTAATGGATTAAGATCGAATGACCTAGTGGACCATGACATTCAACCGCTACGGCCAATCCATCTGTTTGCAAAATATTCGTTCAGTCACTCTCTAACATTAAAGCATAGTGAACGGGAGCTCAATTGTGCATGGAGAACGCATTGGGTCGCATATCCAATAATGTTATCTATAACTTCTTTCAAAATAGTGAGATATTCAACAGCATGTAGTCGATTCAGAAGGGAAATTGGTCCAGTAACTGAATGGTTTACTATATCTAACCAAATGTTAACAGAAAACCTGACCATACTCACAAAATTAGTGTCGATTTTGCTCCGCCCAATAGTAAAAGTTATAAGCATTAAAACTTCATCTCTATTAAACATGCATTCACCGCTCCAAAGAATATGTCTCAGAAAACTTTTGTCTATATAAAATCGTGTTACAGAAATTCAGTCGGAAAAGGTTATCGTTTTCATAAAGAAGTTGAACTTTGCAACAGTTAATTGTCTAGTGCTAATTTACGAATTCCCATTTACTAAGTCTATAATTTGCACTTTTGCTGGAACATTCCGTCTTTGTCTTGCTCTTCCAACATCCCAGTGATTTGAAGTAACCGAACCCATTTTTCGAAGACGTTGCACACTCGTTTCTAGGACACTATTTTTTGGCCAATGGATTTTCGAAGTATTTTAGATGACTTTAATAATTACTTTATATCCTTACTGCGACCTAGTTGAAGCGAGAATAAAATATATAAAGTGTAAACTATGTTTTAACAGTTTATTACAAAATTAGATAACTTGCATAATGAAAGATATTTCATTATCTTGTGATTGAGCTAATTACGAAGCTTGCCTCTTCTTAGATCGGCCTAGCTTTACTTTAAATGCCAATCTTTGCCATCCACAATAACCGGCAAACGTAGATGGGGTAGTAATATTTGATTGTTTTGTTGAATTTATCGTAAAGATCGTAAAGTTGTTTTTTATGCATGGCCATTTATGCAATATGTAAATATCTCATATATATATTGTTTTTCTTTCATACAATCTAAGGCCTTTGACTTTACTGCTTTGAAGTATAATAAATACCTGCAGAACTAATATATACCTATTATAATTTTATTTAAAAAATTATTGGTAAGTTTGCCCGTTGGTATTGCACCAATTACACTGATGCACATTTTATCTTTGTCATACACATACGTAATGAGTGAATCTTATATCCTGTTTTAGTCACAAGCCAATGTAGAAAGTGCAGTACCAGCAAATAAACCTAATGACTATAATACACCGCACTTATGAAATTCAACCGTCTGAATCTTTTTTCGGTTTATGTAGTTTGTCGATCGTTTCAAATTAAGGTCTCGCGAAAAATATATGTGTACAATTACATTTTTTATTTTTCGAGTTTTGGCCAATAATTAGGATAGTTAAAATCAATGTGCGTTGGTTCAACCTTCAAAAGAAGTTTGCTATAGGATTTGGGTAAGGAGCATGATATTGTCGCATTGCCCTGTTTCCATTTTCATTACATGTACCTATATATGTACCATCTTTAACAAATTAAATCCGAATCAAAGCACCACGAATTTTCGATCGTTTATGCAACCGAAACAAATTAAACAAATTAAAAATTAATAAAAATTAAAGAAATGGACGTCTCTTTTTCATAAAAAAACATTAAACGTAGAATTTAAACGGAAAGCAAAATTACTATCTTTTAGAAACTATTATTTTCCTAAATACTACACTAAAGTAAAATAAAATACGATTTTCTATTTACATCCTTTACCTTAAGATGCACATATTGATATACGAATATCCGGAATATCTGGTGTTAAATGACGATAGGAGTACCGTCGAAAAAGAAGAACGTATAGTATTGATGCGCCAGTTGAAGAAAGGATCATGCGAAAAATAGTTATTTGTATCACTAGGCCAGAAACTACAGTTTTGCGATTATGAGTGCGGTACCGCTTCGGCCCACAAGCATGAATACTCGCAAAAGTGTTTCTGGCCGTATGATACACAATGTGACAAAGATTTGCAACAAATCTTAATTTTGAATTGAAAATAGAAAAGAAATTTTAACACTAGGGAGTTGACAGTACAAGTTGGCACACATGCTACACTCCTTAGTATTTGGACGTTTCCGAGAATAAATGTTTTTCTGTAATTTTCTTTCTAGTTTAATATATACTTATCAATAATAAGCGCAATAAAGCGCAATTCATCTTAACATAGTTGAACAGTAGCTTAATGATAATTTATTACACATCTGTCATGTGGAATCTAGTGTGGCCTGTGGTGTGGCCAAGCTTTAGTGACATTTTTACGTATGCTTTGAAGTACTGCAAAATAAGTGTTTCTGGAATATAAGTTTTATTTACATGTATTTGGGGGATGGTTAGGATGCATTTGCTGAATTTATGTTTAAAAGTATGCCGCGGCGTAATGTAATTATACTGGAACCAATGAAATTATTTATTAGAAAATGTCAAAAATGTTGACGTGATTTAATGGAGACGCAATTTTACTTTCTAGTTTATATTATATTAGTAAAGCGTGAGGCCGTTAAATAACGTGAACAGACGTGGATCTCTTTGATTATGCAAAAATGTGCTTATAAAAAATATTGGTACTTATTAATTATAGTAAGCATGGGCCGTTTTTAGTTACTTTTCTGAAATTAAAATGTAAACCCATACAAATTTTTCGAAAGATTTACGGTCAATGAATTTTATGGATTTTATAATTTCACCAATTCTTTATAATAGATGTCTTTTACAAAGGTTTGAAAAATAAAACATAAATAAATATATAGGTAATAGAAATTTCGTAACTTTACACAAAAAATAATTATAAAATCGTGGTTTTTGAAACAAATTATATTTGAAAGTTTTTAATTTACAAACATACAGCAAATAAATATAGAATACTTATATTTATTATATATTTGTTGCTTACACCACATGGAAGTAAATATTTCAAAAAATGTGTGTTTTTTCGTATGCTCGCGTTTTCCTTTTTTCAACTAGCGCGTCAATACTATACGTTCTTCTTTTCTCTACGGTACTCTTGTCGTAATTTAACGCCAGATATTCGGGATATTCGTATATTAAATATGTGCATATTAAGGTAGAAAATATAAATAGAAAATAGTATTTCATTTTACTTTAGTGTAGTATTTAGAAAAGTAATAGTTTCTAAAAGATTTTGCTTTCCGTTTAAATTCCACGTTTAATATTTTTTATGAAAAAGAGACGTCCATTTGTTTATTTTTCTTTCTTTTATATTGCTATGCTGTCATTTCTATTTTTATGTAATAACACAATAACGCCATAGACCAATAATTGTTTAGTCTTTGACATTTTTCATTAAGTAATTTCCGTCTTTTCAATGTTACATTACATTAGAAACATTGTCTAGCTTTTTTGTCATACGAACAGGGCCTCTTTATTTATTTATTTACTTTCTTAGGGATAGCAACGGGACGAACCCAGAACCGCTACCCACAGAAGTATTTAACAACTTAAAAATTCTACTGGCTTAATATGTAATTACATTTAATAATGAAAATACACTTAAAAAAAAACAAGTAACAATTCAAAACTACCAATTTCCCAGACAACTCCAACCATTATTTTAAAAAATTTCCGAATGAAAACAACGATATACTGAAACTATCAACAGAAGAACAAACAGTGTTAAATGAAGACATACATCTAATAATAGGCGAATTTTCATGTGCGTTATTTATCGATGGATGTGGTCTAAATGGCAAAACAGAACGAGTGGTGTAAGATGGAACATTAAAGTTAACACAAGAAAGTATTTCTTCGCAAAAAATTTTGGAGTTACAAATCTTAAACAGAAATAATATATCTCGGCGAGTACGGCATGATTGCGTAGAAAGCATTTTAAATTCAAGCAAGGTTCTTTCATAGCTGATAACGGGCATATGAAATCGGAATGTTAAAAATTTAACGATTTTTTTCTGAACATACTCTATAGCATTAACATAAACATTATATTGGGGATTCCACACGACAGTCGCATATGAAAGAATACTATGGACATGGGCATAATAAAGGGTAGTAAATGTAGATAATTTGAAAAAAAAATTGTTAAGCGGATAATAAATCCAATTTTTTTAAATGCTTTATTAACCACATAATAAACATGCTTGTCGAATAATAGTTTAGTGTCGAGTAGTACCCCCAAATCACGAATTTCAGAACTACCGTCTACTACTACTATTACTACTACTACTACTTTCACCCATTATTTGTTACATTAAATTCTTATGAAATATTTTCACAGATTACGTATACACATGACACATACACTTCTTTAACATAAACGTAGAAATTCATAAGAATAATATATATTTCAGAACTATATCCTTTTTTTCCGTCATATCCATTATACTTTTTCTTCTTTTTTTTTGTTTGGTCCAGGAATTTCTGGAACTTATATTTTTATTTACCATTTCGAGGATATGCGAAGGAAAAAAGGGACAAGGTTATCCTTCAATTGACTGCATTGGTGCTGACGTTAAAAAAATTATAAAGTTGTAATGTAATATTTTTCTAAACATTTTAAACTAAAAATTAAAAACAATAATTCTTTTAATCGTTAAAATATAATTTCATAACATAATATTTATAATTTTAAATGAACAATTTGAATTTAAATTAAAACGGTAAGAAATAGAGCCAAGATAGGTTTTCGATATTATAACCATGATTTAGTATTGTGCAAAAAGTCCGTTTACATTGTTTACAAAGTTCCTATTTTTTATTGATTCGCACATTCGCTGGCACAAGCCATGTGCATACATATTTATTGTTATAATTAATACATAATAATAATACATATGTATTTTTTTAAACTAAAATGAACTGGAATAGAATTCCGCAAAATATAAAGTGAAAGAAATAGAAATTACTACATGCTTTTAACATATATAAGTACAATAAATAATTTTCTTATATATATCTTAAAATTCCAAATTGCTTCAAATATCACGTAGAACTGTTTACTATTCCTTTATAAGAATAGAATTGCATAAATTCTCTCGAAAATTATATAAACATAAAAAAGCATTAATCGGTTTAAAACTATTTACAAAATTTGGAATTACGCATCGCTATGTATGCAGTACGTGTAGTTTCGCTTGCATAAACAAACGAAAATTCGCGGTGCTTCGAGTCGCATTTAATTTGTTAAAGATGATATATATATCAGCACATTCGATAAATGAAAAATAATGTTAAACGAGCGAAAGGAACAAAAATAAAACGCCCAAAAAACGTGCAGACTGAATAAACACTAAAATATAAAAAAAACAACGTATAATTGCTATTCCGAACGACAGAAAAACACGCACAACGTAAACAACAAGGATGAAAGTATGTGAGCAAAGGAATGTTAATGTTTTCCCCCTGCTTCTTTAGCAAGAAGATACATATTATCATTTTTTATCCGGATTACGGTTAACCTGATTTTTTTACAGAAACGGTCTTTCAAATCACCAGGAATATTTCAAATTTATTAATTATATTACATCATCGGAATATGCGTAGTGTGGATCCATTTAAAAAAAACAGGACGAAAAAGGTCTAATCTACAATTACCAACAGTTTTATTAGACTACCGATTTCGCTTTAACACATCATCAGGTCTTAGTGGTAATTTATACATCTCAACAACTCTTAAATTACCACTAAGACCTGAAGATGCGTTAAAGCGAAA
The DNA here is from genome assembly GCA_004143645.1 of Protaetia brevitarsis. Classification (NCBI taxonomy): domain Eukaryota; kingdom Metazoa; phylum Arthropoda; class Insecta; order Coleoptera; family Scarabaeidae; genus Protaetia; species Protaetia brevitarsis. The sequence continues at coordinate 2,100,284 of RXPK01000281.1, read as the reverse complement.
GCGGCAGTGCAATAAAAATATTGGTAATTGTGGATTAGCCCTGTATATATTATATTATTTGGAATGCCTTCTTTTATTTTTAAAGTTTGCGCTCCTAAATATGTTGTAGTAGGTAGGTGTGTATATTCTGGGCTGGTCGGAACAAAAAGTGCAGTGCATGTTCGGCGTTCGCATTTTTTCTGTGGTGTTGGTTAAGCACCGAACAGAACAAAGTTGCCCTGAACAGCTTTTATTGCTTCTAGTAGAAGTTGTTTGGAACGAAAAAGGCGGATGAGCCGGTATTATGCTCGACAATTAAAGCAATCGCGAAATTTCTATCAAAAACGTATTCGTTGGTAATTGTCCTGAATAAGCGCTCGTATGTACTAATTCCTGGACTGTTCTGTGACGTCAAACTAGTTCTGCCTACAGCAGTTTAAAGCAAATGGTGCTATACAAAACACACACTTGGTATTTGTGTTAAAATGGGAACACCATCGGCACTAGTTTGTAAACAGAGAAAATTAAGTTAACATTATAAAGAATATAAATTTAAAAACAACAGTCAATTGTAAACTATGAATCAATATTCAATCAGTAAATCGAATTATCTATCAACAATAAAACCTGCCGTCGGCGATGGTTTACCATGTCATTATTAGCATTACAACTAATATTATATTATTTACGGCACTAATAAATTGTATTGGTTTTTAAATATGACAAAGATTAATTGTTAGTTTAAACAAACACATTAAAATACTACTGCTTAATTAACTAATGTTCCTGTGGCCTTATAATTGTACGTACTTCTTTCTTGACTGCTTTTAATTAACTTCATTAGCTCGTCTCGATGAATAGCACTGCAATTAGGTTCAGTTCCTTTCTTACTTTACAGGTGACCTATTTATAATGAAATTATTCGTAAAATGAAGATGAAACAATAGAGAAAACTGCAAAAACAAAACATTAACGGTTAGTGTACTGCGTCACGTTTATTGTGTTTAATTAATACTGTAACACTGTAATTTGTAATGTAAAGAGTAATCAAATATTCTTGCTTGCCCTTTATAAAAACGCGTCTCAATAACTTGCAATTTTTTTATTTGTTGAAATTGTTATTTGCACACTACACAAAAGTTAATTACGTCGCTAATTATATAGCAAGAAAAAAAATGATATAATTATTATTATATTTATCAATTTTTCTGCTGGCTTCTTTAGAAACTATTTAGTTATGATAACGTAAAATGCCTGTCAATCTGTCCAGTATTGCACTTTTACCAAATTTTGACTTTATTATAATGCATTGCCTACAAATAACGTATGTATATTAAATTTTATAAAAGAAAATATCATATCCCACTGTTAATATGTAAGCACAGCGAGTCAATTAGATTTATTGCAAGAAGATACACCCGTATCCCTAGAGATCTAAAATAACAAGAACACGCATCAATTTCATTTCCGCTGAGAATTTGACCGGAAATTACAGTAAGCTTATTCAATTTAATATGACCGCAATTGTTTATTAATTAATAAAAGCGTACCGGCTGCATATAGGGAAACGCAAGCAGAAAACAATATTCCATTATATTATTTTGATTAAAATTTAGAATGCCTTCTGGATTATTTTCTGCTTTTAAGGCTAATTCAGATATTAATATTACGTTTTGCTCTTATAAAAAAACGTGTGTATCAACTTATAACCGTGGCTGCAAATTCAATTCTTATAGGAAGCACGTAATTGTAGTTAAGCTATAACCGCAATCCATGTTCCTAACAACATAGATATAAATAGGGTTCAGATTCATACCCATTATACTAATATTTTCCGAAATTGTTAACATCATTGGTATGATAGTGCAAAATTGTTATGATTTTTAAAATTTAACGGGATTTTTTCAATATCATTTTAACTATTCTTTAAATTCTGTTTTTTATTGATTTTATGTTTTAAGGCACAAATTCAAAAAGAATCTACCGAAAGCAGTTAAAATGGTCAAAAATTTAAAATTAATTAAATTTTACAATTACTTAAGAGCATTTAAATTTTGTGAATAACAAAATTCAAAATTACCAATAAAATAAAATTTTTAATTTAAAATATTTCTTCAGGAGCTCCCAACAAAATCGCAAAAGAAACCAAATCAACTAAGGAGTTTCTGAAAAAAAAGGGAGAAAATGGATAGTAGTATCTGCATACAATATAGCTTATTTAAACAGCACGTTCACCAAGTACATATTTATTGTACTTCCTTTTTTTGGTTATTGTGATATAATTTTAAGCAAATAGGTTTCAGTAACCTTTTTAAGTTTAATTTTAATCCACGAATATACACTCGTGCATCACTCAGGGATCCGATATCTTAGGCTTTTAATCGAATACTGTCGACAGTTTTACCTTCAGCTAGTTGTGAGTATCGATCTATCGACTATCCATAGTCAAAATCTAACAAAATATTCTTAAACTATAATAGAAATTAAAATCATTAAGTAACATTAAGAATCGTAAGATTTTCTAATCATAAATTCTAATTATAAATTGTTAGAATCTCGGCTCTAAGTTATCAATTGTTAGATTGGGTTCTCTTTTAATAATACCCATATGAGAATATGATGTATTTTTATATATACTCTCCAATATGATAAATTACAACGGAGAAGCATAAGAAAATGCACTTATAAATTCTATTTTATAATGTTGTAATTACTTTCCATAGTAATGATCTCCGATGTAACACGAGTAGATAGATACCTGTAACACTGGTACTACGTAGTAATATAAATTTCGAAGCGCCGGATGTCACGTGCCCGGAAACCCGACCTGAGTCAAACAGTGGCCCATTAGTTGTCGTTTCCATTTGCTTTCTTATGTTACTGTAGATGTCACTTTCCCTTCCACAAATGTATATTTACATAACTGCATTAGGTTATTAATGCAATATTCTCATCTTTTCTTTCAGGCGAATCCTGTTTTATCTTTATTATCATATTTATTCATGCTTGAATAATTATTGAGCGTAAAAATAAATAAATACATAATACAAGAACACTCGGTGTTAGATTGATTCACTTGAAATTCGATAGCTGTGAAATATATATCTAAGGTTCCAACATTAGTTGTGCATATTTCTAGTTTAGGTTCTCCTTCCTTTGTATATGCTTAGGAAAAAAATGTAACTGGGGCTTAAAAAGGAAAATTTAATCCTTATAAATATCTATAGAAATTATCGTGTCAGTTAATGGAGCGGCTTCTAAATTAATGTTCGAAATGAATAATGAATAACGTCAGAAATCACAGAGACAGACGTATACAGGCATACGAACCTCATATGAACTCCTAACCGCCGATTCCTCGTGTTTAACTATGTAAATTAAATAAGCCGTTTAATGGGCGTGAGCGTTTGAATTCAAACAGAATTGAAATGCCGAAATACAAACGTTAAAAGAGGCGTGTGGATTGGTTCCCTTTGTGTCCGTGATGCTGGTGGCTCTTTCATCTGGGTCCGGTTGCTTCGAATTCACTCTCCACTTTCGACTCATTTATTTCAAACAAATGACCATTGGCCGGCCGAAATTGCTTGTCAATTGCTTTTATTTCGCTCTCCTCGGCGTCACTTTGAAGGGTTTGAATGTGCGACGACGGAACGAAAGCGCTTTAGCATCTCCTAATAACGCGCGACGTGCAAAAAATTAATCTGTCCTTTACAGGAGGTTTCAGTATAGGAGTAAGTAAATTTATCGCAACAAAAGGGCCTGCACAAATTATAAAATATCCGCAGATATCATCACATTTTTGGTTTATTGTATATTTCCCTCCTAAAAAAATAATGTTTAAAAAGAATGTATATACATATATGTATGTATGATTCCAATTTAGAACCAGAGAGCTTAATTTTAAACAGGATGGTGAATTTTATGACACTGAAAGTTAAACAAGATTAAACTATTGATTAAACTACTTTTAAGTAGATTAAAACGAAACAACTTTGTCGGAAAACTGACTACAATTTCGACTGTTTTACGAATACCTTCTACTTCTTGGATTAAAACAATTTATTAAAGCAAATCACTGCTATTATTGGTTAAGTTTAATATTCAAACTTCAGTTTATTGGTTTTAAGAAGATAGCGTTGAAATATATTTGTATTTTACAAAGTTTGCTGTTGGTTAAATATCTAATTGTAGTCCACAATATTACACGGCACAAAAAAGTTAGCTATATATCTAAAACTTATATTGGATAAAATGAAATGTCGTATGGAAAGATAAAAGAAAATAAGCAGATGTTTTCTAACACGTTCTAGGTATTTAAACATACCATCGGTTTCCTGTATTTTAATCACATCTTCAGACCTGAAAAGTATTAGTGAAGTAGGCCAGTTAATAGTTTGAAAGTCAAGAATTAAAATAATAAAAAAAACCAATCTCAATCCCATTTTTTCCTTCTGGACAGAAAGTGTAAAACATATATATAGAGATTTCCACGATAACAGTTAGTTTTCTTTCGGTTTAATAAAAAAACAAAATGTGGTCGCAATAACTTGGTAATTTCTTTTTAAAACAGTTTCTTACGCCGGAAGATATGAAAATATACAGGTGTTTTTTTGCAAAAAAAAGTTTTATAACTTTTAAAAATGTATATGTTACTAATCTTTAGACACAATATATAATACGACGGAAACTTTTTGCTACTTTTTGATGAAACAATTTTAGTACCCAGTAGTTTTAAAGTAAGGCACCTCTGGCACTTCCAGCAAGTGAAAATTAATCAATTGCAATAGCGTAAATTTAAAAATCCTCACAAAAAGCGTAATATATTAGAAACAGTTGAAGGTAGGCAGGGGTGGCTCCGCTTAAAAAAGCCTGCAAATTCCAAATTAATCAGTAAAACCTTTATTTTCTGTAAAAATACCGATAAATACATAAACACACACCCAGTTATATTTACAGAAGTGGGCATAGACTATTCGGAATGCTGCCATTTCTGCTTTATACCTAAAACCTTGCCAAATCGTTCCATTGCAGATACGGTGTATTAGGGAACCTCATACGCATAGGAAGCATACATTGGCAACTATGGCTGTCATTAGTTTGTCACATGTGGAATTAGCCTAGTCCGACAGTGTATGTTATGTACACCTTTTCATACGAATGATGATAATTACGTTATAGGTATTACATGCTTCATATTATTAACATCTTAGCTTTCCATACAATTGCCATAAGTTAAAAACAAATTTTAATGTCTCATTTTGTCAGTCTACGAAAATAATGACCATCACCTCACGGTGAGATGGAATATGTATACGCAATCCTTGTACTACGGCTGTTACTATAGTAGCTGAATTCGACCTCATTTAAATGCACAAGTTCGTACAGCATCGAGCAACTATAAAACACTCGCTTAAACAGTATAGGAATGATATGTATAAAACTATTTAATGGTTTCTGCAAATTTGCATTAAAGATTAGAGTTTATTAATACTCCAATTAATTAATTTAATATTTATAAAATTATAGACTAGTTTTTAACCTACAATGCAACCACAAAACAATATACAGAATTTCATTAGAATAAGAACGTATGAAAAATTCATAGTATTATAAACAGCTTGTATATAAGTAGCTATACTACTTGAAAGGGCTACATAAATGGTGTAAGTCCGCTATTAAAACTTTTTCTCTACCTTTCACTGTTTGAAAGCTATTTTGGATAAACCAAAGTTTAATATTGAATATTAAAGTTTGCACCCAAATTGAAGTTCCGCTGCAATAGGGAGTGTTCTTGTGTAACACTCCATATAAACTATAAGGGTTCTTTGATCAGAGTTCTTTTATCAGAGATGTTTGCCAAAAACTGTTACTCTGTGATTATCGCCTTGCCGATAATTATACATATAAGCCAAAAAGGAAATTAAACGAGTTGGGCAAAAGGAGGATGAATGGAAAAAAAAAACTAAATAATAGATAATCTTGCTAAAAAGGGCTAGAACGCCATTTTTAGAACCTAAACCTTTTTGCAAGATAAGTAGCAGTACAATATTAAAGAAGCTAAAAAGTAGAAATAAAGCAGAGAAATCTCCACTATTGGGAAAATCATCAGCACATGAGGCAAGTTAAAACTCACCAGGGAATCTATAACCACAAGAAATTTACAGAATGCATTAAGAAACTGAGTAAGAACAATATACCTATATTAATTAGGATACCTTTAGTGCGTTGTAAACTGAAAGGACATCTGAGTAAGCTTGGATTATGTAGTTGTTATGGGGAACAGAATGAAATACCTATCCATCTCCTCTCAAATTGTACAGCACTGTACAACTCAAGGACATTGAACCTGGGAACAATCGAAGAGGGGGCTTTACCAAACCTGGGGCCTTCTCATATCTTGCACTTTTTGAAAGGAATAGGATTGTATCGCCATCTGTAAAACAGCAATAGCCGCGGACACAATAGTCCTTTTGCGTCGCATACATTTGCGTATGTACATACTATCACCCTCTATTTTACACATATATCATTTGGCTACGGGCTAACGATATAACGGACCATCTTTACCAAATTAAATGCGAATCTAAGCTCCACAAATCTTCGATTATTAATGCAATCAAAACTACACCACATTGAAATGGTAATTAAACATTATTTGCAAAAAAATCTGAATTATGCATTGCTCTGCTCGCTTCACTTCACAGTACTTGTAGTTTCGGTTGCATAAATAATCGCAGGTTTATGAAATTCGCATTTAATTTGTTAAAGATGGTACGGTGAAGAGCTGCTTAAACGAAACCTTATCCCCACTACTCTACACTAATTGTTAGTGTTGATAAGGTCGATGGTTGCTTGCAGGAATCTCATTTAAGAAGCTCGTCACTATACATACAATCATATATGCATATAAGCCCATATATATCACGATAACTCCGTCCTCCAATGCACGCATACCAAAAATGGTGGTTATCGCAAAATTTGGACATCCAAAGGCATTCATTCATGCAATCTTTTTGCCTATTTTAGCCATAGTATATTTTCAAGACAGTGAAATCACTCCCTCCGATTCGTGTGTCTAGTATCTAGTATCAGTGTTAGTCGAATCTTGATGTGAGATAGTACAATTCTCCATTAACGTTTTACGCAATGTAAATGTAGTACAATGTCGGGCGTAGAAAATCCCAGAAAACGACCATTGTTTCATAATGTATAAAAGTATATCGATGAAATCCAGGATTTACATTATGGTGGTGCCAAAATAGTTTGTACAGTGTGCGATAAACAGTTATTGTGCTGGCACAAATCGGACTGCACATTGGTGGTGGTGCATCTGATCCATTATCTATCTACAAAAATTATTAAGCGTTTAAATACGTTTCTATTATTTATGCGTATGTTACATCCGTAGATGTTGAACGGTCCTTTTCAAAATATAAACATGTTTTATCATCGCGACGAATGCGGTTTAGTGAGAAAAATTTTGAAGCACTTAATGCTACAAACTTTTCAGCAATCCTATACCATTTCTGCTACTTAAATAAGGTGTATATAATATTTATAGTTACATAAATAAATAATTATCCTCCTTTTTTGCTCCCGACACTGTATTGTATACTTGTGTTAAACGTTAATGTCACATATATGAAACTTAATACTGACCTGGCGCGCAGACGGAAGTTGACCACTCTAGTCATGTATTTTTCTCTGTTGCCTCAATTTCTTTTCATAAATTAAATGAACTGGAATAAATACAATTGCATATTTCTATATTTCTTTTTTTTTTGCATAAAATTTTTGCTATAACATTTGTGTTTATAGTTACTTTTAAGGTTGTATGTATTGTTATTTTGCCTTTAAATTACTAGTCATTTAGCTAAATTTTGTCACTTACACGAATGCTTCTCAGCATTATTTAGTAGAATCTTATAGGTACTATGTTTATTCAGCTATCTTAAACTGTATTATAACTGGGTATTGGCAACTACATAATTTGAGTAATGTAGTTGCTGGAAAAGCTTATTTTAAAGAAATAAAAATATTTATTGAAATCTACACAGAAATAACTATATATTGTACGACCTTTTTCAATATTATAATTTTCCCACAAATAAAGTTTCTCTTAAGCTAAAATAAGACTAACATTTGAATTGCGATTGTTAAATTGACTAATAACGCCCATCAGAAATGTTATTAATTCTAAAAATGTTCCCTGTTCGTATATCATCGAATTAAACTGCTGAACGTGTAAGTAAAGACTAAATTGTCTAATTGGTGTGCACGTCAACGACAGGGACAAATATGCCATCAACACATTCCGAGAGCACATGTAGGTAGGAATGCCGTCGCCAGGAGCAGAGTTTGGTAAGACGTTTTCCAAGTTCGCGGCTTGATGAGCAACATTCCCCAAGTTCCATACATCAAAACCATTCCAACCCTATACCTGCCAAAACTATTCTTAATCGACCATACACTTGTCGAAACCGCAATCGATATTAGCGTGAACTATTAATAATATTTTTTTAGTTGATTTACAAAGATACAAAGTGCTTTTCTTCTGTAAAAATTTCATGAACAATTAAATGGCATTCTAATGATTCCGTTTTTTCTTTCTTATTGTTCCCCTACGTTTTAGAACATTCCACGTATCGCCGGAAGTATTATGCATATTTGTACTGAGCATACAGGGTCTCGCGAAATTAATTTGAAAGTAAAATTCACCTCCGTAATCTGTTTGAGTGCTCAATTGTGAAAAAAATATCGCGCAAGAGTACAAGGGGCGCACGTACCGTACCGTACACACTCTGCTCAGTTCGCTGAAGCATACTCATTCCATCATCGGTCTCCTTTTTTCTAAAATCAAATTTTATGTATGTGGTACGACTTTTAAATTGTTTTTCCGCTTTACCAATTCGAATTTTCCACATACGCAAGCATGTATCCGTATTAAAAAAAATTAGTATAGAGAAAATTATCTATCGATGTGTAAAACTTATATACGGGTAGCGGCGCGATTTCGTCTACTCTACACCGATATTTTCGATTATCTCAATAGAGCGGGGTCCGGACGGGCGGACGCAGTCAGTGAATGTGAACGAATGTTCTCGGTTTCGGTTTTTGCCACCTTGTTAAAATTACGTGTGTACATACTACAACAACGTGCATGTGTATATACGGTACATTGTGTTAGTGCGCTTCATTGATAGCAAATTGCCCTGCGGGTTATCCTGAAAATTTCTGCCGCATTATCTTTGCGCGTACATGTTTATGTGTAACACGGAACGTGGTCATAAAGCCGTACTGTCCACTAACCGTCCCGTTTAGTGGTAATTATAATATTTATTCAGCGTTCTCGTGCTAAAATTAACTCCTGTATCCACCTAAAAATTATTATCCAACGACCTTGTATGCTACGCAATATAGATACATGTTGTGACATCTTTTATAGCATGTAAACCCTCTTTGCCTTATTGGTATCGACTTTCCGTTTCTGTTTGTTATTTTTTTGTAAACGGAATAAATGCATTGCCGAAGATCGGTAATAAAATTAAATTAGCACCTTTCGAATCACCTATAATGGAAAAATAATTTGCAAAGTTATTATCGTATATCATCATAAATTCCAATTCAAACAAGAAGAACACATTACTAAAACTGGTACAAGACAAAGTTTTTTATGCGAGTCTCAGAATATTGCTGTATATTTTAATAAGTATCGTCAAACGCGGTTAAGTGAATCGCTCTATGAATACGGAAATTTTTGCGTCTCTAACGATCGGTGAGACAAAGGTATCGACAGTATTACTGCCATATGTTTCTGGTCTGCCAAGTAATAAGGTTAGATTTGCTCATACCTTCACGGAAGTACCAGATATATAACATGTTTAAATGCTGTGACTATTATTTCAAAAATCGGCTAAACGTTTGAATGAACCCAGCACTAAGAATGATTTTCAGTCTGTCAGCTGCTAGATATTGTTCCTCTAATCCATTAGAAATAATATGTACTATTAAAATATTGTCCTAGTTATATATGCTGAACTTGACCTCTACTTTTTAAAAACATATACAAATTATGGGGTAAAGTGAATCACAAATCAATAAAATCAGTGTTGATGATGTTGAAACTTGGTAATAAGTCTTTTTTGTACGATAAGTTAAGATTTTGTATTACGCAATATATCCAATTTAATATTTATTTTATGACTTTAGTTCATCTTCTAAAAGATATTTTGTTTCTCCCCAAATATCTGAAATTAAGGCAGAGCAATTTTACAAAACGATACAACTCGAGTCATTTAAAAGGGGACTATATATCTGCAATTAATGAAGAGCATTTTTCGATATTAACATAATTAGACAGGCATTAAGATTTAACTCATTTATTGTTTTTTTTTCCTTTTTCTTCGACTTTCTTTTCCATCAACACTGCTTTTATAAGCATTTTTGAAGAAATATTCAGTTGAATATTTCTTCAAAAAGATATAGAAGTAAATAAAGAATAAAGTTTTTATTTAATATGTTTCTTTTTTCTTTCGACCATTTCGATAAAATTAACTTTCTTTGACTAAATCAGACTTAAGAAACTTTAATATGGTTCACTTTACCCACAACCATGCAAAAGTGAAAAGGATATAATATTTATACAGCTGATTCACTTTACTCCAATATATGGAGTAAAATTAATTACGCTTTGCCAAAAAAAAAAAAATGGTAACATATTTATTCTGTGTCAGCAACAAGTGCAGATTATGTTGAGTAAATGATGAATAAACTTTTAATTGTTTTTAAAATATTGATTTCTCAAACGAAAAACTTTGATTCAGTTAACACCGGGAGCTGTAAAAACACTCTAAATATATTAGGGACGACTAATAAACCATCTCTGATTAGAAAGCGGGCAAAAAAAGGCATCTACAGTTAGCTACTGCAGCAACTCAATTTCTGGGCAAAACAGAAATTGATCCAATATTGCAATAATATTTCTGGTTTGGTGTAGGCGAAGGAGTGCACTTCACCTAATCATGTCAGGACCAAGGCACTCCTTCAACTTGATCGCTAAAGTGTCGAAGCAATTATTTTGTCTATATATGTCACTGTAGATTCAGACGTTGGAAGCACTGATTCATTCAGTGTAGATATCACTTTGAGAATGCACTCCGAACCTTTTTTTCTGCTTCCAACAACTGAGATAAAACTACTTGCGGTAGTTAGCAGCTTTGTCAACTTTTTTTCATCAACATATGATAGGATTAATACTTATACTTGAGGGGTGCACTGCTGAAATAGCTTTGCCCATCTCAGAAATTATTAATAATTCATTCGTTAATAGCTCATTTATTGAAGAATTGAATTGAATATTGATTCAGTATGTCTAAAAACCAAAAAAATTGTCTTGGTATATGTGAACGTGACCACTAGCATAGCGTCAAAGCTAAACACTATGGTATAAATCGAGAAAAAGTCAAGCTAGATGACACGCGGTTCAAACAATTTATTTGAGTAGCTGCGTAGAATTGAATTTTGAGATTGAAGGCAATTTCTTGTAAATGTATTTAAAAAGCGACGCAATTTCTTAAAATATTCCTGCACAGATGATCTTTTTTCGTACATGGTTTAAAGTAAAAAACCAAAACGTATGAATCTAAAAAATAATGTACCAACTTAAGATTTCATCTTATTGGGTAAGGTTGAACTACCAAAAATAATGGAAACATTAGTTTATTTAAAGAATATGTTACAATACTGTAAAGATTCGCATGAATTAAAAATTCGAAGAATTTTCCTCAAATATATTTTTAAATTGTATTTTTGGACGATGCTAAACCTAACTTCCAAAAATCCTATTTTAACAGCGAACAATTGCTGTATTTAATCTGTATTTTTTCTGCGACTAACTAATACTATTTTCTAGATAACAATAAACATTTACAAAAATTGAAAAGCAAGAGTAAAGCATGCTGCAGATTCACATATCGTCGACTGCCCCATTATCGTTCAACAGGCAATCATGTTCCTTGTTATTTGGTATGTGTAGTAGCCGCATCCATGTGGGCATCTAGGGTAGAAAGTAGAGCTATCGAATTCCCCCGAGAAAGGTCCCGACTCCTTCATCCACAAAGAACATTCGCCCGTAAATACCTTACTCCAGTTGTTCTTGTTATGTGTATCTATTGTTATGTACTTTCTGCGTATATGTGGCGTCTTTGGCTTTCTGGAGAATTTAAATCAGGATAAAGTTTTCCTCGTGGTTCAAATTACTCCTACTCCCCTCTAAATTTTACAAGAAATATGTGTAGCTTAATAGAATTTAACTTTTCTTGTAGTTTAGTATAAATGAATATAAAACTTGCATAAATTAATCCATTTTATTGCCTACGTATATAAGAAATATGCTATTACTTTCAACGAAGCAGACCGACCAAACTAACACACTGCGCCTCTTTCATTTAGCTCCAGATCCTATTGATCTGCTGGTCCAACAGTAGAGAAGTCGGTTCTTTTCATTTCCACGATCAGAATCTATACAACACAATTTATATACATACTTTTTATATAGTTAGAATATATGTTCAAATAAAATATGGAAACTTTGTTTCTGGTTTATATAAAAAAAAAAGTAATTTTACCTAGGATCATAGCTGTAATTATTTGTTCCACTATTGTAAATGTTGAGACAACTACTGCAATAAAAGGATTGTCCACTTGATCATACAAGAGACTTTATTACACAAATGAGCGTACCTGTATAGATATGCCGAGTAAGTTGGTGAAACTAATCAAATGCACATTAATCAACACAGAAACAGAAGTTAACATAAAAAGGATCTTAATAAGTAAATTCAAAATCAACCTAGGAGTGAAACAGTAATACATTATCTCCAGTGTTATTCAATCTAATTCTAGAAAGATTAATAGCAAATGCCGGAATAAAGGGCACGTCGATGATTAAAAATCCGCAAATAATAGCATACGCGACAACATAACAATAGTCAGCAGAACTAGGCAAGATTTGATAAACAAGATATGGATATTGATGAGCAAGTCAAGACGGGCTGCAACTCAGTGAACAAAATACTAAGTATTTGCGGCTAAATGTAAGTAAAAGCCATAATAAGAAATCCTTCTTGCAAACTGGAAGCTATAATATCGAAGAAGTAGGTAACTTTAGGTATAATATATAAACTATTTAATATGCACAGAAAACTTAAGAAACAACCCATTAACGATAAAAACAAAGATATCGATTTATAAAAGTATATTAGACCGGTGGTGACATATGCCATGCAAACATTAACAATGAATAATTGTGGAGTGCAGTATTACAGCATGCAAAAGTGTGCGTAAAGTTATGAATAAAAGGACTGATCCCCAATAAAACGGATTGTAATCGTCCTCGGGATGGGCTATGATCCACTAAGGTTGCTACAGCCTATATATGTATACAGATCAAATAGTCGACCTATACACAGTAAGAAATTTGTAACACTAGAACTACACTACGCCGAGTTCATGGAGGTCTCTCTAAATAGTGTATTTTTTTAACACTAAGAGTAATGTTAGTAGTTAGAGGATATTTAATATGCCTTAGTGTAAATATAGTATTTCACTACTAGTGCGAATGTTACTGCTTCTTAGTGTTTATCTAATTATATAGTGTAGATCGTAAGGCCGCTACTAGTGTGCATTAAACAACATCAATAGTGATTGTTAACTCTAGAAAGAGGTAATTTTCTCTATTAAATGTTTTATCAATACTACTGTAACGGAAGGAAGGTAAAGGAACTTAATCCTTATTCACTAATAAATAAAGCAACGACCGTGTTCGTTGAGATAAAACGTAATTACTCGAACATAAAATAATTCTATACATATACAGTACTTACATAGTATAAAAATTAACTCAAATATTGAAATTAAACGAATCGACAAAACACGAAACTAGTTTTTTGAACATACTGAACATCTTATCATCCTTGCTATCAGGTGTTCTTCTACTGACGATGCAGTAACTCAACACTGCGGCACCTTATTAATCCGAAAATCCGATAAGAATCTCGACCTATTTACTTTCTCCCTTTCTGATGGTATCCTCCTATAATACAATTCTAAATAAATGTATTGCTTATAATATATAGACAATCACTTACCTTTTATTTTACTGCAGCAGGTATGTAATACATAACCTACCTAGAATAGCGTATTGGCGGCTGATGTATGTACCTACATATGTAGATCTTGTCCACTGAAGCACTGAACACTAAACCGTTACAATTATTCTGGCCAATCAGAACGCATCGTAACTGATCATGTGTTATTACAGCGCGCGAAATACAATATGCACGCCAAAGAATTGACTATTGTTACACTGATACCACTTTACTCTGCCAGTGTTGAATTGCACTAAATAGTCTGTTAGTGATTTCACACTAAATTTTTTTTTAGTGGAATTATGTACAGTCCTTTTTTTTAGTGTTAAATCAAAGTGTATAAATACACTACAATTTTAACTCTATTTGGTCAACCCTAACACTAAGAACATTAACACTGGCGTTATTTCTTACTGTGTAGTCAGGGCATCACAGGTCGGAACTATTCGGGAAAACAAATAGCATGAATTACTTTATTTCGCCAACAAAATGCAATTGCGCGCTGTCGACTGAAGTGATGTATCACATGGTATCAACAAGCCATCCCTACTTCTCTTTTGCCGAATGGTTCCGACAGACGATACCCCGACTATAGGGCGACTGTTTGATCTGTATATATAAACATGCCTATTTTTGATATAATTGTAGTCGGCCAAAGATTACATAATAAAATATTTTAAAGCAATAATTTACTTATATCTTCGGACGGCAATAGTTATCAGAGTTTTCAAACAGAAATGAAGCGTATACGAAGAATACCTTGACCTACGGCGTTACTAAAAAAATAGATTTTATCATCACAAAAATATTACCTCTCTTCCCTCCTATGTTTCAAGTTCAAAATGAAATTTCAATATACGGAATTATATTTAACGAATCTTTTTTTGTATTAACAAGACATTTATTTGAGCAAATGGCTATTTTGCTTTAGGTAAACAAACTCCATTGATTCATCAAAATGCCGTGATTATTTTTGATTGAAATAAAAATGAATCGATTATTTAAAAAAAATTAATATCTTCATATCTATCACATACAGAGAACATGTGGGTTAAGATATAGACGCCAAGATTTTACTCCTTGTATTGGGGTTGATCACAGGAATCTCCCCGCTACCGTAGTGTGCAATGAAGGGAGTCGTCGTTTCAGTGGTGACGGCTCCCCTATATGGTTATCTAGTAAATATACCAGATTAATATACTCAGTCACATTAGATGTGTTACACCTGGAAGGAATAATCTGTTCAACTTGATTTTTTAGCAATGTGATAGTTGCAAAAAAAATTATTAACGTGTAATACGTAAAAAAAATTAATAATATGTTTGGTGATCCCGTAGCTGAATACATACCTGTACACGTCTAAGCATCGGCAAACTGAGATGGTTGATATCTACTTATGGCACCTAGTTCCAAGTAACTTAATCTTCGTGGATTAACTGTGCCAGAGCAAAACATTAACGCCTGCTTCTTGGAGAAAGTCCATAGTTCGATTACTAATATACGAACTCAGTACGATAGTAGCACATCTATTTTGTAGCAGTTTTCCCCCCTATATAGTACAGAAAATACGTTAAATACTTACCTGTATTGCAGAAATTGTCCCATATATGTCGCTTCTCCTATTTCATTCTAATAATAGAACATATTTAGCACAAATAGCAAGGCAAATACGATTATAAAATATTAATCTGATATATTTACCAGATAAATATCTAACAGAAGCCGTGATCATTGAAAGGGCGACTCCCTTAACCGCATGCTACAATAGCAACCCCGCATTCCTCCATTCACTCATATAAGTGCGTTATTAAAACAAGAATAAATGGTATATTCGAAAGTTTTATTTATTTTATTTATATTTGAAGTAACTTAACTAAATTATTTCAACAACATTATTTTATGTTCTGACATAAAAATTTCCTTGCCACTATGTAAACGAATAATTTTATTGAATAAAGTAAAATTTGTATACAGAGGGAGTTGTGTCAACAGAAAATATTTTTTTAAGTAATACGTATTGCTGTGTACTGATTGAATTAAATGAAAATGCAAAATGAATTTTAAAATGAAAAAGAAAAATAAAATTAGTTAGCTCAACGGATAAAATTTAAATAAAGAACGCAAAAGAACTATTAACCTCAGAGTTACCCTCGCGAATTAAAACGTGAATCTAACCACGAAAAGTAAATTGTGAGTGAAAGAAATCAGACTTTCTTAATTACCCGAAAAATTGTAAAGGTTTAATAAAAATAAAAGAACAGAATTTTTAACCCAAAAACCCCTAATTAACAATCAATTTATTACAACAACGGGTTAAATTACAGATTGTGCAGAAAAAAACCTTGAACTGAAGATTCTGGCCTAAAATAAAAACTGCAGTTGACTCTAAATTAAAATAGGACAATGCTATTTCCTATGCAAAGCAAAAGTTTTGTTTGTTCAGGAAGATTATCCAAAATCTTTCAATTTCAATTCACGTGGTTTCAAATTAAAATAAACTAAATGCAAGAACAAAGGTTCTACTCAACCAACCGAGGTGATTGATAAATAAAAATGAAACAGCAAAATTGAATAACGGAAAATTAACTCTTTAAAATATAAAGAGAGAAAAAAACTAAAATATATCTTCCTAAACAAAAATAATAATTAATCTTATATCTACTACGTGTACACGTCAATACATTAACAATTATTACGATAAGAATTCCTTGATGGACTAAATTAAAACACAAAAGTTAATGCGAAATTTATTACAAAATGGCAACCAAGATTTAAAAATGCGTCTACTCACGTCAATAGTCAAACAATGAAGTCCCTAACAAAACTCTACAATAGTTTTACTTACAAAAATTCCTCTCTCAAAATCGTACAATGCAGACGTATAACATTTCAACGACAATATTGAATAGAATCCGCATTAAATCAGCACAAGCGACAAATAGACATTTGAATGTCTGGATTGATTAAAAAAACTTAGCACTAAATAAATTAAAATGATACAATAAACTCTTTAACTAACATTAAATAAAACAACATTATAATTGTAAAAATTCTCGGTAAATTGAAATCAGCTGTTTAAACAAAGAAAACAACCAATAAATGCAAAAATATGCAATTTGAAATACACTCAGTGAAATGGGTTGTCTAACCACAGCAGTACGTTGGAGGGGAGTCCGACTAACCCCTTGCTAGAGTTACCTGTATCACCCACACATTACATTAGGTATTACATACCTAACTATTTTTTTTCGTTCGTGCAACAAAAAAAAATGTGTATTTGTCACTATATGTATGCTAAATATGTTCTGGTACTGGAATCAAACGAGAGAAGCGCCATCTATGCGATAATTTTTGTACGACACATAAATATTTTAGTATTTGCTACACTATATAGGGAGAAAATGCTCTAAGAAAATAATCAGGGATGTTCTTGATTAGCACTCCGAAAAAAAATATTTGTTGCTTTGACCAAATATATATGTGTGTGTGATTCGATGAAGTTCTTCTCAGCAATTAAGTAGAAAACGTTGAACGTCTAAAATGTTGCTATTTACTAAATCATTCGGTTGAAATGATTTTGACTAAATATTTTTGTGGCTGCAACATTGCGTTTAATCTTAATTTATTTGAAATAGCAAAACATTTTGTTGAATTAATATATATTGTGGCCGCTAATAAACCGGGTTTTCTGTGTACATATGTACTTTTTATTTATCAATATATGTTACGTGCTAATATAGACATAGTTCATTAATTAATATTTTATTTTGCCCCGAGATAAAAATTAAAAGCTTATAGACGTGGATAGTTATACATACATTTATATAGACAAGCCGCGTAGGAAACATATCATCAGATAAATTGAATTGCACTAATTAATTGCATGTACGTACAAGTCCATGTACTAATTTTGCGCGGTAACTTTAATGAGTGCGCCATCATAATAATAAACAAAGCATTTTTTCTGCGACCGGCACAAATCACCCGTCGTAGTTGCGGAAAATGAAACAATACCATGCCGCCACGCTGTTGCCAGTGCTGCCGCTAGGTCGAAATCTGTATCGGATTACAACTCTGGACAGTCAGAATGCATTTCCATGCAGGTATAACGACAAGCTTGACACACAAGCCGGCAATTACTGATATATGCGTATACGTATCAGCAAGATCGACGGTATCCACGTGCAGAAATACTCTAGAACAACTCATCTATAAAAATCAATTGAAATTGTTGATGACAAACGTCAACAGGTCACAAAGAAAGAACGATAAAGCAACCGGACCGACCGAGACCTTTGATTTTATCTATAGTTTCTACGGTTATCCCGATTTATTTGCCGACTTTTTAATTTTACCCTGATTATCACACAGATATGCTACCTATTTCATCCACTTACATTAGCCTAAATCAAAAAGTTGCTGCAAGTAAATCCCAATTAAATTAAAAATTAAAAAAAAATAAAACTCAAGAAATTTCTTGACTCTAACTTTATTCTTTTTATCCCTTAGCATGAGAACAGAAGCGCACGGACATGTGCCCTGCCCCGTAGGGATTTGTGCTCTATTTGCATTGCGGCCGGAAGACTCAAGGCTGTTGTTCTATTTAATTCGAATAATATTGCTTCATGACCTAAATAGCTGTTTGCGTTGATGTAAAGTAGGGATAGGTTCTTTACTGAATGTGCGATTGGTTTTAGTCGCACATCAGCAGTGTTACCAGCTCCACGTGCGTCAAATACCCGCCATCTGTGATTAAATTACCCAACTTTACCTGCATCATATTTAAAATTACCCGAATTTTTACCCATTTTTGTTTTGACCTATTGTTGATTTGTTCTAAGTTGCTAAAGGGGTTTAGGTGAACATTTGTATCGTATATTTTCAAAACTAGACATATCCAAAAGTAAACATTTTTCAGCAAACGTTCATGTTACTATAAAACGAACTTGAATCTGGAATTTACATTTGCCATAGATGCTGATTTATTATCTTTATTTTCTCTGAAATTAAATAGAAAGTTTGAATTATCCGTTCTAAATCTAGTCTATGCTATCTAAACTTTTCATATCATGACTCTAGGTTACAATAAAGCAATCCATTTTATAAGTACCCTAATAGCAAAATTTAAATTTCCCGCAATTATTCTAAGTAACTTCAACGTTGAAACATAAAGTTACCCACCATTTTGTACTACATTCATAGTTATTTTAATGCCTTTACGTTGAATTCACTAAAAGTTGCGGGAAACTTAAATTTGGCTATTAGGGTACATAGAGTAACATTTATAAACCGCAAAAAAAAAACTTCAGCAGTGCAACAATATCAACGGTTTTCAATCAATTTGTCAACAAAAGCAAATAAAAGCTCCTAATGTTTCTAAATTATTTACCGCGAAATTTAAATAGCATATGTACATATAAAATCCCATATAAAAATTATTGATAAATTGTGATCTGTTAAAATTACCAGAATTACCCGATATAGCCCAAGTACCCACCAATTACCCACAGTTGGTTAACCTTTCGTTACTGGCGTGAAGAAATTGGACACGAATGCTGGCGTCGGTCTATCAGACCGCATTGTTCTGATCAGCTATGTACCAAAGTTTAATTGTGTATTTTTACATGTATCAGAATAAAAGACATTTGTAACAAATTAAACTTTCATATTTTTATTTATAAAAAACAGAAACATCATTTTATCGAATAGAAACTTAAAAAGTGATTGAAAAACTATTTCCTATATAAGTAACTCAGGAGCAAAACAGTCATTTCAAAAATATACTATTAAAAATTAAAAACATACTTCTTGAAGATTAAAAAGGAAGAAGGCATTACAAATTGAGGTTGTTATAACACTCTTCACACAATATTTCTATGTGTTCTAAGCACAAAAACTTTCTACATTTTCTGCAACAAAATCGAGTCTTGCGATTTTTCTTAGAAGTGCAAATAGCACAACGGCCGGTGACTTGTACCCTTTGATCATCTTGAGGTTGGTTTTGACTCAAACCACGTACTTCTGAAATGCGACTTCTTAGGGTTCTAGGTATGTAATCTAAAGCAGCACGCGTTTTCATTTGATCAGACACTAAATCAAACCCAAGACGAAGCAAAAAGTCTTTGCGACCCATGTCCTTGTTCGGGTTATTTGCAGTATGAATTATGAAAGAATTGATACCAGCGATGTTCATTAGACTATAAAAAACTACCATGGGCCAACGCCTTGTTGGTCTTGCACAATTATAGGTTGCACTTAGTTTATCGACTAAGTCCACTCCCCCTTTTGTTTTATTATAGTCTACTATGATTTCCGGTTTTCCTGCTTCTTCATCGATGGTGTCATCAAAATGCATAGTAGAAATTAGCAGGACAGTCTTTCCAGGTTTCGGAATATAGGAAACTAATGTGGTGTTTTGTTGGAAACCAAACATACTGGATCCGGCAGGACGAACTTTTCCTTGAAGAAATAGTGGTGGTATTTGCTTTTTGTTCTTGCGTATAGTACCTAACAAAGTTAGCTTGAGATCGGTACGAAGTATGTCAGCCAATTCGTTACTTGTAAACCAATTGTCGGTTGTTACATTACGTCCACTTCCTGCAATTGGCTCACATAATCGCTGCACTAACGCAATCGGTCTATTGTCAATTTCAAAAGGCCCAGGTGGCTGTGTACCTACATATACCTCTAGGTTTGCTGTGTAGAACATTTTAGCATCTACTAATGCGAAAATTTTGATGCCATATTTGTTTGGTTTAGAGGGAATGTACTGGCGAAATCGACATTTTCCTCTAAATGCCTCTAACTTTTCGTCTATTGTGGAATACTCAGACAAAGAATATGGCTGTTTACATTGAGAAATAAAGCACTCGAATAATTCCCTAATTGGTGCAAGTTTATCAATTCGTTGTCTTTCTTCTCGGCTATCTTTGTCGTCGAAGCGAATATGGGCCAGTAGAAAACGAAATCTGTAAAGTGACATGACTAGTCGAAAAATTTCCATTGAGGTGCCGTCAGTTTTGAATAAATCACTGGCGTTAACGTGATTGCATTTCCTTGCTGCTGAAATATACAATAAACCGAATAACGCCTTTATTTCTTGAATGTTCGTAGGCTTACAATTTCTATCTCTGGAATAATTATCCTTGACTTTTTCAATATACTTGTTTGTATTTTCTACCACGATATTAATAATATTTTCGGTAAAAAATAACTGCCAAATATCAAGCGGTTCTTTGAAACTTTGAAACTTTGATTTTACGCCCGGCAAATGTTTCACAAGATTTATAGACCGGGTTCGAGCATTGCTTTTCTGTGAGATATGATTTTTCCATTTGGTAACACCATCTTTCCCAAACATAAACGGTCCTTCGTTCACCACATCCATCTCCCCATCACTCTCCAATTCCTGTTCACTTTCACTGTCTTCCTCTCTAATTTCCAAATTATCCTCGGTTTCTTCTGCCTCGTCGTCAAATTCGGTGCCTTCCATAACTTCCTCCATTAACTTTAGCAGTCTCTGTTGCTCTTTCTCATAATCCATTACTAAAATAAATATAAATTTTGATAACAAACACCAATAGATTAAAAAAACTCACCAACGACTCTACGTGCTAAGGTGACCACTAATACTGGCGTCGGTCTCTTGCACCGAAAATCGGAATAAAATGTAATTCGTTGGAGCCACATACACGAAACTAGAGACACTGCTAATGCACTCGATTCTCAAGAGGTACTGAGGCTCACAGATCTGCTGTTACCCCCACCCCTTTATTTTTACACTTAAAGCCATGCAGCGGTCTGACACACCGAGCGCCAGTAACGAAAGGTTAAATTACCCGCATTTCGGGTAATTACCCGCCATCTGGCAACACTGCAGATCAGTAAGAAAAGACCGAAATTCTATGGCTTATAAAATAGTTTCGTTTCCAATCACCGACAGCGTTATTTTACCGCGCTAATTTGAAAATGTAATTATTAATCATTAAATTATTTGTTCTTGATAGCAAATAATTTATTGCCAAACAAAAACATGTTGCCTGGCTTATTCTTTTATTCATCGCTATCTAATTAATATATAAACAGAAACACACTATAATCGATATACCTATCGATGAATTAAAAAATACGCCTTAGGACATCGTTAGCTTGAAAGAAGACAGTCAGAAAGATTTTTGTTTTTAACGCTAAAACATACTGAAAATGTGTACAGATAGCTCCTACGAATATTATTACGTACAACAATATCCTACAGAATTATTTACACATATAGTTTTAATATTAACAACAAAAAATCATCGTCTCCTTCCATGTTCTTGTTTAGCAATAAATTATCTACTTTTAACTCGAATATTCACGTCAATCCGTCGATATAAATTTAATAACAAAGATATTATATTCTATTACAACACAAATCAAAGTTCTTTGTAGTGTTGCCCACTTATTGCAGTAAATGCCATTGGAATTAAATACGGTGTCACTGAGTAAGCACGTTGTTGCGCAGCCATTTTGGTCGGCCTAATAGATAAGGACAAGGAGTACAGCATATATATAATACTACTATATTGCGGGTATGTGCTCAAAAATTCCGAAATCAAAGGGAGACAGCTATATCGGATATGCCACAACGTTCTGGCTGCATTATGCGCATGGGCGAACCTTAAATAACCATGCATCTTTCTCGCATATGTTGGTCAGTTGTTTCTGTTTCATTTCACATGTGTTTCTCGTTGACAACTGTGCGTATGTTAACGTTTGATCATTGTTTATTGGTGATATTGTGGTTATATCCATTGCTGTTGATTATTTCATATTATTTTAACTGTCATGAATTAGAATTGAAGTCTGTATAAATATTTAGTTTTTTGGAGTATAAAGATGGTATGATATTGCTATTTGTGTGGCCATCAACAAACAAAGGAAAACGTAAAGGCTTCTATGCATAGGTAAAGCAAATAGTTATAAAATGAATATATTGTAGTAACAATAAACTTAGATTTTCTTCAGATTTCCTAAAGACGACAACAGACGATCTGCCTGGAAAAATGTTTGTGGATTGTCAAATGAAGATGATGTAACAACTTTATTGATTTGTTCGGCTCATTTTCTTCTGGAGGATTTTAGAGAATCAAATGCAAAAATACTTGGGCGAAAAAGTCTCTATCTAAAATCCACAGCCATACCATCAATTCCTACAGTAACAGATAAAAGTACATCTACATCGAGAACTGATATACATATAGTTAAAGAAACAGGTAAAATATTCTTTTTAATATATCCATTCTATTTCCATATATTGAATGTATATTTTTCTTTGTAGTGGCTATTAATCATGACGAGATTTAGTAATAGATGATAGAAGTACCCAGTTTCCTACTGTAGAAACAATGGATATGAATTATGCAGGTAATGCTGGATTTCTTGAAACTTGAAACATACAACCAACTACCACAAGTCGTACACTACTGCATATGAACCTGCATGAATATGCCGCCGCCTTTCTCTCATCATCCCGTGATAGCAAAAGATAGCGATGGTTGCACAGATATTCACACCTTGGGAAGATGTCAAGGGATTTTTAATAATCAGTGCATGCAGTTATGTAAATTAATTATTGAGTGCTATGTATCCATTCGATTATATCACGAGGGAAAATTATTATCATCAAAGGATGAGAACATACGACAAAAATATACCAAATTGATTCTTTTCCAAAACCAATAAATGTAAAGGTGTTTTTTTATTTCCTAACTACTTTGCTGGTATCTCAAAAGAATTCTTTTTTTATTCAGTGTAAGCGTTTTCTTCGTTCAATCGTATTTTGTAAACAATGTAAATTGATTAATTTGTTATGACATAAATTAAAATAAATATTCTCATATAAACATCAATGTGTCGTCGTCGGCGCGTGAGGGCAAATCAAACAAACACTAAATATTTAAGAAGTATATTCTAAACAAACGGCACAAGTTCTCCATTACAGCACAGCGTCCCAGTTGGTCTTTTTTCGTCTCTATTGTTGTGGCCAACTTCACACATTAGGAAAAGGAAAGGTTTTTAGCGGGAAGTTCAAAATTCGAATTTCGTTGACTATAACTCGGCCTTCCTGACGTGCGATCGGCCTCGATCGGTCTCACAATATAAACACATAGATAAAATAATTATACATAATACAAACATGGAAACTTAAAACTAGAAACATGGTACACATATTGAATTTCGTAATAAACTAGTAAAATCCTTAACTCTATTGATAATAAATGTTAAAATATAATCTAAATAACATACTCTACTTACATTCGTATGGCTTTAATCTAGTAACATCTAAAATACTTTCGTATGGGATTTGGGTGTTTTGGAAACCGGTTATGTCGGTGACAACGTATCTATCATTGGGTAATATAGTCTTAATTTGGTATGGTCCGCGGTACTTAGGAATTAACTTCTTGTTGGCTCCTGAAGTTGTGTCTACGTTCGTAATCATCACATACTGGCCTACTGTATACTGCTTAGCAACTTTCCTGTGCTTGTTATAATTCTCTTCATTTTTAATCTGGTTGGTGATAATTTTCTTTTCAGCTTCAGCTCTTTCTTCCTCTAAATTGGTATGACTTTGGATACTTGTTTCCAGCGCAGCTCGAACATTATCATGTATCTTTCCTAACTGATTACGACCGAATAGCAGTATTGCAGGTGTTTTACCTGTCGATCTATTAACAGTGTTATTAATTCCGAATTCTACATCAGCCACAAAATGATCCCATTCATATTGGCTTTGGTCGGCAAATTTGCTGAGTAATGGGGTGATGATTGAGTTCATTCTCTCTATTTGTCCATTGGCTCTGGGTGCACCTGCGGCGACTAAAAATATGTTTTACATCATTGTCTTTAACAAATTCCTCGAATGCTTTAGAAGTAAAGCAAGATCCACGATCCGATACTATTATTTTTGGTCGGCTGTAGCTCTGAAAATATGAATTCAAATGTTTCAAAACCTCCTGCGTATCTGTACTCTTACACAGAAATAGCTTGATGAATTTGGTGAAACCGTCAATAACTTCGAAAAGGTACTTATATTTTCGTTTAGTTGTTGGCAATGGTCCATAATGATCTATATGTATTGTTTCGAAAGGTGCATTTCCTTTAGGTATATTGTGTAGATATCCTTCTGGCTTTCCGGGCTTTCTATTAAACTCAATGCATTTCAAGCAATTGCTAATAAATTCGTGTATTTTTTGACGCATTTTAGGAAACCAATATGTTCTGATAATTAATTCTAATGTTTTGTCTACACCAAAATGGCCCATTTCTGTATGGTAAGTATAAATTATAGTAAATTCCATAGATTTAGGTACATAAAAGAGTATTTTACTTCCAAATTTTCGATATACTAATCCGTTCCGTAATTCATAAAAAGGATGCTCTGTTGTCTCTAATAACTCTCTCAACTTGACTATATTGGGATCTGTCGTTTGTTTATACGCTAAGGTCTGCTCAATGGTATTTCCTTCTAGTATGAACACATGGTTTACACGACTCAGTGCATCTACATGCTGCATGCGGGAGCTTTGACGATGCTCTATTGTATATTGGTAATTCTGCAAAAGTAGGCACCAACGCATAATACGCGGAACTACATCTTTCTTTGCTAAAGTAAGTCTAAAACTATCGCAATCGGTTATAATCTTAAAAGGTATTCCCTGCAGGTAAGTATGAAATCGTTTCAACGCATATATGATCGATAAGCATTCCAATTCATAGCTGTGATACTTGATTTCCTGATCATTAGTTCTTTTGCTAAAAAAGAATACCGGGTGGAATTTATTATCTGTTTGTTTCTGAAATAGAATTGATCCAAAACCACGGGAGCTGGCATCGCAATGCAGTTCTGTTTCTCTCAAAGGTGAGTAGATTGCTAAAATCGGACGTGTCATTAATTTTGATTTCAATACTTCAAATGAATTTAGTTGCTTTTCACCGAATTCGAATGTAACATCTTTTCGTAATAGGTCATAAAGTGGTTTAGCGATTAACGAAAAATTTTGAATGAAGCGCCTAAAATAGCTACAGAGCCCTACAAATCTATGAACGTCTTTAGAGTTCGTTGGTACGGGATACATTTTAATCGCATCTATATTCGCTTCGTTAGGACTAATGCCTTGTTCGTTGATTCGGTACCCCAAAAAGTCAATTTCTTTCTTTAAAAATGAACATTTGTCTAAGCGCAATTCTAGTAAATTCTCAGTCAATATTGTGAAAACCTGCTTCAATATCAGTAAATTTTCCTCGATTGTGGTAGTTGCAATTAAAATATCATCAATGTATATTTGTATCTTATTTTCCTTAATCATATCTTTAAACACCAAATTTATGTATCTAGAGAATGTTGCGGGACTGGAACTAAGACCAAACGGCATCTTGCAAAATTCGTATTGGCCAGAGGGAGTAATGAATGACGTGTACTTCATTGATTCTTCTTCTAAGGCTACATGATAAAACGCGTTTTTAAGGTCTAATCGGGTAAAGTACTTTTTGTCTTTTAATTGATCAAGGTGGTCATCTATTAAAGGAAGGGGAAACTGGTCGCGGAGTAGATACTTGTTCAAGGTACGGTAATCAACACACATGCGATATTCGCCGGTTTTCTTCTTAGTTAATACTACTGCTGAACAATATGGTGAATTGCTTTCCCTAACGATCTTACGTGCTAAAAGGTCTTCTAGAATTTCATTTAAGGCTCTTTTCTCACAAAATGATAAGCGACGTGGTCTCGTAAAAAAGGGTTCCACTCTGTTGAACGTTAACTGCATCTTAAAGTTTACTTTTGGCTCTTTAGGTCGCGGTGGGGTCATGTAAAATCTTTCGAAAGTGTGAATAAGTTCGTTTTTAACATTTGGCAATAATGTGTCTTCTATATCTAGTTCAATTTTGTTACAGTTTGTCTCCTCCTCTACATAATTTATGTTTAAAATTTGTTGACATTCGTTTTGATATACAAGGTAGTTGGAAGAAGGCTTAATGCTAACAGTTCTATTGGGAAAATCGGACTTCTAGAGCCGGGTTACATATAAAGTCTCTACCTAATAAACAATTGTATGGTATAGCAGCGTCTGGTACAACATGAAAAGTAAGCGTTAAAACAATATCACTAATGATTACATTGAAACTAATTTGACCTAGTATTTGCAATTTTTACTTATTAATACCTTCATAGCTATTTAAATTTTCATTAATTCTATCAAACTGGATTTCTTTAACTAAACTAAATGTGACTATTGAAATGGAGCTACCTGAGTCCAACAACCCATCCACACAGAGAGTGTGTCCTTGTCCTTCCAATTGTACCTTGAGCATAGCCGGTTGGGGTCCTGCGATGATCATGGTTCTGTCGGGCTCCTTTCTGTCATCCTCTTCTACCTCAGGTCTTCTCTTGTCCTTGCTGTCCGTTCTGCAGTGTTTCGATACATGCCCATATTTCCTACATTTGAAGCAAAGAGGTCGATCTTGTGAATCTCTTGGTGGTAAATAGTTGGATGTTCTTTTAGGCAAATTTCCACTAGGTTCCGAGGCTGTTCGATCTTCTGTTTTTGCTGCTTGATTCTGGCACTGTTCAGGGGTAGAACGAATTGGTTTGTCATTCCTTCCAGGGATTCTCTCCAAATCTCTTAGACTCAATTGTTTGATACTCA
Organism: Protaetia brevitarsis; assembly: GCA_004143645.1. Lineage (NCBI taxonomy): Eukaryota > Metazoa > Arthropoda > Insecta > Coleoptera > Scarabaeidae > Protaetia > Protaetia brevitarsis. The sequence goes on along the minus strand of RXPK01000281.1, from coordinate 2,072,470 downwards.
TACATATCATGTAACAAATCATCAGTATTGTGGTGTTGAAGTGCGAACATAGCACTGCATAAGGTTTTAGACCATAAGCCGACTATTATCTGGTGTTTCATCTCCTTAAAATCTAAGTGTACATCTTTGCATAGTCTTACCTTCTCGTAGTAATAAGACTCCAGCGTTTCTCCCTTTTTCTGAGTTCTTTCTGTCATTTTCTTCCACTTTGCAGCCATGCTTTCTTGCTTGATGAATGTTTTCTTAAAATTATCCCTAAACTCTTGCCAAGTATGTATGTCATTTATTTTTGTCCAATACCATTGGCTAGCTCCTTGTATCATCCTCGTCCTTGCTGTTTCTAACATATAATTGTCTGGCAATTCATGTAATAGTTGTGCGCTATCTAAATTTTGTAACCATTCTTCTGCTTTATCCCGATTGCCATCGAAAGTCGATATGTTCCTTAGCAGGTCGGGCATGATGGTTAAGTTACTCTTGTGGGCAGTCTGATCTTCAGTGGCTACTTTACTGAGTAATCTGTCTAGCAATACATCTCTCTTCTGGTTTTCCAACATCATTTGACTCACCAATTTTGCTAAGTCAACAACTCCTTCCTCATGTGTGTGCTTCTCTTGAAAATTATTAAATTCATCTTCGGTATGCTTCTGCGTCGCCATTTTATATAATTGCCTCTCGTGTTCTTGTATAGGTTCACTCTACTTAATGGTATTAATCCTCTTTATCCTCTTGATCCTCTTTATCCCACTTCTGAAAAGTTGTCGTCGTCGGCGCGTGAGGGCAAATCAAACAAACACTAAATATTTAAGAAGTATATTCTAAACAAACGGCACAAGTTCTCCATTACAGCACAGCGTCCCAGTTGGTCTTTTTTCGTCTCTATTGTTGTGGCCAACTTCACACATTAGGAAAAGGAAGGTTTTTAGCGGGAAGTTCAAAATTCGAATTTCGTTGACTATAAATGTATTTTTATTTACCCGTATTTATTACGAATTAATCTATCCACTTTTGTATGTTTAACGGAATTACCACATCTCCTATCGTTACTTATAAAGGTTTAAATTTCATTACATGTATCACTAAACAAAGGTCATTTTCTTGACAAATGAGGAAATATTTGTACTTTTCTCCCAACGAATGAACATTCCATTATTAAAATTATTCGATTATGCCCATCACTACAAAATTACTTCGTAAAAGTTCGCACATGCGCAAAACATACACAGAACGACGTGAGACAAAGAAACTCATTTTCTATCCCCCTTCATCGGCGAAAATTTTTATCATTGGTTTTATACGAGACACGCAATATAGTAGTATTATATATATGGAGTACAGCTGTTGTAGGGACTGCCAACTTAATACACTATATATAACCTTTAAAAAATAAAAATACTAAGTTTCCGATTGTAACGCTTCTTGCGGGTGGAGGTAGAACTGAAGGTTTGCAACTCAACTAAGCTCCTTATTTTTCAATGCAAAGACGACCTAGTTTACAGGATATGATTGTAGTCATGATTATACTCGCAGTTATAACGTGCATTATTTATGCTACTTCATCACTTTTGTGTTTTTAACGAAGTTAAAAACTAATATGTGATACATATTTTAACTTACAAACTAATGTTTATTATAAAAACTGTGATACTCAACATCCCAACATTATCGATAATTTTTTTATGTAGGTACCTAATTTAGAATTTATTTGACTCCTTTATTGGAAACCTGATTGGCAATTATCAAACCCAATGAAAATACAAGTAAAGAATGTTAAAACATACTTTAGCAAACATGACGTGAAATTCTTGACGATGGGTTAAAAGAATACGAGTTAGTTTTTGAACTGTTTCCACCAAATAAACACGAGTGTATCTAGTCGGTGTAGAAATTTCCATAGTTAGTTACCTTTTTACACTTAGCTAATTTAGAAAAATACAAAACGGTTTTCTTATACATCATTTTATAAATTTATGATTAGTAAAATATCTACTACATCTCGATATGTAGGTTTACATAGTCCATCATATTTCTTTAATGTGTGGTAAATGAGAGAAGTAATGCTCGATAAATAAATTCGAAAACGCACAAAAGAGGTGTGAAGCTTGAAAACTTTGTTCTCTTCTAAATACATACGCTATTCTGCGTCCTAGAACTGCTTCTAGTCGACTTTTCGCCTCACTCATTTTTTGTGCTTTAATTAATCATTTAGACAAAATAAAAGATTTTTGACTGAACTTGGCAGGAACGATTAACTACTAAAAAGTAGCAATTGACTAAAATTTCAGAAAAATTGATCAAGTGGTAATGGCTTATCTGTCGGCTTCTTCAGTATTTTTTAACAATCTTATCAGGTATATATTTTCTGAGATATTGTTCACTACTTTATTATTTTCGCTTGTGATTGTTTGTATTGGGGGTGTGATCATGCCTAGAGTGCGCAGAATGGAAATTGTGGCGAATTACGTGAATTCTATAGGGATCGTATTATTGGTTTGCGCGAAGGTGGTTTGCAAATCGCCTTAACCGGAATTAATCCACCATCATGTTCTTCTGTCAGATAGAGACTAGAGCGACGCAGAAGAAAGAACCTAGAAGCGAAGAAGCACAAATGAGGTGCAGCGACCGCCATCTTCGACTTATGGCAACAAAAGACCGATTCTTCAGTAGCAGATCAATTGCCGATCAATGGTTGCTAATGAAGATCGCCTTGTAACACGTCGCAATATTGAATTTTCTGTTGTGGGGCATGTGCAAGTATATCTCGTTTGGTATTCGCCGAACCGTTTGCAGAGGCTAATGTCAATTTCTTGCCATGGCCAACCCGATCTTCCGACCTTTGGAGCATGTTCCAAACGTTAATAATAATAATAATAATAATAATATCCCTTTTATTTCATTTTACCAAAAACAAGTATGAAATAAGTCAAAAAAGAAAAAGAAAGATATACAAATAGTAAGCAAAAACAGAATTACAAAATTAGAAAAATTAACAAATAGTTAAACAAAAGTTTATAAATGTTCCTAAGAGCAAAGAAAAAAATCTTATTATATAAAATCACATTATATAAACACTTCATCGTTAAGTGTCTTTTTATTTTAAATTTAAAAGTCCTCAGAGTGCAATCTTTGAATTCTTTTGGAACGTTATTATAGATTTTGAGAACTTGTGTCACCACGCCTTTGTGTATTTTTGTGTAAGTACTTTGAGGCACACGTAATGTTGCTTTATCACTTGTTATGGGGAAAAGACTAAAGAAACTCACTTCAACCTCCGTAGACCCCGCTACAATCTCTTCAGCAGGAATTACAGAATGCTTTGGACACGATACCTCAAGCGGAAATCGATCGACTGCTAGAATCGATGTCGCGAAGACTTGGGAGTGTGTAACCAGTAGGAGGGACCAACCTATTGTTAATAAAAAATTTGTGAATATTTTGTTCTTTTTCTTTAAAATTTTAATCAATTGTTACCTTTAGTAGTTAAACGTCTACTGCTAGGTTTAGTCAAAAAATTCTACCCTTTCTTGGTGTTGCGATTTGTGTGTCACAGAGTACCTAATATATGTAAGCTATGTTGCCATTTTCATTTTGCCTTACTGAACGGAACTTATGATCCAAGGAAATGGAAATAAATAAATAAATGGAAGCTCCTTGGCGTAAAATCCAGGAACCCCTACTTCATTATATAACGAAACTACAGTTCTCCAGTTTCCTCAACAACCCGACATTGATGCTGCTCCCGAAAACCATAACCTTTGATTGAGAAAAACTAACACTCATGACATAAAAAAGCGGGAAATTAAGAGGATATTATGTAAGTCATTAGCTGCCCTGCGAACCACATCCTTTATACGCCTAGAATATTTCAGCCTATCAACAGAAAAGAAGTGAAAGACGATGTAAGAATTGGACTAAGAACAAACTCGTGTAACACATCCCGACCAACTGCAACGGTTGCAAAATATTGTTTTAACACATTGCCATGCACCTATCCAATAAGCAAGATCAAGCAACCTCAAAGCATCTAGCCTGAAACGGTACGTCTTCAAAGTGTTCGATAATCTCCTGAAAGCCATGGTTTTATACACAGCAGAAGCTAATATTGAAAGACATTATTATTCCATGATTTAAATAGCAAATTTATAACTAACAAAATTTTTATTCGAAATTATTACTTTTTACAGTTTTTACTTACAATTAATATCATACTTTTAGGTGAGCATCGATACCAATTTTGCTAAATTGACTGCAAAATTCTGATAGACAAAAAAATTACATGCTTTCGAATACTTTATATGTATTTTTTAGATTACTCATACACTCGAAATCATTATTATTCAAATTAAAAATTCCTATGCTAGAAATCATCGCATGAGACAATGAATTTAATTAAAACGAAGTTATTGTGATTTTATTTCCTCACATCAGTTTTATGTTACGACACTCTACAGGGCAATTTTAGTGCGTTGAATTACGCTAAAATCACTTCCTCATCAGCATATTATTATTAGACACGACAATACGTTCCAGCAAAAGGAAAGGTATACGGTAGGAGAAAAAAGAATTACTTCAAAAGTAAAAAGCACACGCGTCTATGACGATTAGTCACGTAATCGAGGACCGCTTCTACGTAATCAAGTAGATTCGACCTGTCGAAATAAAGAAGCCATTAAACTTTTACATGTTCACGCAATGTCTCATCCTTATGCTTTGTTACGGCAGCGAAGTAATAAATTTGTAGGTAAATACACATAAAGCTGGAAAGAGAAAGATATATAATGGGGCGGCGATGGCCCATATGGCAGCACGACCCGTAATTACCGCAATAGCCATAATCTATTTTAAACACGTAATATGACAGCATTAAGACTTCTTTCTACCGGAAAACTAAGAGCAGAAGCAACCGTTTAAGCGGGTCTCTGCGTATCTGCATAAACTAGATCCTATTTCTCCTTCAGTCCAGCTGTTGTTCTAGGATTGTTGTAGAGGAAAAAGGACCCTAACTGCCCCACGGATAAGGTTTCGCACAACCTCATATACATACAAACTATCTAATCGACCCCTTTTGTCTTCTCTTAAGGCCTCTTAGTTTCATCTTCCTTCAACGACCGGGTTGACCGTGTGTTCTCTCTGCGAAGTTACTGGCGCGCGCGTGTGTGTTAGTTTATTTATACGCTTTTAGCTCGTGGAAAACGGCCAGGGAAACCCATTTAGCGCAATGTGTGCGAGTAAGGCTTATAACTGTCTTAACGGAATACGAAGAGGAAACTTACACACGGTAACCGAGTAGTTTTAGGCACTCAAGTTAATTGTCTAATTAGTTATAAGTAAAAACTCGTTTGAATAACTTTAAATGTATTATTAATTATAGAATATAAGAAAATGTGATAAGCAGATGACCAATTAAATCTTCTAGATATTTGTATGGGTTATTATTAATTTCATGTTAGAGTTATACATTAGTTTATTTTATAAAAAAAATATATAATTCAATTTGTTGCTATTTTCGTATTTTTCCCATATCCACCACAAAAAAAGGATTAAATGGACATATTTAAAATAGTTATTTGTATCACTAGGCCAGAAACTACAGTTTTGCGAGTATGAGTACGGTTTACAAGTACGAATACTCGTAAAAGAGTTTCTGGCCGTGTGATACACAATGTTTTTTGGGTCGACAAATCTTAATTTTGAATTGAAAATAGAAAAGAAATTTTGACACTAGGGAGTTGACAGTACAAGTTGGCACACATGTTACATACCTTAGTATTTTGACGTTTTCCGATAATAAATCTTTTTCTGTAATTTTCTTTCTAGGTTAATATCTATTTATTAATAATAAATGCAATGAAGATACCAGTTAATCTTAGCACGGTTGAAGAGTACCTTAATGACAATTTATTACACGTCTGTCGTATGCGGAATCTAGTATGGCCAACCTTTAGTGACATTTTTACCTGCCTAATTTCTGCAAAATGAGTGTTCCGGACGGAGGCGCAAAAAAGTCATTAACTTAATAGTAAGGAGAGCTCAGATATGTATTGATAACAATGGGCAATTTTTTGAACATTTTATATGCAGTTTTCCTTTACGAAATTCTTTATAAGTAATAAATAGTTATGTAAAATTATTTTGGTCATTTTTTTGTTGTGTATTTATTATTCTTCTATTTTATCCCAAACATGGACATGTAAAACGAAAAAAAAAAAACAGGAATTCTGCCGTACAATTGAAAAATTTAGTAAATCAATATTTCATGGTTTTGGCTAGTTTTTTTTTCGATATTTTCTGTTCATATCTTTTTTGCTTAAAAAAACAACTTGCTGAAATTTTCATGCAATATATAATCTTTAATTTCCTTTCTCATGGTAATTATTATTATTTTTCGATGTTGCTAACATGTACGTTCTTCATACTCACTTTTTCCTGCAATCCTTAAGGTTTTGCAATATTAAAAAGTTTATCTTCTACCGTGATAAGATCGGGCAATTGCAAGAAAGGAATACTACATTTAGCGTCTTTGAAGAAGACCTTTATAAATAGCAAGAGATTATAGAGTAATAATGCACTACTTCCAGCTGTAATTCGCTACGTATTTACTATGCAAGAAAAAAAAATTTATGCCATTTACAACGACTGAAAATTGAATAATGTAGTAACATTTCTAGATAGGTATAGGGAACATAATTTAGCTCTTATTATTGATTTATATTGATTTTTAATTTGAAAAGTGCTTAATACACGATGTTACAACTCCAGCTGCTCAACTTGTTGTTTAACGTTGTTAAATGTAAGGTAGGAAATCAAAAAGTACAGAAAACTACAAATAAATCGACTTAGCATGATAAAAACTTTTGGTAGGTCGATATACGAAAATTAACATTCTTTATAATTCACTAACCAGAACTCGAAATGTAATTCCGAAGAGTAGTAGGTAGTGAAACACTAGTAGGTAGAACTAATAACGGGGGAATGGCTACATACCCACAATAAAAGCAATTTTCAGATAAATCGAGTTACTATGTTTTTCAATTGCAAAATTATTCTTATAACTTTATTATTTCTGGAAATAAACCCAATATATTATATATCAGCGAAACCAGAAAATTATGCTCTTTCTGACAGAAACAAAGCCACCTACGATTTGTGCTTCAAATAAGAAAGTTTGTATAAAAATTTCTAAATATATGTATCTATAAACTTTTATATTCTACGTAAAAATATGCTTTCGCAATATCAACGTACTATATCTCCCATACCAAATAAGCTAACGAGCAAAATTCGTTTTAATAGAATAAAATTCATAATTTGACTCTGTGTGAGTTGTATTTAAAGGAAAAAAGAGGGAAAAGAAGGAAAAAAAGAGAAGCAAACAAGGTCTTGTGAGGATCAAGACCTTGTTTTCTTCTTTTTTTCCTTTAAAATTCATTTTGTCGATTTTCAGAGTTTTTTTTTTAATTCTTTTTCTCAAGTAAGTAGGCCTTGATGTTATACGCATTTTGTCTCATTTAGTGACTCTCTATCTCACGTGGTTTATGAGAATCTCAACGATGGGACAATAGGAACACCCTGTGTAGTTTTCACCGGTATTTCTTCTTCCCTTCTCATTAAATGATCAAACCGTTGCATTTTGCTGCTTGTTTAGTTTGCTTGGGTATACTAATAATAAATAATAATTATTACATTCTAACACTAAACATATACCTAATGTTAGCATTTGCTATAAAAAGCTCTCTTCGATTAACAAAGCATTTAAGTAAACGGCTAGATTTTATTTTAAAATTTTTATTATTATTAGGTACCTATTATAAATACATAAGTATTTGTCTTGCTTTACAAATAACAAGTAGCAGTAGTACTAATTCGTATTATTGGAACAGGATGCCGTTCCGTCTACAATAATAATAGATTTACAAATGAAATGGTGAAGTAGGTGTTTTACTTTAAAAAACTACGCGAAAGCAGGAGTATCATGTATCCAACTAGCTGACTGTTTATATGTTTTATTGCAACACAAAACGGAGAGTCGGAGATATTCCTCCGGAATATTCCTCCCTGGAGCGAAGTAATTATTAAATTTATGCTGATTCTACGTCTTAGTTCGAATTACAGCAAGATTTACAATATTACCTTGATACGCCTTGCCTAATTCTAATTTATCTCGGGGGGAAATAATATGAGATATTACTACTGCCGAGGCATTAACGTATTTCTATTGATTCTATTACTGCTCTACGCCCGGCACACAGCCATTACTAGGTAGGGTGATGATTCAGGGATGGATTCACAGATATAAAGTATATTAGAATTCAAAATTTTGTTATGTTTTTTTAAAGCCAGCCACCAAGCGTTCGACACATTTAGGAAATTATTGCTATTATTGGTTTGAATATTTATATCTTGTACCACACATATATGTAAGTGTATATATGATCGTTTTTTGTCAGTACTAGCTTGCTAACAAAGAACCAATAAAACCACGGGAATAATTAGTTGAGGACCAACTAATTTGCTTGCTTCAAAGCATGCAGCACTACCTTCCATTTGGGGAAAAAAAATGCTTTTTACTTAATTTTAATAGAATTTAATGTTGCTTTTTTTTCTGTTCTTATACAGAATGTCTCAAAAGTAGAGAAACATTACTATAAGAAACGTATTTTAGGCCAAAAGACTAGATCAACATAGGGACGTTTTGTTATGTGAGTACAATTTTGCAACGAGTGGCTAAGAAACCGCCACTGATTGAAATGTATTATATCTCAGGGAGAATGTATATTAGATTACACACATCTTGAATTACAGTGAGCGGGCGAGCGATTTTAAGTGGCTTTTGTAAAAAAAGGCACTAGTAAGTATATATTTTATTCGTGTATATGCACGGAAAAAAAGAAATTGTTAAATCAATGAAATATTCATTGTCACAAACAGATGGCTTGTTTATATGTGGGCTAACAAATATTTATTTATTATATTCTAAGTATCCAATGGACGTTATATGTGAAGGTTAGATAAGAGTAATAAAACTCGTTCTTTGGTTCATTTAATATTTATTATATGATTACTAGTTTCGGCTTTTTACAAAGCCATCTTCAGATCAACGTTAAAAAAGGTAAAATTGTCGATTATCAAATTAAAAAACACCAAACATGAAAATAAATTAAGCGGACACCAACAATTATAAATATAAATTAAATATAAAATTTAAGTATAAGAAAAACTTTTCACACAGAATGACGATACTACATGTATTCAAGTTGTGCTAAATATACGTTGTTACTATAGTGAAACAGGAGAACTGCCATCTTTACGGCAATGTCTGTACTCATATAATATATTCAATATATTTGCTACTATATGGGTAAAAAACTTTGCGATAATGTTTAGATCAAGGCAAGTAGTTGGGAAAGTTTGGGATAGAGGTAGCCCTAACGTTAGAACTGCAATTTTGGTTAGACTAATCCTTATTTTTTTAATTACATTTGATATTATATATGATGATTGAATCACACTGAATAATCATATAATTCGTCAACACCGGCACATCTGATTAAGATATCTCTTATTCGGATTTTTTGACCCAAAGCATTTCATTTTGCAGAGTAGAAGACAAAAACGTGTTTGTTATTTGTGTTATATTGTAATATCGCAAATTTAGGTTCACACTTCTTACATATACATATGTAAATCCTCTTTGCTTTTTTTCAAGTTTACAATAAATTACAACATTCTGAAATAATGAAACAAATAAACGAATACAATGGGCTAAATAAATTATTTGCTCTAAATAAATACCTCTGACAAAATATATTTTGTTGCTTTAAGAAATCCTTTTGTTCCGTATGGATGATAAATATGTGTACCTATCTGTGACTGATTGAAAAAAGGGAGTTTATGATCGGAAATCCAAGTTTTTGTTGTCATTGATTCAGTCATAAAAAAATAAGCGTTAAATGTACCTGTAATTAAGGTTTGGGAAACCTTATGTGAATGCCAGAAAATATGTTAACATATTTGCTACTCACAGTTCTACCCGAGATAAAAGGAATAAAAAGGACATGAAGCTCAGACACGCTATTCCAGGAAAGACACTATTGTATCTTCTAAAAAAAAATTTTGGACAAATAATTTTGCTCATTGAATTCTCCAGGAAACATGTGTTTGCGCATTTGTGTGTTTCAATAAATTTCAATACCTTCTCTTTTCCCCACCACATTTGTTACAAAACAATTAAAGTACCTTTGTCAAGAAACATCTCAACAAGAACGAACAAACAGGCCCGGCACCTTTGATCTCAGGGGCAACAAATCGTGACCTTTTGTCGGCTTATTGACTTGCTATTGGCTAAAATGAAAAAAAAGGGTTACATTTTAAAAATTATGAAGTGAAATATTTATGCTATACAGAATAAATTAGCTGTTTGTAATGTAAATTATTCTATATACTATTTCCTTTTGGTTTCTAAGCAAGTAATGTAATCTTTGATATAGACTTCCATACGTTAACTAAATGAAAAGAAAACACGGTTGGTTTGCAGCGCGGATGCAAACCAAGTATATACATTGAAAGCCAACGAATTTTGCCGAGCGTCTATCTGGTGTGTCTCCATATAGTGCAACGATCCGTTCGATAAACGAACGTTTGCCGAAAAAGTTGAAGTAACACAGTAGTTAAACAGATATATTTCGAATTTAAATCTGAAGCAATCGATTTCAAGTAAAACGCAAACTTTCAATAGACTATTTTACTATTTTATTATTACTAATCCGTATATTTACAATAAACATATGTGTGTGATATATAATCAGATGAATAGCGCGTATCAAGAAATATACCATTGCACAACGAGAAATTAAAGCACAATCAATATGTATATTTGTAGGGTCTGTAAGATTATCTGTAAAATGTGTTGTGGAAGCTTACAGGCGTTGCAGGTATACACGGAATCTCACCATAATTGTGTGCGTTTTTGTTGAGCTTTCGAACTTGCATTCAAAACGATTAATCAATTTTGTCCTCTAACCACCTAGGTGTTTTTCTTGGATTAATAGGTTTTAGTGTTGAATTGGACATTGTTTTAAAAGACTATTTTGAAAAAGCTACTGTTTCCAAGAAAACAGCTTCCATTTTACTGAAAATATCTATCAGGAAACAATTCTTACCCATAGTTTGATGAACGGAAATTTTGTTGTGAACTGTGCCCAATTTATGAAACGGAAGATTTTAAATTAATCTCGGGTTTGTTTTTACTTTATGAAATAATTTATTCTGTGAAACTTTAAAACTTTTAAAAATTCTAATAATAATTCCGATGACATCTGCTGATGCAGGACAATATATTTTCTTTCTACTTAAAAAAAAAACTTTTTTAATAAACAACAAGGCACAAAAAATACTTTACGTATTGGTGATGCTTTCTCAAGAAAAGAAAGAATTTTATCCAAAGTATTTCAGATTTTAATCAAAGAGTTATAGATATAGTTGCTATTACCATATTACCAAAGATCGTCGCATGGAGTTTCTATTTCAATAAAATCACTAACAAAAAGAAATAATAATAAAGCACTATAGTCAGTAAATAGTATTGGTATTCACAAAATTTGCAACCACCATATTTTTTAAGCACGAGCCGCCACTGATTTCAATCATCTGTATTTTTCGTTTATCCGTATGAACTTATTCCCAGCAATGCACGAATAATAAAGGAAAAAGGAAAACTAAAATCTTAAACCTGGTCAATGAATAAATAAAGCTGAAAGGTAGGTATACATATGTTCCCACCTCCGAAAAACTAGGTTGCATTATTGACTGAAATTTGCTGTAATTTAAATGCGATCAGTTTGCTTTTATAAATAAAATTAACATATATTTGGTTTATAAAAGCAAATTTATCAAATAAAATAAGATATTAAAATACATTAAGAACGAGTTACTTACTGTTCAAAATATATTAATGTGCTTATTTAGTTTATTTAGAATGTTATTCGTTGCTGTTAATAAGTAATGTACTAATAAAAGTCCATTATGTCCTACAAAATGACCACAGATTAAAGTGCGGGCGGCAAAGAAGAATACTCCAGGATTACACAATAAAGTCTTTAGTCGGTGAAGCATTTAAGTACGAATATCGGACTTTGGTGCTTCGCTCTCCCTAGGGATTTGTAATTAAGAAGGGTAGAAATTCATCAAAACGGATTTTAAAATAAAGTGGGTTTTGATTTTCATATCTCGGCTCTTCTTCTCCCTCTCCCTCTGTCTTTGTATCGAATACCGCAAAAAAAAAACCAAAAGCAGGTAGGAAAAAAGCAAACATAATGGTATTAGTACCTTGCTTTAAATTTTTTAGGTATTCATATAAAATTCAATTTTATTTAGGACGCAAAATGGATCCTTCTCCCTTAGTAATCCCTTATTGTTTCGGTAGTGTTTTTAAAATGTCTTATATATTTACAATCCATGTGTATTTTACGTTATTAATCATTTAATACTACCGGTTTTTAAGCGCTTTTGCTTTCAACGAACATTTACATTGCAAGGGTATTACAAAAAATCATGTAGGATTTTTATACATAACATATGGAGCTATAAAAAAACTGAAGAAAAATTAAAACGTTTTTGTATCATTTATTCTTAAGCATTTTGTGTATTTGAAAAATGAGCCTAAGATTAAGAAGGCTGATAGATAACATTGAAGTCAGGTACAGGCAAACCGAAACGAGCACCGTGACGATTGAGCTAAATGTATTGCATATCTATAGGTATACAGCACCTTTCGAATGTGATGTTACACATTTTTAAGGTTAACATGTTACCAAACTAAATTTAACGATAGTATTCTTTGTCCCCGGCTAATAAAATATCACTTAATTTTTGTAATTCCACAGTTGTCGCGAATCCTGACCAAAAAAAAAAGAAAACGCTGTTTATGCTTGCAGACGTACGTTTTACAAATGTAGTACCGGAGATATGATCTCCGCAAAAAAGAAATGTAGAGTACTCTCGCAAACATTAAGAAAAAGTTTCCGTAGTCCAATATTTGTTTCGTAAGATAAGCTTACAAAATTGATGTTAATGATGTAATATCATTTATACTAATAAATAGAGCAAGGTCATTTCCGTACGCGACGAAAATGCGCACATACGAGAGCCGCTAAATATTGACCGTATAAATGCTGTAGTGAAATACACTATATTCGTGCATAAAAATGCGCCCGTAATTTTTGTCGCAATAGCCTAATACGCATTGGCGGCGCTCTCAAATCTATCTGTTATTATTGCATAGCACTCTTATTAGATTATTATACTCGTTCAGGCTTTTGTTGAACCATTTCCTTCATTTAAAACATATTATTTGAAAAAAGAAAATATATATTAATTTAAACAAATGGTTCTTTTAAATAGCGGCTAAATATTCCCTTGATTTAAAGAATCTTTCTTTCTCTGTATGGTTACATTATTTAACGTTAGTGTGATACACCAGGCCCCCGATTTTGAATCTCGAATGACATTTGTCGCGTATACGGCAATTGTCGTACGAAATTGTCGAGTGACGTTGGAAAGATCTATTCATGAGTACTTATCGACAATAGCTGCTTTCCATTTACCGGTTGACTCACCTCATTTCAGTTTTGTGCGTTAAGTTACGAACTGCTCACATCATACTCATTTTGTCGTCAGGTTACATCATTCGTAGCAAGTAACTCGTAGCTTAACGCTCAAAACTGAAGTGAGGTGAGCCAGACCGTAAATGGAAAGCACTACCTTAATATCAAGTTCGCTCTAAATAATTGTCGTAAAGTACGGAGTGGCAACAACGCTTAAATAGATATAAACGTGCATCTACTATATCGATTGACGAAATATTCGGAAATTGTCCAATAGATGCCCCGAAAAATGAGAGACAATTGCTAAAACTTTAAACGCAATTTTATGTATACAGTCTTATTTTTAAAATATATTTATAGTTTATTTATGATATATTTTTAGAAAAGTAATACTTTGTTTTGTTTTAGAAGTTCTCATTTTTCTTTATATTTTCTTTTAACTGTTAAGTTTTTCAAGTATAAACGGTATTTCTTATTGCAAATATTTTTTACTTAAACAAATTTTGTTCTAATGTGATACAACGTTCCTTTTTATTGAAAGTTTATTTAAAATTCTATTATTAAAATTCCATGCTACTAACAAATAAAAATATTAATATATGTGTACGTACAGTATATATGAGATTAAAAATAGCTTATTTATCTTTGTTTGAATGTCTTTCGACAAGCGAAACATTTTAATTTAATATAATGCGTCTCGACAATTAAGCGTTGGTTACGTCTTCTATTTTCTGCAGCTACTTCTTGGTTTCTTAGATTTTCTTTTGTAGCAAGCATGACTGTTTTTTCCAAGTTTGTCATTTTTATTTTATATCTTAAGGTAAGGAAAGCCACAACTGAATGTAGTCGACTTATGTGTCATCAAGTGTAAACATGTATAGTACTATGATGTCCCAACAAGATTTTGCTCGCTAAAATCTCTACTAAAAATTATACCAAACGACAATCAAGAATACGGCTATGTACAGTTCATTCGACATTTGGCTAGTGTCGCATTCAAGAATTGGGCCTCAGATGAATCCTTTATCGAAGCGATACGATATCAGGAGAACTCAATGGGCTTATTTCATGATAGCAGTTTCTGTCAGTCACCCCTATTGTCAATGAAAGACACATTTTTTATAGAAGATTTGAATTCTGCAGGGAAAAAGTACGTAACCTGTGTGACGAAGTATAGTATGGTTAAATTTCGAACACGTATTTTCACTAATAATATCATTGGTTACGGCTTAACATGTTATTAAACTAAGTTTAACGATAGTATTCTTTGTCCCTGGCTAATAAAATGTCACTTCATTTTTGTGATTCCACAGTTGTCACGAATCCCGACAAAAAAAACACGCTATTTATGTTTGCAGACATACGTTTTACAAATGTAGTATCGGAGATATGATCTCCGGAAAAAGGAAATATAGAGTACTTAGAAATTTAACAATAACATTTTTTCGTTTGCTTGTTCTCACCTACAATCAGAAAGTAGACATTAATGAAAAAACTTTTCGTAGTCCAATATTTGTTTCCTAAGATAAGCTATATTGGATTAACTCATTTTTCATTCGCAGTTGACCATATTTAAAGATCATTGTGATAAGTTTATCCAGTATTGTTTTGTTTCATACACAACCGCGTATACGACTGACACTCATTCTAGAATCTACTGTACCATCTGTTAAACATCTTAGGCAGAGCGCACACTGAAGAGATACGACATGCAACACGACAAGAGACAAAACCAGCAACACGGTACGTGCCGTGTGTGTGGCTTGTTATATTGCGTGTCGTACTCCTCCGGTGCGCATTCTGCCTAAATTTCCAGAGTACATCTTGTTTTACTGGTTGTGCGACACAATCAGCAACACGACACGTATCGTGTAAATTTAGGCAGAATGCACACCGGAGGAATACACAAGCAACGTAACAAGCCACACAACCAGTAATGCGACAATTAAATTAAATTTAGACGGTACGTGTCGCGTTACTGGTTGTGACGCTTGTTGTATTGCCTTTCGCATTCCTCCGGTGCGCATTCTGCCTGAGCCAACTGGAATTAGACAACTACATAAATAGGTAAAAATATTGTACTACGTTATAACTGAATATAGGGTGTGTACACTTCTCGCAGAAAAAATCAGGACACCAGCAATCGTCAATTTTAAAATTTCTTGAGTGTAAATGCAGCTTTCAGAGGATATATTCACTGATCAAAGCCATAAATCACTTTTTGTGTGTGTTTTTGCGATCAAAGGTAAAGATTAAAAATTTAAACAGAAATGTGTAGAGGGAAAATGGTTTATATATAAAATAAACACATTGGAGTTTCGGCGGCGGCGTTTCCTTTAGGAATACCGAATGCGGAAATATTCATGCCAAAAAAAAAACATAACAACAAAAAGGCCTCTTGAATAGATAGCTTCATTTACAAATATAGTATATGTATTTAACTTGTTTGATGTTATGCAGAGATAATTCTTTTTTAAGAAAACAAACAGTGCTACTTTGATATTAGTTACTTACTTTAGTAATAGACAATATGTCAATCAGCCCCCTGACTTTTGGCACAATGCGATTTTCACAGATTTATTGATTACACTATTATTGATGCATTAGTTATTATTATTGTTTAGTGTTATTAAATATTGTATTGCTTTAAAATTTTCTTCTATCTACTAAAAAAATACCGAAAACAGTTTTAAGATTTAAAACAATTAAGTTCGCAAAGAAATTATTTTTTTATTAACCCACCGTTTATTGTATTTTCAAGAAATATATCTTAGTTATCGCCACATTGAATTACAATGTCATTGTTCTATTTTATTGAAACACTTTTGGTCTGTAGCACAGCTCCCGGCAGTAGACATGAGAAAGTATTAAATGAATCAAACTCAAAAACAAATATTTTAGCACTAGCTGAGATATGCTTTCTTACGATGTTTGCTATGCACTAATTTTATTGTGAACAAACCTGTGCTACATAAAGTCAGTTTGTAAACAGATCAAGTGTTGGCCATATTTCAAGAAAATAGAACGACATTGGATTACACAGATCATAGGTAAAATATATTTCTTGAATATACAATAAACGCAGGGTTAATAAAATAAATAATTTCTTTGCGAACTTAATTGCTTTAAGAATTTTATAAATAACCTTAAAACTATTTTTGGCAATTTTTTAATGCATAAAACTTTGTAGTAATGTAATATTTAAGAATATTAGCCAACAATAATAGTTAATACATCAATAATTGTGTAATTAATAAATCTATGAAATTCACACCTTCCCGAAACTAAGTACGCTGATTGATATATTATCTATTACTGAAGTAGTACTCGGGAGCATAAATCGAACTAAGTAACTAATATCAAAGCAGCACTAACAAGTAATATAATTTTAAAACCCCATCATAAAAAAACAATTATCTCTCCATAAAATCAAACAAGTTAAATACATATACTATATTTCTAAATGAAGCCCTCTATTAAAGAGGCCTTTTTGTTGGTTTTTTTTTTTGCATGAATATTTCCGTATTCGGTATTTCTAAAGGAAACGCCGCCACCGCAACTCCAATGTGTTTATTCAATGTATAAACCTTTTTCTCTCAATACATTTATATTTCTGTTTAAAGCTGCATTTACACCCAAGAAATTTTAAAATTCTCGATTGCTGCTGTCCCGATTTTCCTGCGAGAAGTGTACGTAATATCCGGGTTAAAATCAAAAATATTTTGGGTAAGTTTTAAAATGTGTAATTAATAACCAAAAGTATGTTATATTCCATGTACGTTATAAACTTCAAAATTGCGATAGTTCGTATATATTTGCGTGCAGTAGAATAAGGTATAAGAAATAACATTTTATTATCAAATATTACCTTAAATTAAGCCATCGCACCTTCAAACGCACCTGTTAAAATGATTTTTGGGTTTAATTTCCAATTCCATCTATTCAATTCAGAGAACGGACAAAGTTATTATTCCATTTATTATAGTCAAAGAGACCAAAACACGTGTACAATATAGATGGTGTAAATTGAGCACGCGATTTTAATGGATGTTGTTTGCGAGTGTGTGTGCATTCAACATCTTTAATAATTGTTAATCCTTTGTGGCGCGAGTAGTATTCACTTGAGCGGATTATTCGTTTTAGGGGGAGACCTCGTCCTTCGTACCGTTGCCTTTGACACATCCGCAGGTCACCATAATTACGACAGTTGGTTCGCCGCCCTCCAGCGGCTACACTCTGAGACAATTCCAGACAATCACCTGTTTTACTGACCATAACCCGTGGTGATTTACAACCCCCATTGCTACATATTAGGTTCGGCGCGTAATATCCATCCCCTTTTCACTTCGAATTACCTGCAATAGAAACACATCTAACGCAGGGCAAATATTGAGTTCGATAGATGCGAAATTGTGTGAATTTACGACAGGCTATTTCTATTTAAGACCAATACAAATTCTTTATATTCTTTATTGGGTATTTTAGGGATTCTATTGACTAAATTACTATCATTTCTGTTTTAAAATCATGTTGCGAAAGTTTAAAGAGACGCCATGCATTTTTGTAATGCTCAATTTCGTTCTTCACATATATAGGATGTTACAATAGGTACAACCAAACTTAGGCAAGTCGTATCGCTCAGTCTCCGAGTTAACTTATCTACTACAAGTGTAATGATACAGCAACAATAATTACATTTCGTACTTGAAATTTGAAGAAAACTGCACAAACAAAAAAAAAGTACCAGTGCCATTGCATTAAAGAGGATTTATAATTTCATATTTATTCCAAATACCGGGCTTGCGGCTTTTTTAATCTGTTTGTAATAAATAAACTGTTAGTGAGCCGTTGGATACTAGAAATGTTAGAATACAACCTCTGGGCATGCATGAGAAAGGAAAATACTACATCACTATTTATTAATTCCTTATTCTTATTTATTTCGATTACTAACATCTATTTTTCCGATTATTTCCTTAGTACTTCTTAATAACTATCTCTTTCTGTATATCATTTTTTTTTTTCCATGGGCGGGTGTAAAACCCGAGGAAGGCAGCTCGGCCAGAGAGACCTATTGTGCCCCCATGTCCATATTTAGCCCTCTCGCTCAGGTTGCACCCTATCAAAGAAGTTCGCAATCTGGCTGAGAGTTAATTTGTCAACTCTGGGTTCGTCCAACCGATCGACCCAAAGTGCCTCTGCCTCTCCCCATCACCGCCGAGCAGTTGAGAAAGGTGAGCAGGAGTTTCCTCCGCCCCCCCACACCTCCTGCACAGGGGAGAGTCCACTGGCCCATGCGGTGCCTGTGTTTATTTAGTGCGCAGTGCCAGTTAAGATTCCTGTGAGTAATCTCAATCTTCCCTGCTCATAAAGACTGCTTTACGGAGTCTTTCCTGATAAGGTTGGAGTCCTAGGGATTTGCAGTGTCTAGCGCCGACAAGTCTATTCCAGAGGGAACAGTGCCTAGCAGCAAGTTGGGACCTGACAAACGTTTTGATCGCCCCATACGAGCTGCCACACGTCGGTTCTGGACCCACGAACGGCACCCCGCTGGCGCCCCCAGCTAACGTGTCAGCGATTTCATTGCCTCTGATCCCAGAGTGACCTGGCACCCATCTCAATGTAACGTTAAGATATTCCGCCAGCTGTTTCAGTATTCTGTGGCACCCAGTACCACATCAGAGTCAAATCTGACAGCCCGCAAAGCTTTGAGGGCAGCTTGGCTGTCGGAGATGATTTCAATCCTTCCATTTTTGCGTGGGCAGTTTAAGATGCCCTCAGCACAAGTCTGAATGGCAATGATTTCGGCCTGGAAGACGGTGGGGGAGGTTCCTAGGCTGAGAGCTTCCCCGTCCCGCTCACCGTCCCTCCAGATTCCAATACCCGTGCCATTACACGTTTTCGAGGCATCGACGAACCAACGGGATATACCTCGATTTGGTTTGCGGATGTATGCAATTGCAGTTTCTCTGCTGGAGATATCTACCCTGTATCCCCCAGAGAAGCTGAAAACGGGCGAGATCTTATCTGCCTTTACGGACAGTGGTACTGTTTGTTCGATGTAGTTGAAGATTGCATCCACTACATTTTGCTCTGTAGGCCCCTAGGACTGCCTCAGACCACAGCACCAACTGCAGCGGGGGATTCTGTATATCATTATTACAATAAATAATTATTGTTTACTTTCAGTATTGCATTGATCGCCGCATAGAAATAACCAGTTAGTTTCATGGTTCACAGAAGAAAACTACATTTTAAATACATGAGGATCCTTTGCGACATCTTCATCTGTCTTTTTCTGTTATGTTCCTGTTTGACATAGCGTTTGTTTGTGGCGTATTTACCGATCTCTAGATTTATTTTTAAAAAAATGCAGTGCAGTGATTTCTTTAGATGCTTTATCCAGTTTTTCTCTTGCAACAAAAGTAGAGACTGTCGTACGTTGGCTCTGAATGAGAAATATGATAGGAAACTACAGTGCATCATCATACATACTATAAGCTCTTCATATCAAATAAGAAAAATCCCTTTTAAATAAAACAACAAACTATGTTGTCACGATGTGGGAAAGCACCTAAATCTAATACTGAGGTGTTGAACATCGGCGTCGGTGCAAAAAGATATCTTCGTATATAAATATGGCGGACTTTTATTTATTATTGTTTTACAAAAGAGGTAAACAGGTTATATGACACAGTCGGACCGCATATTTAGCTAACCAATTTCTTTAAGGTTATGGCTAATATGCTGAAATTTTGAAATAGCGTAAATGAATCTAAAACATGCATTCTGAATACGCTGAATTCAATTGGGATCACAAGCATCCGGTTCATAAATTGGAGCCAAATATGTAAAGTGTGAAAGAACCAAAGATTAACATTACAAAGCTTTAGTATTATTACAAGGTACATATGAAGGGTGTGGATACAGTTTTTTTTTTTAAGGAAGCATATTGCTGCGCTTTCTGGCTGTATTTATTACTAGAGTTGGGCAACTGTCCGGCGGTGCAGATACGTATTGCGACGCGTATCAAATAATGTAATATAAATAAAGCAGATCAATCGTATTATTGTAATTTAATATGTATTTATAAAACATAAGTCATTGTATGTAAAATAAATGTTTACATTTTATAAGAAAAACAGGCACTGTTGTTACTGACTTGCAACTCTACAGTTCATCTGCTTTATTGGAGTACATGAGTTGGAGCGCATGACCTGAATACGTACCTGCCGCGCCGGAAAATTTGCCCAACTCTATTTATTAACTTGTGATTTGTACCTAAAGTCATTATTTATTAATAATCTTAGATTCTTTGCGATGTCAACAACCGGTATAAAAACGTTGTTAAGCTTAATTATAACATCTGGTACAACTCTTGCTCAGTTTTTCTCCCTGGTAACAGCAGTAATGCTATTTTAGTTGCGTTGAGTTGTATTTGGCGCTGAATACACGTAGATTAGATGTCGGCAAGTTATAAATAACCATAAACACCGCATAATTCAGATTTGCTGGGGGGAATTAACACAGAAGCTATAAGTCATCTGCATACATATGTATGCATATTACAGAATTTCATTGATCTGAATAATTCACACGTATAAATAGCGAAAAGGAGTGTACCAAAGATGAAACACTAAGCCACTCCATTTCGTAATGGAACACTTTTCAATTTACTACCATCCAATCTAACCTGCTGTGTCCTACCTGACAAATAGTTACCAATAAGAGATATAGAATCTCAGTGAAACCGCACTTAGTGCAGAATAGACAACGGGATGATTCAGAGTGTCAAAAGTTTTGCGAAAATCAAATAGAGCAGACAAGGTCAATTTCAATTGATCTGTTAAGGTTAAAATTTGATCCGTTACATCTGCTGTAAAATAAAAGGACATCACATTCTGATAACATGCATAGAAAGACCACCTTCACTACATTCACCACTGGTGATATTAGAAAAAAACAGTACTGATAGTGTGCCTTGGATGTGGATTGCAAACTACTCTTGTACTACAACACGATCAATATAATTCACACTGTTTCCCTCTGGATCCTCCCGGGCCCCCAGAGTATTTCTTTGTGCTACAAATATGTTGACATAACCTTACAGTGTTTACTTGCTGCCCACCCTATTAGTTTTTGTCCGTTGTTATTATTATCTGTCATACTTACTATGTTGTCCAATTTTTGATTGATACTCATCTTTTTTTCCTGATTTCGCGTTAAAATCTCCTAATGTAATCTCGTTTTTGGTTAAATCATCTTTAATGTAAATAGCCATTTTCCCCAAGTTCCTTATTTTCTTTTATTTTGCATCATCTCTGTCTTGTCGTCTTCGTTATTTAATTCTATCAAACACATTTTTCCATCGATGCTCAAATTTTCCTTCATTGTTCTGTTTCTTCTCTTTTCATAATACTCAGCTTTTAGTTCCCTGCTTTTCTTAGTAATTTCTTCATTCCTTGCTTTAATTTCTTGATTTTCTTTCTGCAGGTTTGCAAAGCCTTGCTTTAAAATATGTATTTCTTCTTTAAAAACCTTTTGTTCTTCTCTTATTTTCGTTGCATTCTTTTTAATTTCTTGTTGGTGTGTTTTCATATCTTTCATCATTTCCAGTATTGCCTCTAATCCTTTCCTGTACACCAACTGAAGATCTCTGCATCCTCCTACTCTTTGGAAAAGCTCGTTTTTCAGCTCTCCTTCTTTTCTCGTTATCATCTCTATTGTCACTATTCATTTTGTTCGTTCACTCAACCGCACTCCGCAGGAATGTTGCCCTCTACTTGTTGAAGCCTAATTTCTATCAGTGCCACCAAAAACTTTTAGAAACCACTACATATTGTATCATCTATTATTTGGTTTGTGTGATAGTCTATTTCGCCCGAAAACTCTCCAGTAACAGAAACACGTCTTCGTTCTTCTTCCCGGCAATAAGTATAAAGAAATCTGTATACCATTTTACCGTTGATTGTTTCTTATTTGTAATATCTATTTATCAAAATTTTACACTTAATTTAGAATATTGTTTTTCATGTTGCTTTATTGTAAAGCCGCTAACTTCATTTGAGCGCCCGCCGCGTGACGATTCTCGATATTCCATATAGTTTTTTGTGGTACGTGCAAAAGTATTCGAAGTTCGAAAGTAACTTTCATTAATTTAGTTTAACCAAATATTAATTTCCAGAATTGTTACCTATATATTGTCTGTAACATGAAATAAGAAAATGTAAAAGAAATTATGAGATTGCATATAATTAGTTCAATTTAAAATTGTAATTTATTTACTGTATTGAAATTATTCTTTCACTACTGGTTTCGGCTAAATTAGTAATTTATTTTATAAGTAATATATTTTATTTTTATTAATACCGAATTTTTAGTACGGTACCGCAAGTGCAACTCAATAAGTGTAATTCTGTCCATTTACAAGTACGGTGTCCGGAGAAGGTGTGCCTGCGGCACCGTACCGAAAATCCTTATTCTTATGAAGAAAACCAAAGAAAACATGGACTGAGGGTGTAAAGGAAGCATCAGAAAAAGAGTAATAGAATGGAATAAAATAAAAGAAGAAGACTATATAGAAAGAAATGGTACTCAACTTGGCCAGCTTTACGCCTAACGATATCAAGGCTATAGATCAAAATGACTAACACTTAACGTCATAGAAATTGAAAAATATTTGATTGAATGATTAACATATATTAATAAGAGTGCTTTGAAATTATTAAAGCGCTCAGTTATTACTATAATTCATATATGTATAACATGTTTTCGTTTTTACTAACTGCTTATTGCTGGTTTTAAATTAAAAAAAAAAAACCATAGAACATGAATATGTTTAGAGCATACAAAAAAGTAGGTACACAGTAAAAAATGTCATGTTGTAACAATCCAGCATTTCAAAACAACGATTCTAGATAAAGAAAATTAAAAAACGATTATATCAAAAGGTGGCAAATTCCGAGAATCAAAATAATAAAAGACACACAAGTGGTTCCATGAAACGAAAACCAAGATTACACCCACAATTACAACAAGGTATTGTTAAAAAGTGTGAATTTATGTATCATATCTAATTTTTAAGTTGGAGAAGGCTGAACAACTTTCCAAAAACAGTCAAAATATTCATATAACTTATGTTAATAGTATCCACACCGGACAAATTAATAATTTTATTTAGCTTATCTCTATTATGCCATATTTTCATATCATCAATTTGTCATATATCGTTCGCTAAAATTGAATACGGAATTATCCCAAGAGAAGTATTGCCACTGTTTAATAATTAGAATTAAAAATAGAAAATACTTGCACTCAAGAACTTAAATCATTTTTGTTGTTGGTAGTAGTGGTATATCAGGTAGATGAGCTTAATACCGAGCGTCTTCATTAATTACATAATGATTTGTTAATTTTTCCGCTGGCATATTAATATGGCGCAAAGATGAGTAGTGTTTTCTCTGGGCATACTATGTTTTAATTGATTTCATGACTGAGTTTTTAAGTCCGTCTGTCTTTGGACCGATCAAAGGCGTTGGGGACGAAAGGGAGGCGGAGGTAGAAATCGATTAGTTGTACTACGTTCTGTACCGGTAATTACTTAGTTATTATAGACATAGCAGATGAGAATCTTAACTTTGGTAATCACTCCGCCGAAGAACTATATTACTATTCTACACTGACTTTGTTTTTTATTTTGTTTTAATTAGTTTCTTCGTAAATAATATAAACGCGTACATATAAATAAATGTACTACTTATACGTAAAACGCTATTTAAGTTGTAATCCTACTGTATTTAAAACAAAATTTCATGAGAACAATTAAATAAAGAAGTATGTTTCAAAAATATCAACATTATATCTTTACTATAAAAAGTGAAAAGAAAGGATGGCGCAATTCGATTGGATATCATTAGTAGGTATGTACATGATCAAGCAAACAATAAAAAGGAATCAAATAATAATTATGATGAAAACGTCGGTGGAGGTGGAGACACTATCACCGATTCATCAAAATAGGTCACATATCTCTTTCTCTTCATTTTTAATTTAATTTTTAATCTAATTTTGAATTGATCCAAATTAAAATTACTTTTTTACATGGAGGGTTGTTCGACTTTTTTCATTTCATTGATTTTAATACTCAACGGAAATCATTACCTGATGATGGCGTATCGCCGAAAAATGCAGTGCAATAGATTTTTAAATAAAACTTTGAATGGGAAGGACCATATTATCATTTCTATATTTTTCAAATAAATTTATATTTCTATGAGCAAACAGCATCGTCTTCAGCCGATCTATGTAAGCCTGTTTGGGATCTTATTGCTAGATTTATAGTCAACTACGAGAACTGGATACTTTTTTAGAATTACTTGATTGGTTTACTTACTCCATATGAATTGTAACTTAAGATTAGTGTTAGTTACTGCTTTCTATCGATCAAGCTCTTTCTTTAAAATAATATCCTTTTTGCGCCTCCGTCCAAAAACACTCATTTTGCAGTACTTCAAAACTGCAGGAAAACGGTAGGTTTCTAGACAGGCAAAAATGTCACTAAAGGTTGGTCACACTAGATTCCACAGGACAGACGTGTAATAAATTGTCATTAAACTACTGTTTAACCATGCTGAGATGAACTGGTCTCCTCATGTATTTATTATTGATAAATAGATATTAAACTAGAAAGAAAATTACAGAAAAAGATATATTCTCGAAAAATTCAAATTACTAAGGTATGTAACATGAGTGCCAACTTGTACTGTCAACTCCCTAGTGTCAAAATTTCTTTTCTATTTTCAATTCAAAATTAAGATTTGTCGGCCCAAAAAATATTGTGTATCACACGACCAGAAACTCTTTTGCGAGTATTCGTACTTGTTACACAAATCGTACTCGTACTCGCAAAACTGTAGTTTCTGGCCTAGTGATATAAATAACTATTCTTTGGATCACGACCTGCTTGATGACTTTAACAGTTTGCTTTATAGAGCTTGTCGAATTATTCAAATTTGCATTGAATTGAATGTTACACCAAATGCCGGTATAACTAGCGACATCTGCATGACTTTTGAGAACATGAGAGCTACTTTCTTGACACGTCAAAATAATGGTAATGGACACAAATTATATACATATGACGAACACAGCTGATGATAGTCTGGTTTATATCAAAACTATATAGCACATGATTAGTAGCCAAATAACTATGTAACTTAAATAACCGGTAAGAAGTGAAATACAACTTCAAAAAAACCTAATAGTTCGGTTTTTGAGGAAGAAAAAGATTAATTAGAATAATTTTGGAAATTATTAACTTCACTACGTGTCAATATGGCATTTATTCAAATATAAATTGACACTTTGCTGTCATAATTTTGCCAACCGAACGGTAAGCATTTTTCCCAAAAAAGCCCGGTAAGTAGCTCCAGCGGTAAATACGTGCAACTCGTGATTCGACAGGCCGTATAAAGCAAACTGCCAAACTCATGAAACAGGTCGTGGTTTGGATATATGATATCAAGTACAATTTTCTTAAAGAAACTTACTTCATACACAGTCAGTACAGTTACAGACAAAGTAGTAGTAGATTTAGGACAAAATTGTATTGCATAAATCATCATCTGATGATGTTATAAACATATAATAGAAAAGTTTTCTGGTATATAGTAACAAATAGGTTAAATTAATTCTACGAGTACAGAAACTGCCGTGAAGATGGCAGCTCTCCTATTTTACTACATTAACTTTCCGTATTCGATATAAGTTTTCGACGTGGTAGACCTAGCTACCAAATATTTATCTATTATTTGCCAAATAAATATTTTTTAGAAACATGGTATAAAAACAGATTCCCATTGCATACGATTGTCCTTGGTTTTTGCGAATCGACCCCTGATGTGGAGGGGCAACGGGCAACTGACATGCAATGGTTTTGACCGTTCTTTTGGTCAATCTGTTAACACCTGTAATTTCCTAAAAGCTATGAGGGCGAAGCCATACTGTGAACAACAGCTGGAGTCTTTATATCATATGCTTAATGAAATAATTTATTTTGGTCAAATAAACAAATTATTAAACTAAAGGTGCTTCATTGATTTCAAATAATTTCGTTTTTAACAATCAAATAAATAAATATTTATTTAAGTATTAATTGTAGAGTTATTCGTCCAAATACTCGTATTTATGCTTTACTATTTCAAACAAAGAAATATTCCTTTGCAACAATAATTTATTTGGAAATATGCATTAATTTATTAACAACAAAGATATCTTTTCCTCAGTGCGGATAAAGTGCAGTTTAACTTTTTTGCCTTTATTTGAGTTTTTGGTTTTCTCTTAACGAAAATATTTCATATATAGAACAATATTTTGGTCTACAGAGTTTTCTATTGATTGTAATAGTTTGATTTGTTGTACCCGTGTTTTGTTGAACTTTGTGTGTTGTGTTGTGTATCCCGATTTTTTGGAATTGGTAATGATACAATTATGTATTATAACATTATAACTTAACTTTATGATTTTTGTTATTATTAGTGACATTTTGATTACATTAATGCTAAAACTTGATCTCATCGTGACTAATATTTATTGTGGTTTATGATATTAAGATTGCCGAACGATTTAGCATCTTTGATGCATGAAAATAGTATGCAGTTATGGAAACATGTCTGAAGGAAACGATTAGTGATGGTGCTTTGCGTATTGATAATTATAATATTGTGAGGGATCAGTTGAGTCATGGTGGAGATTTATGTGGGGATGTATGTATATCAAAAGAGATTACAATTATTTCACTATTAGTGCTGAAGGGAATGTTGAACATTTGTAGCTGCACTCTCATTTACCTACCTGTAATTTTATGGCCGGTGGTATTTGTAACTCTTCACAACTCTATTATAACTTTATTAACGGACTAGAAGATTTACTTATCTCCGTTTCCTCAATTTTCAAAAACATTGTTTTCCTTCAAGATTTCAGTATAGATTGGTTGAAGCCTGATAGTCCTTCTGTTAATGCTTTTATACAATTTCCTGACTCAATTAGGCTGATTGTTGATCAACCCACACCTCTTACCAATTGCACTACTGCACTAATTAACTTAACTCTTATCAATGACGATTCCTGTTAGTGATATTGGTGTAACTGGTTGTGCCTCTCTGATCATTATTGTGTTTATTGTATTCTTAGAGTATCACTTCTACTTAAAGAACTTCGGTGGCATCGTCATAATAAAAATGTGGATTGAGGTTTATTTAATTTTGACTGTGTAATATTTCTTTTCATCGTATTTTCTATATGTCGCTACAGTTACTAATTATTATATACAAATTTCATCTTTGCATAAGTTACGTAAAGTAAGACGGTTAAATATGTATTATAGTAGAAAGTATTTAATGTTGTCTTTTTGTAAGATCGTAATTTTTAAAATTCCGCAATCAGGTTAAGTATGATGTCCATAGTGTTACCACTAGGTTTCGTGGTTTAATAGTACCACCATTCCGCAGATCGTCTCTTAGTCAGAGATCGTTTCCTTACATGATATGTTCAAAATATAACTCGGTATCCTTTGAAATGAAGTCGCTCGTATTTCCGATATGCCGGCATAAACTTAAACTTGCTATGGTTGGAGGTTAGATGTTGATGAGAGGCGATGATTCTTCATCATTATATTTTCCATTAGAATTGTTTAAGGGCAACATTGCCGCGATGCTCTTGCATAATTTATGTATAATGTAGATTTAGTTTTATATTCTTCAGTTTAGTTTTTAGGCATTGCATTTTTTTTATTTTCAAATCTCTTTTTATAAAGGTCAAGGTAACAGTTTTCAAACTGAAATTCGCCTTCAGATTGCTCGTTTACCTATATTCCTTTACATGCTTTTGTTTTAGTCTAATATTATTGCATTTAAGTTATTTGGTATGTATTATAAAATACTGCCCTTGTCATTATTTCATTAAGGAGAGTTCAGCAATTTGGTTAAATACATCATTCGGACGCATCAATTCGCCGAGGTGCGATGGAAGCTGCTATTTTGATGACTAGAGTTCCTACAAGGTATTTGCTGGTGAATAGATAAATATTTTCTGGCCGTGTCTGCCATATAAAAAATTGATATCCAATATAGATTTTTACTGCAGTGAAATAAAAAAAGAATAAAAAAAAAGTATACAATATATTCAACGTATGTGCTACTATATGCATAATAATGTTTAGACCAAAGCACAAGTTGTAAAAATAAGGAAGATTAGATTTTGGAAACGGTATTTTTAAAATTATATGTAATTGCATTAAATTAATTGCAATTTTGTCACTTTGTCAATTGATCACTACTTACTACTTGACTGAACCTATTGGGTTTGCTAAATTAAGCAAATGGAAGTAATAGAATAATTGCAAAGATTGCAAGCTTTTTACAGTAAGAAATTAACAAATTAATGTATTTCTGCTAATAACTGTAAAGATTAAGAGGAAATTTTTCCAAGAAAAATTTTCTCCTCACGCGGGATTTGAGCCTACACGCTCTCGTTTACCGGACGAGTGCCCTACCAATAGGGCAGAAAGGAGCGTGTAGATTCGAACGATTCATCGACCTATGTCGATAAATTAGCAGAAATACATTAATTTGTTAATAGAATAATTGCCAAATATGATTGTCTTCACTACGTTTTCCTTTTTCGTTGTCTCTTATTCTTTTTCCGGGAGTCCTCTATAAAATTAGTCATTGTAATCGTACACCCTCACAAGTTTCATAGAAATAATGAGAATTGCACCACCACATATTATCCCAAACAACCTCCAAGTAAAAAAACAACGCGAAGAAATTTTAAGTTCTGATTACTTATTTTGTGGCCATGAAACCCATGCAGTATACATTTTACCTCATAATAATAATAGCGCAAAACACAAATATCAATCTCATATTATACATATTTAATTCAAATAAAATTTCTTCTTTATGTGAATTAAATTTTGTCAAAGATATTTATTTCTTTGTGGGGAGTGTATCCCTGTTTCCCAGTGTATCCCATGGAATTGCAGGTTAGGTTGCCTTTTTCATGAATAAGATTTGGTGAAATATAAGAACTTATAATTAATAAATTATAGTTTATTGTTTAAATTTTAAAAATTACAAATTATTCCGCATAAATGTTAATCGATTTATTACAAAAAAATATATATTGTACTTTTATTGGAGCTGGAACAGTAACTTTTGTCCTCTTTTTAAACTATACTCTAGATAGTTAATAAACAAAGCGTTAATTAATCAATTCTAATTTGTTCATTTTAATTAATTTATTTCACTTTGTTCGTCAAAAAGTAAAATCAATTAAGCTTGCTTATGGTAACACATAATTGTCGAAATATTTATAGGGTATTGACATTTACCTTAGTAAGGTAAGAGTTTAGTACTATTATTACTAAAAATAAAATAAATTATTATTATTTTATTATATAATAATAATTTTATCACTCTGTATAAATTTGATTTCAGCAACGTATCATAACAACTTTACGTAACATACTGAAAACTTTTAATTTTAACGCCGGCTGTATATCGCTCATTTGCAAGTCCAATGTTATTCAATATGGCCTTGCGAAATACGATCAGAGAAAAATCTAAAAGAAACAGCAGTTTGCTGTCAAAACGTATATAGATGTCACTGTGCGAGTGTGCGTAAAGCCGTCAGTCGCTAAAATTCTTTGTTTAATCACTGCCACATCAGTGGACCTGTTTATAAAGATCATATTTGCCGTTCCTATTATTTCTTTTACTCCGCCAGCATATGCAGGTATGTACGTACCTTTGTTCAAGCTGGGTGGCATATTGCAAAAGTTCGTTTTACTTTGTTATTCAAATTGTTCACTGGTTTCTGTTTCCTTTGTCAAATCGCATTTTCACCTACTTACTCAAGAAGGAAATAAACAAATAAATAGATACATAATAGAGAACAATAACTAAAGATAGTGTCATAATATTACATTCAAAGAAGACCCAAAAACAAATAATTATACATCACTTTGTATTAATAATCTCCTGCAAATTTATCCACCTCTTTAAGTGCAGACATTGTAGGTCTTCCAATATTAATTTTAATTTAAAAGTGGTACCAACTTGATTGTAAAATATGCGCACTTCCTACTTGATTTCAATATCGACCAGATGTGACCTATTTATTAATGAAATATTAAATTATTTGATGTCAACATCTGCGCACCGTAAAAAGTAAACGTATTGGCTAATTTCCAGGACGGTGTACCTATATTGCTTCAGCACAAATGCTTTTTAAATGAAGAAAAGATTATATATTAACTTATCCTTATATTACTGACATTCTTTTTCCCTCAATTTAATAAACACTTCTATTTATTATAGATGTTATTACTTCGGCTATGTTAATTATCATATATCGCTATATTAGGCAAACTAAAATTCAATAGCACTTTTTATACATAACCAATATCTGTTTATATATTACTCTGTAAGGTTAATAACCTAGTGTTTCCTTTAGCAATGAAGATTCCCCAGAGGGCCAATTGTAAAACTTACTAACACTACCGCAATTGAAACTTCTTTGTGTAACTTTCATTGAGTTATTTTACTGGGAAACCGTCGTTAGCGCAGACTTTAAACAAGCGGGTGCATTGAATCGTTTTAACGGTTTCTGTCACTTAATATTTACGGAGGTGTTATGACTTGAAAGTGTAAATATTTTCAGAAATCTTCAGAAGTTCCCGCTGGACGCCGACCATCAAAGCGTTCTTAGAATCAGGACTATGCAGGACGACAAGGCGTTAATTAAACTGCTTCAGTCCTGTGCGTCCTGTGTGTATATGTATATGTGTCGGGTGTCAAAGGATCTCTTTGACAGTAGAGAGACTGACCGCTACAGACTTCCCACCTTTGATGTCTACTGTCTTAGTATTACTGGACTATTTGATGCTGTTGTGGCGCTCACCTTGCTATGAAAGCTTTGTTTGTACACTTACTATTTACGTGTGCTACCACCTATCGGTGCGCCTGACCTACCCCTTATATAGACTTTCTTACACAATTCCCGTTTGCATTCAAAGCTTTAGATCTGACTGTAAATATATAACAGGCAGCTAGACTACTACTATTTAAATACTCTTACTTCAGTGATAAAGTCTTCTTATTACAACAATCAAAACAAAATAATGCACTGAGAAAAACAGATTGCATTAAATGAAAAGTTTTGGTTTTTATCATGTTAAATGTAAAGGAAATCTTTTCACAGAAAAGTGTGCATTTTATTTGAAACTAGAGTGCTGTTTTACTAGAAACCGATTGTCTTCTTAAATATATACCTTTGTTCAAGCTGTAATTAAATGGAAGGCACCTTAGTCTTGATTTATAATTTATAATGTTTATATAATATCTGTTTAAGTTCAGACAATATAAATTCACATATTATACTGTTATTATTATATACATATTAAAGAAAATATTGTAGTTTCTTTTAATGTTAAATTACGAATAGTATTTGGACATAAAAACCTCGTTGTTTTGGCTTATTCCCGTGGACACCTATCGGTATCTTTGTCTGGTCGATTTCCGAATACTAGATAAGCTGATGAATGATCGATCGTTCATTTGATATAACCGAGTGCAAAAATTACTCGTTAAACACATCACTAGTACCAATACATTGATTTAAATTTTTTTTACGGGAGATGCAAGCGTTTGCATTCAACCTGAGTACTTGTTTTGCGTAAAATAATTTTATCCACGTTCCTACGTGCATAAGTCTCAGATACGCAGTAGAGTACGCATTGTCGTGCATTGACATTTAAGAAGTGGATGATAAAAAAACAATTCTGAAGAAAGAGCAAACTAAACCTCTTTTTTCATTTTGCTAAATTATGCTCACACAGAATCGCCATGGATCATTTACTAATGCTATATTTCAATTTGTAGGTAATTACAATAGCAGTTTCCTTATACCAGTTATCAATGAAGCCTCATTTATGATTGTGAAATAAATAGAATAATTCATTGATAGTTTATTAAAGCAATAATTTCTTCTATTTTTTGGTCAATCATAGTGTTATTTAAAATACCGACTGCTTTCTTCTCTTGCTAGCCTTCTAGCGCAAGAATATATTACATTACATTATTTTTTATTTACATATGCTACACTGAGAAAACAGTTTTAATATAAATTTATTATACCAGTATTATTTTAAGTATAAACATTTTTATTTTTATTTTAAAAATATGTTTATTTTACCAGTAGACATTATTTTATTTTATATATGTTTATATTAAACTTAATATATATTATATTAAAATCCCGACAATCGGGAAGCTTCGTTCAAGTCCGGAGTGTCTCGCTTTTTTTTAACCAATCACAAGCTGCGTTGCTGTCGGCCGAATGAAATCGGAAATCATCGGTTAACGTTAGCGTTTTGTGAAAGTCACATGCACCGTGCTGGCCGCCATTACGCAGTGAAATTTAAAAAACAATAACAGCTCAAACAGGTGTAACTTAAAATTAAGTTCTTTTTACAATGAACGGATATCCCAACAGAAAATGGAAAATCTACTTACCACCTGGGGATTTGAAAATTTGGTGGAAGGATTTCTAGGTTAGTACTGAACATATACATATATACCCAGCTTAGTTTGTGTTCCATTTGCATTAAAATAAGTAATCATAAGTAACAAACTTGATTTTTAGTTATTGACAATTTATTCCGTCAATAAAAACTGGGTAGGCCAGATAAAAAAAATGTACTTTTTTATCTGGCTACCATTGCTACTTCCTTGTTATTGGTTATAGGCAAACTACCTAATAGTAAACCTATCTATTGTTATCTCAATGCACACATCATTTTTTTTTCGAAAATTTTGAAATAACTCGATAAATTAGATAAATTATAATTTAATCACAATCAACTTTTTCACCATATTGTGTATGACTAAAGATCTAATAGGTACATCAAAATAATTCTATACTTCTGGTACGTTTTAGCTACAGCCACAGAAGTCATTACACTACCATCTACAGTGAGTAACTCATAATTGGATAGTACCATAAACAACAACACGAAAGGTTTTAGAAATTTGAATGACGAGCAACATAATACTTTAATTAGACCTAAGTTGGATAGTGGAATCATTAATTTTGAAAAAGTTTTTCCTGAGGTAATCTAGAAGTTTTATTTATAGAACTTAGTGACTTGAAGTTAATGTTTTAGGGTTTTAAAGCACTGTTAGATACTACACGTAATGGGAGAGCCATACTACATTCAGTGCAGCAAATACAACAACTCTAACACCTGAAGAAATACGTATTCTTAAGGACAAAGTATGTAAGAAGATATTGATGTAAAGATTGATCCGGTGCATATAAATGGTACTTTGTATAAAATAAAAGATGTGATACTTGTTTCATCAGCCGCTTTTTCTACATATGGTAAGATAAAATATATTTTTTGTTCTGGACCTGTATTGTATACTTTGTTCGGTGGAAAATTATATGTCTTTAAGACACAGTCATTTCTTTCATATTTTTGATTTCATTGTTATTTTTTATTTATATATTACCAGTAAACATTATGATTTATGCAACCCGGAATTTGTATGATTATACTCGATAAGACTAAGTTACTTAGAATAAATAAATGATGAGTACTTGTAGTAATTATACATACCGAATGACATAAAAAGGTTGGGTATTGAACTTTAATAATATAATAAAATTTTTAACATGTCAACGTGTTTAATTTAATCTGCTATTTCAGCTGTTGAAATACAGTAAATATTAATTTGAAGTTGTAACTAACAAATTAATATGTACTGTGCTTTATCAGTTTACAGTTAAACAATACCATTATTAATGTAATGTAATATTTTTATATGTAATATAATTATATGTAATATAAATTTCCATTAAAACTACACAAATCTTATTTTAACAGTAAGCAAAAACTATATTTATACTAAAGATATATACATTTTAAAGGTAAGTATGATGGTTTTTAATTAAAAAAAATATATTTTCATTTCAAATATAATTTTATTTTATGTGCTACAAACAATATTTTAATAAAAGACATAAATTATGTTAAATTTAATATTTTTTTTATATTAAGGATAACATAATTATTTAACGTTTAAAAATAATATATTATTTATTTAAAACATAAAGTTTGTTGAAGCCAAATATAAATTATTTTTATTTGCTTAAAATAATTTTATATTGGATTTAAACAAATATTGTTGCTGTCCCATATATAATAATAAATTATGTTTATATGTAATAGAATTATATTTAAAATAAATATAAATTTTTCTCAGTGTATTATAAACAAACATGAATATTTTTCGTGCGAGATTTGAGGAATTTCAGAGAAAATTAAAGTCTTGTAGTTGATGTATTACTTATAAAGCAATGCACTTTACAACAGTAGTGTTTGATCGTTCAACTGTTACAAGAGAAACAGAAATTGAAAATTGTCACGTTTTTAGGTAAATCCGCATCATTGTCTAATCTAAAGTGGAAGGATATTACAATAAGAGAGAAAACTTCTTGATTAAAAATGTTTTTTTTTCTTTTCTCTAAAACTGCATAAATGTCAAGGCTAAAATTAATAAATGTTACAAGAACAGGAAAAAAAACCTCAACTTCTTTTGTCTCATATAGCTTGTTTTTGAGTTCTTTTCTCTCATATCCCATTTTTCCTGCATTACGTTCATTTCCTGTCTCATATTCTTTACCTCTTTGCAATGATTTGGTACTTTAAATTTAATATCTCCATTTCTCTTCTATTTGTTGGAAAGTCAGTCTTTGTCTTGGTTATATATATTTAATATTTTCAAGTCTTACACACCTACAATTTCCGACTATACAGGGTGTATCAAATGAAAAAGTAAATTTTGCTTGGGTGTTAACTACACGACATATAAAGCACAAACCCGCCGAAACCGGATTTCATCATTAAAAAATAAAAAAAGTAAAATTTATAGCCAAAAATTCTTTAGTCCGGGCCTGATGCAAGGAAACGTCATGTTAAGCACCCGCTAAACGTGGTATTATGTATAAATACATTGCACTCATTTAGTATAATTCTTAATGGTATGCCGTAAGTTCATTTAACGTCATTCTGAATAAATAAAGGCCAATCGGCCAGTGTGCCCTTGTAAAAATAGCAAAACTGAGGCATTTTAAATTTCTTCTTTTTATAAAATAAACATTCCTTATTTGTTAAGAGTATTCTACGTAAGTCGGCAAAGTATTATTTTTAATATCCTGGTAAGACGTTCGAGTTTCACCGGATATGCGACTTCGGTAGTTACAAAAAACGTAAATATGTTTCTTTTGCTTTGTCCAATCAAGAGTTAGTTGTTAATAATAAACGATACCACATGAATATGAGTTATTTCTTTTGGATTTATTTAATCAAATAACGCAAAATGAATTGAATCGATTACACAGAAATAAATGTAGATACAGAAAATTTGCAAACACGCCTTTTTATTATGATGTCGCGCGAAAATGAATCTATACATTCCCGTGCTTTTGCCGATGCATCAAGCTTCGATTTTCTTTATATGAAAGCATGATGGTCCTGAAAAGGATCGTTTTTTCGAGACTGGAAGAATTTAAATAAAATGTTCGAAATGGCTTGCACTCCAAGCGGCGATCCACACAAAACTAACAGCGGTAATGGGTGAATGATAGTGATATATGGGGGTATACTCAGGACAGCATTTAGGTTGGACACAGGTGCGGCTCTAGCCCACGGCATTTACAAAATATTTTTTTTCTCGTTAATGCTTACAGATAGACCCTCTGTGCATTAAGACTTTTGATCGTATATGATTACAGCTGCTACATATTATTATATTTACCTCTATATCGGATACACCATGTATATTATATTCTTATAGCTGTGATCTTTATACACTGTTCCTTCAATTAATTTTTTGCGACTATCATTCACTATTTAATTTATTTCCGGAGCGGTTTATAATACGACTGTTCGCTACGATGTCAGTAATCCAACTCCAAAACAAACTTGTTCTAACTCAAAATCAGTTTTAGATGATACTCCTTCTAAAGTGATTCTTTAATTCATTAATTAATTATAATTTTCAAACTACCTTTTATACAAATCGAAAATGACGACTGTATGTATCGAAACACAAATCTTAATGACAAATATTCACATACTGCATTGGTTTTATATAAACTCAAACCTTAATGATAGCGAAAAAACACTTTACTTTTATAGATAGAGAAATGATTGATCCAATAAAGTTGCGGACCATACGTAGGTATACGCGACCTATCTACGTTATTGTAAATTCTAAATCGTTTTTTGCACTCAGCGTTTGGTTGTCAGCGTCGGTGGTGGTGACGGTTTCGCGGTCATCTAAATCGAATTTACGGCCCCACTATAAAACGCCCGTGAAGAGCTTTGTGCTTTCAAACGTGGGGAACCAGATATGTATGCCATATATTATTTTTAAATTTGTCACAAACGTATGCCCGGGAAATGTTTTCCTTTCAGAATACGAATAAAAAGAATCTCCTCAGAAAGGTACCCAAATAAGATAGGGTCTTCAAGAATTTATGCGTTTATGCATTCAGGCTTTTTTTTACCATACCGCAAACAAAGCATAACTTTTCTATTTGAAAAGAAAATCGAATCAGTTTTGCGTTGTGTAGTGTTTAAACGATGATATTAAATTTCCACTTAACCATTGAAAACAATTACGTTTTAATTTATACATTGTTTTTGCTAGTTGATTTATTCTAAAATATGTACTTTAATAAGTTATAAACAAAAAAATAGTACTAAAAAAAATACAGAAAATTATTGTTACTAGATATCACGATAATGAAATGTCATCACGATAATTAATATTCGTTACACGCGATATGCCATGTGAATATATCACACAACCTAGTTCCAAACTATACATACGCATTTAGTAATAGATATGCATTTACCAGTAATTTACATATACAGGCAGTTTAATAAACATTCGGCTAATGTTCAAGAATACCCTACAAAATTGGGGTAAAAGTGCCCCAAAAATAGGAAGCAATCATTCTACCACCTTCACATATGTACTTGTGGAATGTTAAATGTGCACAGTAAAATTCCTCTAAGGTCTGGTAAACCTACGCGAACCTATTACATGTCATTTGAGAATATTCCTTTAGATATGTAATTGTACCACACCAGAATGGTATGTAATTTTTTCTGGAAATATTAATTAATGAAGCTACACTGACAAAAAAGTATGCTTTCAATTTAAGAAACATTTCTTTGCCACTGTTTAATAGAGCCATTTTTTTCAGTTAAAACTATATTATACTATAGTATACTAACTACACTACAAATAATATTATTTCAATAAAAGAAGCAGTGGCGGATTGTGACAATATTGAGTGGTGGGTCCAATAACGGGCTAACTCCCTCACCCCTCTCCATCCTCCATTTTATTAATTTTACAAAGATTTAAATCAGTTTAGCTCAGCTTGCAGTAATTTATTACCTCATTTATTGCTAATGGGCGTTATTACAATCGCAATTTAAGGATTAAATATGGCAAGGTGGCGTTTATTTTTTTTTTTATTTATATCAATTATAAGTCTAAAGTGAACTGTAAACCGAAGATTATTGATATACGGTTTAAATCGCGATTGTAATAATCGCCCAAACTAAAATAATACCGACACAAAAAATTGAATATACACAAATTTAGAAGCCGTTTTAAAATGAGAAGTACGTTAAGTTCTTATCGGGAATACTTATCTACCTAAATACTCAACGTATTAGGCGTTTACGAAAATTGGATTATAAGGTATCTACCGACTTTCTATCCTGTTCTAGCACATTGCAAATGCTATGATTTCTTTCAATTCGGTACTTCGGGTAAATATTCCGTCAATTTTCGTAACCTATTTCTTAGAATTACATATATTTAGTTTTTAAACTGCACGTACATACATGGGTGACTTGTTTACATTCCTCCACCTAACTAACGCAAAATTATTCAGGTGTTTTTGCGATTTTATATCGACGAAAACATAACACAACACAGACCACATGAGTTATTTTAAGCGAAGATCGTCAAGTTAGATATAATGAATATTTTAAGCATAAGCGGACGTATTTCTTACAAAGAATGGGAAACACAATTTTTATTTTCTTTGTTTGTTTATCTAAGAAAATGGTGTTTCTTTTTTTTTTACTTAAAACACTATTATGATTTTATTTAGTATTTTTAACTCCCGTACTATATTTATTATTTCATTTTCATAATTTTTACCCCAAGGAAGATATGAATGGTAGTTCATTTTGATTTGAAATACTACAGTTATTAATTTGCGATGTCATCCTAGAATAATACTACGCTTTATTACTATAATTAATAAATATTAAATATTTTTGAACCCTAGTCCGAGAACCGAAGTCCATATGCGACGGCCCTCTACATATGTTTCTACTTTCAATAGCCGATCTTCGACTGCCGTCTGACTCACACGCTTGCACCTACCGTGATAGTGGGAAACCCTACCCTCACAGTGCCGAGCACTGACATATACTGATGGCGCGTGATTCCATCAACGAGCAGGCAGCGGGCCAAGATACGGCGGCCCACTTCAATGTAATTTTTGCGTATACTGCGACCACCCCCGCTTTCGCTAGCTCCGCGCGGATACCTACGAAGGTCTGAATTCGGGGTCAATCTAGACGTGGCCCCAGCTCGCCGATTTTCTGCATAAATAACATAATAAATAAAATAAGCGCGTTTCGTCGCATCATATCATAGGAATCGCAACGTTCGTTCTGTACTTAAATGTGTGTGTGTGTGTACATGTATTTATCGGCACTTTTACAGAAAATAAAAACTTTTTAATGATTAATTTGTGATTTACCATGGTGAGGCCATGGCTCCGTGGCTCTTTAAGAGGAGCCGCCCCTGAAGAAGAATTTTTTTTTTTTTTTAAGTAGCGATAAAGAAATATTTCCTTTGATTTAAGTCTTTTTTCAGTGTACTATTTGATCATTGAGAACTAAAGTGCATATTCTCTAGTTAAGTATTGAAGTTGCGCTATATTACCATTATATTTGGTTTTAATAACTTCCGAATATGTTTTTTATTTAGTTCCATTATAAGAGGTTTATAAGAATTTTAGTAAAACATTACAAGGGTGAGTGTACCTACTCTTACTGTTTTACAAAATAAAGTGCTACAGGCAAGATCAATAATTAAAAGCAACACTTATTGAGAAAATGTTGTATTGACAAGTTAAACTGAACGCACCTGAACATTGGCTCAAGATAGAGATTCGCAGTTAACAACCATTCAACACAGCTGCATTTACATGTTGGGTATTCAAAGCCCATAACTCAAAAGTTGCACATACATATCCAATATCTATTTAAGAAATGGTTTTCTTTAATTTATTAATCGATTGTTTTAATTAATGTATTATTAATTAAAATATGGAGGTATATTTATTAATTATTATTTCTTTATGTAACTACACGTACAATATACGTATCTATGTATAACAAATATATCCACACATGTATGTATAATATACATGTATAGCTATACCGTAGTTTATATTTATCAGTATGCATTACTAATACAGATGAAATATTTCAAGCTATAATCTGTAACACAAAACAATAGAAACCTACAGACAGTTTTATGTAGGTATATTGCCATATGTAGGGAACACTGCTATAGAAAGTAATAGCATTTTTAAACTACCAACCTCACGAATAAAAGAATATTTCTAACTATTTTTCTGGGCCAAACAATTTAATACAAATGTCGTGCGTTGTTACAGCACTTCGAAGCGACTGAATTCTCGCACAGTAAATGACACCTACCGCAGTCTAATGTAAATAACTATCACTTTAAATAAACAAACTTCATTGATTTGACCAAATACTCTTGATGGCTTCTAGGTAGGTGTAACACTTTATCCAAAAAAGAGAAATTTGGTAAGTTTCAGCTGCGATAATCTGCGATCTTGGGATAAATATATGTACAATTTACAGAGTGTTCCAGTCAACATGGATCTTTGACCATGACTCCCTTCTTCAGAAACAAAAATGTCTTTTCTGCAATAGCTTTATGGAAATCAATTTTACATAACTTAGAAATATCTTCCACTATACATGCTGTCCCAAAAGTATGCATACATATACCTACATCATTATTTTAAATGAAACAGCCTGTATATTGTTTCAATTTTGGATTCTACAATAAAAACAATCAAACTTTATACAAACTGCTAGTGTGTCTATCTTCAGTAATAACGGTGCTGTTTCGAGTTAAAAAAAAACGGTCGCGATGTAAACCTTCGTCTGTAGAGGCGTAGTTGGTGTTTGTTTTGGGCATATGTATTCTACACTACTACTATAAATACATATTTACAATTAATCTCATGCAACTACAGATTTTTATCGATGTAATTATCTAATTATATACAGGTAGAGATGGAGATTTGCCTTACTTTTTGGGCAGTGAATGTTGTGAGGAGAAGAGTTTCTAATCCCTAACTTTTTTATTAATAAACGTTAAAATTTTGGAAGCTTCTAAATTCAATAGGTGATTAGATTTTTTAATAGAGAAGTTGCTAATAGCATTTCACTATTTTCGAAAAATTATCATGGAGTGCCTTAAAATTTTAAATGCACTTCTGAAATTTTGATGACAAGTAGACTTTTTGACCTAAAATACATCATTTGTTGTAAACATTTTTCTTATAAAAAAATTTACAACAAAGTTGTTTTGTATAATTTTTAGTTTTTCTTTTGAAAAATTTTGAAGAATTGCAGTTTTGTCGCATTTGGGACGATTTGAAACAACTGTACATTCCCTTCGCCGCATTTTGAAAATTTCCTATGCATTTTAGATAATTTATAAAGCTCGTCACACGAAACCTGTGATTTATATATAGAAAACCCAGTTTTCTAGAAGAAGAACTGAAAAGCTTCAAATATTTGCAGTTAAACACACTTGTGTTTTGTTAGACATGTTGTATACTGAGAAGAAAAATCTTATATGTCAAAAAAAAATTAGGTTGTATATAAACAATAATAGGTTGACTTTATACAGGCTACAAGATGTTATTCTACTAAACCGTAGTTTCTAATATTTTGTAGATTGTACAAACCCGATTTATTGTTGTTTATACATATTCCACCAAATTTTGCGTTAACGTACCACAATTTTTTTCTCAGTGTATAAAAGAAAATGACATTTTGCATTGTGCTTCTTTCGCATCATCCAAAACATTTGCATATTGAGTAGTTTTGAAAGCTGCTTTCTCATTCTGTGAGCAATTTCCATGTTTGATTGCATTTGTAATATAACTACGGACGAACATAAGTCGTTAGACATTTGCATGCATGTATATACATACTTACTAATGCAATATAGAAATGTAGTAATTATATAGTAGTTTGCTTATAATCTATTAATGTGATCGACAGCAAAATATGAAATGAGTACGGAAATAATACATCTACGTACTCGGACAAATTAATTGGATTGGCTATTGTTGAAATATGAATGGAAATGCCTGAATGCTGCAAGCTGTTCAGGCATGCATTTGGAAACACCATTCATGAGCAGTTTATTTGATTTAGTAACAATTATATGTATAATAACGTTTGACCGAATATTTATTCAGAGCAAACATGAAATTCTACTGACGTACACACATACATATGTATGTATGTACGTGTATTTGTATGCTTATGGGTCCATTCTCTCTATTGAAAACTGTAATTAAATGTAACGAAATTTAAATGCAACTTTTGCATCAGAGAACTGATGATATGGCCACGTCATGGAATTTGTAATGATGGTATAATATGAAATGACGAAGCACACTAAATTGATGTATTTTATTTCGAACATGCAAATTTAAATAAATGAAAATATAATCAAAACTGTAATTATTGAACAATAAGCCTTTCTCGATATGCAACATCATTGTACAAAAACTAGCGATGTTTGATTTATGTCCAATACAATAAATCAAATGTTTTTTTTCTATATTCACTCGTATTATGTTTAATTAACAAGGTTTATTGTAATGATTCATATTTTTTATTTAAGTGTGAGATAGAGTTTGAAATTAACTTTCGAACCAGATGTGTGCTATTTTCTTATCAATTTATATTGATTGTTTCTTCTCAAAATGGCACGTATTAATACCAATTTTTAATTTTGTAGGTTAAATCGAAAATAAAGTATTTCCAGACACCAACGTTAATAGTGTTGTATCCCTGGTAGTAGACAATCAGTAAATAAGTATTTGATGGAATAGAATATCTATGATTTTATTCACTAAAGGAATGGATTATTTATTTTATAAACGATAAAAAAACTGGAGAAATCAACCATCTTAAAACAAGATTATTACCGATAGGCTCTCGCATTACATTGAGGCGCCATGAAGTAAAGGAACTTATCTTATCTTTAGCTTATAGGTGGTCATTAGATGAGGAACGCCTTAATTGGTACATATACCTAAAAAAAAAAAATTTTATGAAGAAAGTATATCACACAAAAACGTTCAATATATTAATCATTTCGTAAGATGGAACTCCAGTAAATTGCATTGTAGGGTAGAAATAAAGGACTTTACCCTGCAAAAAGTCGGCTAATTCTACACTTTTGATATACTGTATTGGGATAATAAAAAATAAGATTTTCTGACATAGTGCCCCAGTTCTTTGTGCCTTATAAAACGCTATTGAGAATTTGTACTTTATTTACATTCGCTTTTCTAATTTTGTGCTGGTGTAATTGAGTTATAGATAGCGAAAACAAATTTGGCTCAGAAATCTTTATAGACCTACTATAAACAATTTCACAAGGTAAAATTACGCACTTCGTATTC
This sequence comes from Protaetia brevitarsis, assembly GCA_004143645.1. Lineage (NCBI taxonomy): Eukaryota > Metazoa > Arthropoda > Insecta > Coleoptera > Scarabaeidae > Protaetia > Protaetia brevitarsis. The sequence goes on along the minus strand of RXPK01000281.1, from coordinate 2,028,950 downwards.
ATTAATATTCTTTCTTCCCTTACCAACTATATTTTCCTCCACTTAGCTTGTTAATAATTACGTTAATCCATAAAAATTCATCATTTCATCATTAATCAAAGGTTGTCTGTCTTCCGTGTTTTAGTAGAAACATTCTAATTGTTACAGTACTTAGAATAACTAGTCTTGCATATTGGAAAAGTTCATTGGCTTTCTAATAATAGTATCTGTATGTAATGTAGAAAAATCTATTAATTAGGTTGTACATTCAGAACCTATCCTACAAGCGCCCATTGAGGCCAAATGCCTATAAAGTTGGCAGAAATTATAAAATTATGTTATCGAGTGCTTTTTCGTTTTTTGAAGTGAGAAAGTAAGGCTTCTCAAGCAAACAGTGTGCTTTCCTATTTTTTATGCGCCGTTTTGTAAGATTTCCTAAAGTCTAGAGATAATGGAAGATTTTGTTAAAATATTGAGACGTCTATTTATTCCAATACTCTAAAACTGATTTGGGTGGCGAAACATAGTAACGGATATAGAGTTCTAATTTTCCGATGTTTTTTTTTTGTTCTCAACTCATTTTAAAAGCAACTATTGGGTGTCCTTGACAGCGATCACTCGAAATATATCCGTTTTGTCATTCTCGATTGTCTATTAGAATTGGGTAATATCTTCAACGAACCTTGCCCAGAGCGCTAGAAGTAAGCATTTAAAATGAGCTAATTTATTCTTGAAGTTCTTTCAACATACATTCCTCATTTTGGCAATTTCTCGTGTAATAGTATACAGTTTTCGCGAATTAAACTGTCTGAAAAAATATAAAAAAAATATATGAAAGAGCTCCTTTTCATAGTTTCCGAAACGAAATAAATAGAAACTGAATAGGCATTGCTGCATCTGACTTCAATTTTTTTTTAAATATGCAAAAATGTACATTTTTTTTTTAAATCAGAGATAAATTAGAATAAATTCAATTTCGAACTATGCAAAAGTTACACTTTGAATCACCTTCTTTTTCGCAATTAATACTTTTTGGAAATCTTTGCAAATATCAATAAGAAAATTGATTTAATTTGGTTACCAAGAGTTATTGTAATAAAAGAATAATACCTTTTGGAGCTATTTAAAGCCGTAATTTAGTTTCAAACATTGATAAAGTTATGGTAAACAACAAATAACTGACTAAATACTCATAAACAGGTATTTATTTATTTCAATGTGTTTATGTAAAGCTCAAACTGTAAACAAGGTAGTGGGTATAATCTAAATGAAGTTTTACATCTTAATTATAGTACACTGTTCTTAAAAGTATGCAATGTAGGTACATGCTTTAAAAACGTACTATTTTTTTCCTTCAATCAGATCATTCTACCTTACTGTGGAGCGTCTAATAATGTAGCACGAGAAACAGAAGGAAGTTTAAAACACAAAAAAAAACTCTGAAGCGATGCTATAGTATAGTTATTCATGGAAATACCCTTAGTAAGCGATCATTCAAGGATGACAGACGAACTGTTAGAATGAAAAGAAACTTTTACATAACAATAGGTTTCTTAACAGAACAATGTCCATTGAACTGTATCCCGGTATAGAAAATGAAGATCATGATAAATTTGTCTAATACAAGAGATACAATTTCTGTAAAACTAAAAATAAAACCAGATTTATGTCAGTTGACCAGATACTGGGTACCAAGATTCTGAAACGATGAAAAGAAATAGAAGGTTAAATACAAACAGGAAAGAGACTGTAGTATATCCGGTGACTCATCTATCAAACGCCTTTCACAAAGAAAATTAAATATTAAAAAGAAAACGTATTTAATAATATTTATAAAAATCTAGTTAAATACACTATATAAGTAAAGTTAAAAATAAACTATTATAACCCGTTAAAGTTTTCATCTGCCTTTTCTTTTGAATTGAGTGTTTACTATTACTTGAAAGTTGTTTTTTTTTTTCGTAAAAACTCTTATTTCTCCGCGCATTTGTCCAAGACGAAAGAAGAAAATCTATTTTCAGATGTATATCAGTGTCCAGGCAATAAGAAAATATCTCTCCCGGCACATACACGCACAATACATGTACAGGCGCATATATCCGCAAGATATCCCAAGATTTGTCGGCAAATCTACCCCAGTATTCGAGGGAGTCTTTATATTTTTTACGAGATATATATCATAATACCGGCGGAGCCTTATTCACAATGCGAATGCAATATTGTTTTTATGGGCGCGCGTCTGAATGCCGAAGCCCGCGCCACGTCGCGATTACATTTCCTGCAACGCAACGGTAAGAAACAGAAACCGTTTGCGTACTCTGCCGGCAGAGGGAGCCGTAATCGCGCATAGAGGAGCAGCACGGAGGAAAACGAAAGCCATTTATTTTTATGTGAGTGTTATCTTTGATAGCGAGTGACTATGTTCGATGATTTTTTACTGTTTCACTAAAAGATACACGTTAATGTGTTTGATTTTGGGGGAGGACGTGAGGAATTTATTGACGACGCGTCGGCAATATGAGTTCACGCGGGATGCGTTAAAAATATTGCTGATTAGTTTTTTGTTCTCTTTTTCCTTCTTTTTCATTCAAACTATAAAATGCAAAATCGACTATTATGTCCTAAAAATTTGATTCTAACAGTCGGAAATTTTGCGTGCTGTCAAGAATAAAATTATTATAAATATTGAAAGACAGTAGGTGAAGGAATAAGACACTAGAAAACTATCTCAGCTTAAATTATAGTTCACTAAAATTACAAGCCATACATATCCCAAGCCATAAGTTCTATTTGAATGTAGATTTTTAACACCAGACGAAACCGGTAGTCATACAATAAAAATCTTGTGGAACTTGGACCTTTTCTTCATTTCTATTAAAATGAACCCACACAACGTTACCAATTTACAAATATATTTTTGTTTCCTCCGTTCAGAAATTAGCGGTGGGCGATTCGAATGTTTTTAGTGATTCGAATCCTAATGGCTCCTAAAAAGATTCGTATAATTCGATTCGTACCGAAAGATTGTGAACAAAATGAAGCAATAATGGATTATTGTTATTAACAATAGGAAAACAACAAAATTTCAAAATTCTAATACAGGTCAAACACAAAACTGTCTTTTCCACTAACACTGCTAATAGGAATTATTACTTTTCAAGGGGCTTTTGCCTTTTACGAAAACCACAATAGCTAACAATTAATTTACCACTTTTTACATGCGAACATGTTTATAAAATCATACAAAGACGCCTTGTAGATTTCAGGTTTATGAATGCCAATACTAGACTTTTTATACTACTCTTCTAGTAACTAAAGCATGAAAGTTAAAAAAAAGTTATTAATTCAATGCAAGAGGTTGCTTACTCAAAACCGCCAATTGTCGTTGTAGATATGCATAACAAATGCTTTTTGACGTACGAATCATATATGGGAATCGAATATACTGATGAATCATGCGAATCCAATCCACCTCTATCACACTTAGAAAACTTACTGTGTTAAATTAACAGTGCTCTTTGTTGAATTTTTTTGTTATTATGACCAAAATTTGGATTAAACCAAAGCAATTTCTCAGTTCTATAAAGAAAGAATTTTAGCTTGAATCTGTTTAGTTAAATTAAAGTTTCAACTCGTTCTAATTAACAATGAAAATGGTACCTTTAATATTACTGCAAAGTTATCACGTTTTTTTTCCATTCAACTAAAAATACGGTTAGATAGGCAAATCTGAAGGATTAAATTAAATTACGTTTTAGATTGTGGAAACTGAATAATATCAGTACAACAGTAGCACACCTATTTTGTAGCAGTTTTCGCCATGTATAATACAGCAAACACGTTAAATAGTTACATATATTACAGAAATTATCCCATAGATGGCGTTTCTCGTATTTCATTCCAGTAACGGAACATATTTACCAGAAATAGCAAGGTAAATACGATTATAAATTATCAATCTGCTATATTTACCAGCTAAATATCTAACAGGAGGCGTGATCGTTGGAAGCGCTACTCTCTTAACCGCATACTACGGCGGCGGAGTGATCCTTGAGATCAACCCCTAATATGCAGGACTTTGAATAAAGTAAAATTTGGTTGGCGCAACCAAATCGGTTTTTTTTTTCGTGTACAGGGAGAGTTGTGTTAACAAAATATAATTTTTTATGTGATACGCTTTGGTTGACACCTCTATAGATTTACCATAACAATGTAAATTTGTTGTACTAACAATAAATACCTAATACTTTTTTTTCGTTCCTGCAACAACAAAAAATTGGTTCGCCATATACAACAAACAGTATTGCTAAATTAACTAAATTTTGGTTAGCTCAATGCAGGTGGTGCAGAAACACTAATTTTGAATTACGTACTTCAAAGCGGCCCGAAAACTACCGTTTTTCTGCCAAGATAGACAAAAACGTCATTAAAGACTGGCACACTACATTCGACATGACAGATGTGTAATAAATTGTAATTAAGCTACTACGCAATCTTACTAAGATGAACTGGTATCTCCATTGCACTTATTATTGATAAATAGATATTAAACTAGAAAGAAAATTACAGAAAATGACTTATTCTCGGAAACGTCAAAATACTAAGATACGTATGTAACATGTGTACCAACCTGCCCCTCAATGTTATGTTATCATATTATTATAGCGCAATCGCGCGCGCAAGCACATAAGAATTAATATTGGCCATTTATTCACTAACAATAATTTTTGGATATTATTTTTCAAATACCCAAATAAAGAAAATCTAAAGGTGTTAAATTTGATAATTCGAAGGATATTGGGGGACCTTATTAAATAGGCAAAGTACACTGTTTAATGAATTAATTTACGTCGGGCGTAGATGCGTCTTTAGAAGGATAATTTACATAGATACATACAAAAAATAAACTGAACAAAATTGCTTTGCTAAATACTCTGACTCGACAAAGTAAAATTAATACCTTCAAATCACCGTGATAGTCCACTGAGACCTAAAACATCTATTATGGCTCCTATTTTTGCTGTTTCACAACTAGCCGTCCAATTCTATTTCTTTTAAAATATACAAGATGTGAGAAGGCGCCAGGTTACTTCATCTCCTTTTTCTATTTTACATGTTCCAGGTGCAATGCTCTTGAGTTACATATTTACTGCGTCAATTTGGAGGCGATGGATAGATGTTTCATCCCCATCTCCACAAAATTTACATTTAGATTCCATTGCTGGTCCAAGCTTGCACAAACTGAAAGAATCGTTTGCAGTGAAAGGATTCTTGTTAATATAGGAATATTGTTTTTACTCAAGTTGGTTCATTCTGTAAACCTCTTCTGGTTATATGTTCCCAGAAGAGTTTCTCCCAATAATGGGATTTCCTCTGTTTTTATTTCACCTCTTAGTTCTTCAGTATGATATTGCTACTTATCCGGACAAGGGTTAAGGCCATAAGAATGGCGTTCCACCTTTTTTTGCAAGATTATCGTTTATTTATTCCTTCCGCTTCTGTCTGTACCGAAACTCACAAAGGATTTACCTAGTTCCTTTTGAGTAGTTTGTTTAACCTGGGAGCCTCAGATCATCTTGGAAGTTGTTACGTATGGAGCTCAACGCGTTGATGACTTTCCTGCCTGTCAGACATAATGATAATCTTCTGCTTTTGGTAATTTCTGTGAATATTGAGCTTTCAATGGGGTGTATTTCCGCCTGAAAGATACTTAGGTATGTATTTCCCCAAGCTTTCGAAATAGGCGCATATTTTCCTATATCAGTTTCCTCTGCAATTTTGAAGCCACCCTGTACCATTTGATGGCATTCTATTTTAATTTCCAGATGGTTTGATCCCACTTGCTCTTGTTTGCTATGTTTTGTGATATATTCATTCATACAGCTGCCTTTTTTGACGCGATGCCTATACTAGTCGTTCCTTTCTTGATCATTCTGATTCTCTTTGACACACTTCCACTACAATACGGGAGGGGTAAATCCGATATCCTCGATGGCGCAGTTGACAAGTTCTCATAGCTCCAGTTATACATACAGCATACTAATTTTTGCACTTTAGATAGGTTCATTCAGGCGGTTGCCTGAATTAGTTCTTTTGTTCCAAGCTTCCAAAAGTGATGATTTGTTTCCCTATCGTGTTTACATCCAACGCAGTATTTTCGGGGATACAACCCCGTGTTCTTTTTTTTGCAAAGTATTCAAGTTCAGTTTATTTTAGAGATTTATTGTCTATGGTAAGGTTTTTTTATGGTTTCAGCTTGATTTCCTTTTCTTTGTGAATACCGCTAAGGTGTTTTTAGTGGGATTAGCATTCACACCATCTTCACGTAAAAGTTGAGTCTCTTCAAACTACGTTGCAAGTATATTCTTGTTCTCTATCAGCGTAAACTTCACATAAGTGGGGAGGTAACTTCCCCTTGCGGGCATTCTCTGGTTGTACTGACCGAGATTGTCTTATATTCCCTCCGTTTCCACCGATCTGGTAGAAAGTCGCTGCGACATCCATCATGAGGTCATGCCATTTATCCACCCCATGCAAGAGTGTTGTCGAAAGCGCCTTGTATGTCTAGAAAGGCGCACACTACGGTGTCTTTGTTCATCAATCCATCTTGGATTTGATCCGTCAGCTCCGCTAATGCAATCTTAGTGGACTTGCCCTTTTGATAGGCAAGGACAAGATAGACAGGAGTGCAGCAACACCCGTTCCAAGATATCTGTTCTGATGTAATTATCTACAGCCTTTTTTACCGTTTTCAGAAAGAATGGTGTGAGGCTGATAGGTTTGCGGGATTTAGCATGCGTAACGTTCTTTTCCCTACTTTAGCTATGAAGGTGACCTTCACCCTTCTCTAAACTTCTGAAATGTAACCAGCTTCCAACTACTTTGGCTTATTAGGATCATGTGTGATAGGTAGGTCCTGCCCTCTCCAAATAAGACTGGAAGAATCCCATCTACTCCCGGTTGTTTTAAAAGACTGAAGGTACCTACTTATAGCCCATTTTAAATGCTTGCTACCCACAAATGTGTCCTGCCATTTTGTAGCTTTCTTCGTAGGTGTTTTTTATTGCTCGGACAGATTTTCCGATTTTCCAGATTTACACTTCAAGTAAGAGAGTCTCTAGAAGGAGGAGGAGGCTCTTTTCTCACACCTTGAGTGAAGCTTTCATATGGACTTTCTTAGTGCCATTCCTGTCTGGACTCTGGCCTTCTGCCTTAAATCTGTCTGTTTATAAACTCTATTTGAAGTCATACTGTAATTCACTGTGACACTTGTAAAGTTTTTAAAAGCTTGAATTAAACCATTTTTCTATTAACACATCACTGCCAAAAGAACAATGAAAAGTTTAGTATCTAACTGTGTACAAGAAGATGTAATAGAATACACTTTTTATGCTACATCAATTCCGGTTCTTTCTTATGATTTCATTCTTTATTATAACAGTTCCTTTGTCGCATATATACATATATTAGAAATGTAAATCAATTTTGGTACCCGCGTTTTATTCAAAGGAGGCTGTTCTTTTTCTTCTATATATTGTGTTCTGAGAACAATGAACATTTCTTCGGGGCTTTTTATTCTCCCGTATAACTTTCCTTACTGAATAGAACACGGATATTGTAAAAATAAGTCGCCTGGATTTTCATATCGCAAATGGAAAATTCGATAAATTTGTGCAAATAGATATATAAAAGGAGAGTACAGTTAGTCCGAATATGAGGTAGTTTTGTGAGAAGTGTTATTATCCGTAATCGCAGTGATCCCCGTATTATTTCGGATTTTTTACTGCCGAATGCCCCTCGCCTTTCAAAGCATATTTCTGTACACATAGAAAAGTGCGACACTGAGTCGAAATATCACCGTGATATGTATGAATTTTAGGGGTCGACGCCGACGTCGCGGCCCCCCTTAAGTACATAAACATTCAATCAGCCGACAAAATCTATAATACTATAAATACGATATCAATAAGCGAAGTCTCGTGGGACGACGCCAGCCTTTTTTTCTCCTTCTCCGCTTTTATCGGCAATGTACTGAAAAAGCTCACTTTCTGTTAGTTTTGATAAGTAAACACCACATTATATATGATGTATGAAATGACATTTATGTTCGTTGTTTTCTAACCTATAATCTATTCCGAGGCTAACATAATTCAGCACACATTATTTAAGACACAAAGAGAAAATAAAGTCGTCCCAATAACAAATTGAAATTAGATGATCGAACATTGGTGAATTATTTAGATAGGTAGTTAGGTACTTAGTTTATTTATAGATTCACTTCCTGCTTATTCATATTTTTGGATTAGTGATATATAATTATATATAACTTATTAATTTAGCGGCTACATTAGCTGAATGCCCAGCGAGGTTTCGATTAGGCGAGGGGCCACGAGTTCGAATCGCGCTCTGGTCAGTTGCGTTAACCGTTATTTTTTTTTTCCGGAGCTTATGATGGTGATTAGAAGGGGATTTGGCTCTGCGGAGGTCGCTGAAGGCAGTAAATTGCCTTATTCAACCCCTTAAAAAAATTACCAGGTATCTTAGACATGGCTAAACTACATATTATAAGATAATCTAATAATGTGTATATAAAGGTGCTATTAGTGTAAGTGTTTCATCTACATTAAATTTAAGCAATTCATCTACAAACTAAAAGTTTATCTGATATCCAAAAGTGTTAGTAAGATACGTATTTGTTTCGATAATAAGCTATATTAAATAGGAGGGAAAGTTGATAAAATATTGTTTAATTAAGTTAGCATTTTTTATGGCATATTAAGTTTACTTTATCACGGATTAGTCGTTCTTTTACATACAATCAGTGACATTGGAAGTGCTGCACCCAGAGAAATCATTTTTATTAACCTGATTTTTTGGCATCAGAATGACTATATTTAAAGCAAGCTATGTGAACTTTTTTTGATAATTCTTTGCGAAAAAAGATCTCTTAGTTTTTTGTGAAGAAAACCTGTTTATGAGAGCTGACTAGTAAGAATGATTAGTTTTGCGCATCTGTTTCGAATATCAAGCATTAGATATAATAGATGATCTTAAGATTAAGCATAACAAACGCTAGAGTTCCAAGACGCCAAAATAAAATTATCACCGTGTTAGTGACTTTACAGGGGTGGAGTTGTTGCCTAACGAGAAGTTGGTTTGTTCCTATTGCGAAATTGGCCGCAATAATTACATATAGCGTTTGTTAAACACACGTTTTGCGTTGCGGTACCACTACAAAAGCACAACGCATGTATTTAAATGTGGCAATTTCATACATGCGGTTGCGTCGACGATGCAAACGCTAGGGCCGTGTTCTCACCAAAAGCAACCAGCGATCGCAACACAACAGCAACGACACTCGGCGCTAATGTTTAAATACACCGTGTTTCCACCTAGCTGAAGGCAACGGTCAACCTGCACGCAACCAGTTGCAAATTGGATTTGCCAGCAGCGCTGCATACCGGCGTTGCCGTTGTCAGTTGTTGTCTACAGTTGACAAGAGCTATTGTGTCATGCGGATGAGACAGCCAAATCTCTAAATTTGGTGCTCCTTGGCGAAGCACACAAGTGTTTATATGATGTGATACGATACGAGATATCGTGTTGTCTGCCGGGGCTATATTTTCATCTGACGAGGATGACATTTTGTTCGCAACTATGGATACAAGAGAACTAAAGTTGTTTCGTTAGTAACGAGCAACTCAACTGAAGTGTGCGGTGGCATTGCAGTTGCGTTGCCATTGCTAGTTGCTTTTGGTGAGAACACGGCTAAGCCATCGCATCGCGGTATTAAGCCATCAACGCAACGGGTTTAGAAATGAGGACAACGCATGCAAATAAATACGCAATTCACACATTGCGTGACGATTTACGGTGGGTATATCTTTCGAGTAGTACGCGGCGACAGTGATGGTTGCTAAATGACGAAGACAGATCCAGATACTTTCCATATGTACTTTGATTGCGGTTTGCCGACGCAACGCAGTATGTGTGTTATGGGAGGATTATAAAACGTCAACCACAAGCAAGAACATGCGTTTTGAAAACGCTTGTGTGAATTGAGCCTTAGACTTTCTTCATACGTCCACGATTAGTGCTTCCTTGGACTACTGTCATCACATTTAAGCTGGTGCAGAGAACGACAGCATTGGGGAGGCAGAATGGCATAATGTCGCCTTCAGCGATAAATCGCAATTCTTCTAAGTGGTGCACGATGGCAGTAACCAGGGATGACGCCGGCGTAGAGAGCGACGTTACTATTGGGTTTGCTGTTGAGGGGCCATGTACACAGGACTGTTGGAGTAATGGTTTGGGGGCTTATTGTCTATGGTAGCCGATCTCCACTTCTTTTTATTCGAGGCAGTATGACAGCTGCGCGTTATGTTGATGATGCCCTACAAACCACCTTCCTGCCTAGTTGCTTGAACGAGGTGCCTAAGCAGATATCGACACCTCAATTTTGTCGATGCCTAGACGTGTACAGGAGTATACCAGCTACGGAATCGCCAAACATTATTATTATTTTTTCGTATTACAATGTTAATAAAATTTCTTTGCAAATGTTATCGTTTCATTTTTGATGTAAAACTATCACCATTGCCAAAAATCAAGTTGAACAAATTATTCTTCTAAGTATAAGAGTATAGAGTCATAGTTTAATTCAAGTTTTTAGAACTTAATGGTGGGATTTTATGCATATCTGTTGCAGTCCATAATATTATTAATAAAACTGTAAGCATGCATTATGAATATTTACAGGAATTTGCAGCTAACCGTAACAACGCTATAAGACTATTGCACAGTAATCTCACCATTAGTCTAGTTATTAGATAATACTACAATGGGAAAATACATTGCAAAACTAATAGTGTCCCCGAAGGTTTTGCTGAACAGTGCAGAATGTAACCGAAGCACTATAACTACTGAATTCTGAATGTTTCGTTGAAGCCCACTTGTACGCACACTCGAAGAAAAAATACCAAAACCATTCAGCCTGGACAAACAAGAGAGAAAATATAGATTCCAGTAATCGAAAGGACCGAAGAATCTTCTCTCTCGCCTCTGCTTAGGCTCGCTTGTTCGCATACTTTTTTTCTTCAGTGTACGAAGAGATGTATATGAAATTAAAAGTCTGCTACTGAAAGTGAGGAACAATATAATGTGTGCAAAACTTTGTTTTATAGTAGAACAAGGTAACACTAAATTACGAATGTTGTAACTTTGGAATACTATACGTAAGTATTTACGCGTTGGTTTAATTATTTAGTTTGATTAAATCTTTTGTTGAAACTTTCGTTCTCAATTTTTGTGAAAACGCTTGAATTAACTTTCTACTTAATGTTTTATATCTTTTACTGATTTCGGGTATTTATCACACATCATTATACATTTATTGATATAAGCTCTATTATGTGCCTATGCGGTTTGTACTTTACAATAGTAGTTTCAAATTAACTATTTCAGTGATCTGTGGATCATATGTATATACATTATAAACATAACTAATGATGAGGGCTCTCTATGTTATATCTCCAACGCCTAGCAAGCTTATATGTAAGTTATATTATTTTAAATATATAGCTTATATTGCTTATAGATGATCTTAGAGGCGCAAACAGATATTATAGTTCATGGAATCCCACCATAAGTAGAAAAATTATGGCTGTTTGCCTGGTAATGTGTAATGCAATGAGCATTTTAACGAATAAGTATAGTATATAAACTACATTGGCTTCGGTTACAAAACAATTTTGTAGCCGAATTATTCAGAAAAAGTAGTAATTATATCCAAATACTTAGGTTTATAGAAAACACCTACATAGCTGAAAGGGTCAAATGATAACAAACAAAATTATTGGTTTTCTTATGTAATATGTAGTGGTTATTTGACTATTCTTATAGACAAATTTAACAGCAACAACACTAGCAAAGATATATCTAGATATCTTAGCGACTTTAATTTTTCAGCTAATTTTTAACTAACTAGGAAATCTAACCTTCTTTCTGTTTTAACATATTATTTTTTTTCTGTACACTAGCAAGCATTAAAAGCACACACAATTCAGACCAACATAGAATCTTTGGAATAACAAAATATACTTAGGGTAAGTACGTAATGTAAATAGGTGGTGTAAAATAGGAATTTTTAAATATTCCCAATTTTTATAAACGTCAATATTTTGGTAATTTGTTGTTTTACATGTTTCGATTATAATATTTGCGGGAAACTGAAATGTTATTAATATAATGATATATCAATAACATTAATAAATGAAATTATCAACATAGTTATAGAAATAGTATTAAGTCATATCTCATGTCTGGGAGATATCTTTGTTAACCGTTAATATATGTACATGTTATTACGTAAATCTTATAAATTACGCCAGGGAATCGCACATTTCATCAGAAGAGGAAAAAGAACAGCAATGATTTATTTAAATCTATATAAACGCTTTATGTTTTGCAAGAAATAGGCACAACACAAGACTTATTGCGCCACAAGTATTTTTGCGTGCAATGAACAACTGTAGTATCCCATGTTTTACGATTAATGATATTTACTATGGCAAACCAAACCCGATGCAGCTAACATCTAATCCCAAAAGCGCCAATATTTACACATTTCTCGTTAGCCCCAATACGGGGAATACAACGATATACAAGTGAGGATATCATAAAGAGTTGTTCATCGTTCGTTCTCTAATACTGATTGGATGTCGGACACCAATGTTTTATTTTCCGAATCGGCGTTGGACCGAATTCTTCATCGAATGTTCCAGGATCAGAACACTAGAACCTCCGAATTGGGTCGATGTAGGGAATATAATAACTATCAGTCAAACGGCAGAGAAAGCACGTCCGGAAACACATACACGTATCAAGCGTTTTTCGGCCAATAAAACTCGATTTGGAGATCTTCGCCAAATCGTCGTATTTATGATTTGCTGATTCAGAAGATAACAATTCCATTTCTTCTTTTTTTTTCCTGTGTCGACAGTTTCCTTTTTATTTCCGTTATAAAAGAACGTGAACTTTTTGTGAAATACCGGTCCGTCATCTTTCCAACCGACATTTCCAGTAAATTTCTATTAGAATGCATTGTAGATTATATAAGTAGTACTTTTTTAACTATTAATTAATAAACCATTTAATTGCTTCTGATGTTTTCTAAAGTGAATGAAAACTTTTTTACATTTTTGTTTATCTTTGTGGTGTTTTACTTTTTGTTAAAAAAAGATTAAAGCAAGTCATATATTGTTCATCCGTGGCGGCTCCTCTTAAAGAGCACGGGCCATGGCCCACCAAATCATAAATTAGTCATTAAAAAAGCGTTTATTTTCTTAGTACCGGATAAATTCTTATATATTTAGATAGTAAGTATTCCCGATAATAACTTTACGTATTTATCATTTTAAAATATCTCTACATTTGTGTGACTCAAATTTTTAATTACCGCCGTTATTATTTTAGTTAGCGCCATTATTACAAATGGCGATAGATCAATAATCTTCGGTTCAAACTTCACTTTAGACTTTCAATCGAATATGAATAAAAAAAATTAACTCGACCTTGCATATTAATCTTTAAATCGCGATTGGTAACAATGGCAATCAATAAGGTAATAAATTACTGCAAGCTTGAGCTCATAAACTGGTTAAAACTTTGTTAAAATTAAAAAAATGGAGGAGGGAGAGGGCAAGGAGTTGGTCCTGATTTGACCCCAACACTCAAGATTGTCACGAAGCCGCCGACTGTTGTTCATCACATGGACGGCAATTTTGAGAATGAGGTCAGGTCGTATGGTTTTTACATCTTCTTAAGGTAAATTTTGGGTGGAAATTACGTATCGGATAAGCTGAATGAGCTGCAGATACAAGTTGTGGAATTGATTGGGAAACGACATTCAAAACGGGACTGTAAGCTAGATCAATGAAGGGAGAACACAATGAAACATGCATCCGCAGGAAAATAGCACGGTCTTTAAGCAGAGGCATATGCAATATTGCATTGTACAACAAAATTAATCAAAGGGCCCATAAAAATAGATTTATATTGCAACAGAAAGCGACGTGCCCTCAGCATCACTAGCAACCCTAAGATATAATCGATATGTTTTTGAATGTATTCAAGACTAATAGCTGCACGCAAGTTTTTTTACTGCTTGCGGAATTCGCAAGAAGGAACGAAAAAGAATGAGTTGCAGAAGAGATTCAGAAGTTCAGATGTCCCTCAAAAATCACAATTCACAAAAGAATACTAAGATCACACTGTATTCATTATTTTTTTACTACTTTAAAAGGCTCTGGACGCAAAACAGCCAACTTTAGAAAGTTCAAATTGAACCCACCAGTGAGAACAAGTTGGTTACATTTACGTGAATTTAACGTTGTATTGGTTGAAACAACGTTAATGGTTATATGTAACACGTTTATTTATATAACCTATTTTTTAACTATGACATTGAAAAACGTTTATATAACTAGGCAAGTGTAACGATAGTTTTTAATTTAACTAAAATAACGCGTTGTAGTTGCATCGTTTATTTTAGGTTATAAAACAGGTTTACATATGAAGAAATTTATTACCTGAAATGTAATGCATAGTTTTAATATAACCTAAAATAAAAGTTATAGTTCACTGTTATTTTACGTTAAAACAACACAACGTGGATAATATGAAAAATTATTAACTGAAATGGTAAGTCATAGTTTAAATAATACTAAAATTAAAACGTTTTAGTTCCACGTTTACTCTCGTGACAAGACTAATGAAAAATTAGTGGTGAAATGTAAGCATAGTTTAGATATAACTAAAATAAGACCGTTGTAGTTTACACCTTTACTTGTTGAAAGACGTTTTGAAAGACAACGTTGAAAAATGAAAAATTTTAACTTGAACGTATACGCATTATTTCAAGTACAACTAAAAGTACAACGCTAGTTTCACCATTTCCTCTACGTTAAAAAGCAACGTTGAAATATGAAAAACTTTACTACATCCAGCGCTCTAAGCTATAAGTATAGTTAAAATAAATGGTGTTAATTTTGTTTGTTTTAAGATAAGATGTGCTTTTGCATGAATGAATGCAAATGTATTTAACAATAGGTAACACAATTATTGTATTAAAACTGCACTACTGATGAATGTATCATCCTCCCCATTTCAATTAACTCTTCATCCCTGTTTTGCCATCTGCAACGTGCACGGAGCACTTTGCAGTATGCTTGCAGTCACATGTTTACTACGCTAGTCGAGTGTTAGAACTTTCTTTTCTTTTATAACAAAGTTTTATATTAATATGTGATACGCAACAATCAGTGTATTTAACTAAACGGTGAGTAGCTAGGTACCCATCAATTAAGTCTATCCGGTTATATTTGCATATACGTATGCACATTGCACGTATAATTATGTATATGTCATATACAATTGGCAAAACAGCTTAGTAGCCATCTTAAAATAAGACACTTAATGTCAGAAAATATTAACTATATTCTAAAATTTGTTCTTGAAGAACCTGGTTGCTTAGTATACACACCTTCTTACTTTATTTTCAAATATTTAGGTTAGCGAATGCTGATGGTTCTAAATCTGGATTCTTGTGTAAAGAAATTATTCTAATTACTGTTACATGACGTCGTTGCAGTGAAGCATAACTGGAAGGGAAGGAACACTTAGTTTTTCACCAAACGGGAACCAGAGATAATACGAAACTATAGTAACAATATACAGTTGAGTATTAAATACTTTCATTCGTTTGTAATACAAACAAATCTAGGAAACCAATCAAAGTAAACATTAACTTATATATATATATCCCTAAAATTAACAGCCTGTAGTCCTTGTGTTACTTACTATACCTGTTGTCTTTGCAGAATCTTCCATTTAAAGTTACAATTAAACAATACATACATACAGCAGAAAGTGCAGTGAAGGACCTGGTTGAAATATACGCCCCAATGGACTGTTTGGGTAGAAGACCTGGATGTGCAGAAAAAGGGAAAATGTATTATATCTATAAATGAAATGACCTCGTTACTTTCTTAGTTTTGGTAAAGAATTCTATTATCTTTTTATTATTATTATTATTTAGTTATTATTGCATTGTATTATATTTATAGGTAATACATTTTAGTTTTTCTGAAGAAGCGTTATGTTTCATTGAAGAGCTTATCCTGAGTTCAAATACTATGTGTGATCATTGAATGATTTATTAAAATAAAATTTAATTTAGTATTGGACATTATTACTTTTAATCTATAACTAATTTTTCGTTATCACCACATAAAACGGCACTGTAAATAGAAAGTAACATAATATGTCACATCTGAACTTGGTAGTGTTTGTACAGTTTCTTATAACGCAGCGTCTTAGGCGCGATGAATGCAACGAACCTGATAATTCATCTATAATTTATAAAGCTGTGATTTTCATACATTCGGCACCTCACTAAATTACGCAGATGTGACGTTACTACTACGTGGTTATAAAGTTTGATATAGAAATTTTATAACCCTTCGTTAGTGTGTGGAGCATGCCATACCCCGTATGTTAGCCAACATACTGGGTTGGGCATACTCCACCACACTAACGAAGGGTTACCGTTGAGGTTACGATTTGTAAACCTATTTTTTACGTTTACATAGATGTTTTATGAACGTTAAAACTCCACTTACCAATAAACGTTTGTTTTGAACGATAATATCACGTAGCACTATAAACGTACTTTTTACGTTTTCAGAGGTGGTTATTAAACGTTAAAATACACTTGTGCTAAACGTTTCTATTTAACGAGTATTTTCTATTAAAATTAAACGTTAAAATAACATTAGCATATGACGTGAAATACGCTTAATAAGTAATTTTTGTCAACGTATTTTGGTCGGGACTAGATATGTCGCTTCGACGTTGTTTATAAACGTTACCGAAACGTTCGGTTACCGTTAAGAACAACGTTTTCTTAACGTTTATGTTCTTATTGGAGGTGATTATTTCATGATCAACCAGTAAGAGACTTGTACAGATCAGTACAAGTACACCAGGATACCGAAACGGCTGATACAATTTAATTTAATGGGTAAAAGAAATCAAAAATTAAAATCTAAGAGCCAAGAGGTTGCACTGTTTTCGAGGACTTCATGTCAGACGACTCCCACAACGAAAGGATCCTAAATACCTTATATCAGGTGGTGAATATACACATACGCGGCCTAAAAGTAATTTGGATTGATTATTAAGCAACAGAAAACGAAGTTCGCACATCACGTAACTACATAATAGTATTTAGACAAACCATACGCTTGTATTAGCATTCAATTTATTCTTTTGAATTCTATTAAGAATAAAGCTGTCCAAAACACTGCGACACATAGCAGAGGGATAATTAAAGCATAATAATACATAAATATCACAAAGATTTTCTCTTCATGGATTGATTAGAACTGATCTATACGGGTGCCAGAATTTTCTTAATTTATATACGTGCCTTCCTTAATGTGCATATGTAAGATCTAATAACGCTAGCGAAAGGATTTTCCAAAATCACTCTAAGGGCTTTTAACTTTATCAAATAGCAGTAAATTAAAATTGTGAACTTTGCAACCTCATTACATTATCTAAATTCAGGTAACGCGTTGCACGATTCCCTTAAATATGATCAGTATGCGATCTGACAACGTGAAGCTAGGTATTCTAATGGTTTATATGAATAGGCCGTATAATCCAATATCTGGAGACGCTAGTATCTTTTCAAACACCTTAGATACCACAACGTTGAAAACTTATCGGTCATAGATCCCCTAAACCATGCGGATTGAAATTCCTGGCCGAAGGATGCACCACCATAATTTTCAAAACACCGAAATAAACTGATTTCACTTATACAAGAATCGATAAAGTCTGTTTATTAGTGATGCTGAGAAAAAAAAACCTAAGATGCTCGAGAGGAGACACCCGAACTGAATTTAAATTTACTACCCGATTTTTTTGTGCAGGGATTATGAACGAATGACCTACAAGAAAAAGGACTTGATTCGTTCATATTAAGGTTTTCACTTATAATCAAAATGCAGTTATCGATTAATAAAATAATATCAGGTTTATATACCATAACGATCTAATTTCAGCGAAGGCTGTACTACATGTAATAATTTAGAATACATGCATTTTAAAATATAAACTATTTTAAGCAATAAGCTACCAGTTTGGATTGATATCGACAGTGGTTTTAAAAAGAAATCAAGATTGGATTATTGATCAAGTCTGTACCATCTTATCATGGATAAATAAAATAAAAATGCAACATAATACCTGAAACATGCAAGTACTACTAATTTAAAATTTCACAGATAATTGTCTAAATTACAGAGTAAGAACCACTCTGTAATTTTAGCAATTGAATATGTGTGATATAAATATGTTATTTACCACATATTTCATAGCCAATTTTAGGAATGCTATTAAATAGGTTTTAATGTTCCTTTTTTAACTTTATTGCTATTTAAAATGAAAAGTGATCCGCATGTAAAGCAATTGACTATTAAGTAGCAAAGTTCCGCAAAAATTAACATACTGCATGCGCCGGACCCAGACAAATACGGTGTCCGTGGTGCACAATATGCGTGTATGTAGGCAGTAGGTATGTAAATACAGTCTTACAGTGGCAATTCGTAGAGTCGCGACTACTTTCCGGGTCCTCTACACCTGTTTTTTCGTCTGTCGACTACGAAAAAAAAATGAGAAATGGGGTGTGTCTGCTCTTGGTACAATGATTGTCGTGGCAGCCAATCACGTGAAAGGTAATACCAGGTTATAATGCATAATGTGCATACATAAGTCTGACTCTATCGAGAGCCGTCCGCCACCGATATGACCCTCTCGCTCGTTCGTTGTTCTCAAGATGGAAGGCGGCCAATATATGTATGTGATCGATACATTGGCACATTGTGTGATATGTGTACGTGTGCATGTGTTTGTCTGTTTCGATGAGAATAGCTGCGTGTGTACGCGTACCTCGAGCGTCTTTCACGGCACGTTTTGACGGAATACTTTCTGAAGCGCGTTCAAGGTAACGTCGGCGAAATAAATATCTACCTATATGGGCGCACCACGCTCTTTTGTTCTACCAATTCTCGCCGACTATCTATTATTCATCCTGACAATTCTGAATTGCTATTAAGAACTATCGCGCCCGAATAACTTTTCATATTTTCTTTAGTTCTGTTATGTATTGAAATAATCGAATTATAAAATTAACCGATTGCGTAGGTAACTAAACAGAACTTAAAAAATGCTATAAGCGTCAAAAAGGGTAGTTATACTTAGTATAACAAAATTTACTTGCAATTAAGTTGTTCATTAATTTTCAATTTTAAATTGCTATTAATTAAATAATTTTGTTATATATTTGTCACACACGTCAAATGTGTCATCAAAATTCTTAGTAATTAATAAACAAAACAGAAGTACAAAAACTTTACATACAGAAATAATTATTTTGCAAAGGTTTCTACTTGTTTCTATATTATGGCCAATCTACTTTATACTCGGTTATTTTATTATTTACTAATTAGTGCCTATATACAGCTGAAACAAACGCAGAAAATTATATCCTTGTACAGCTCCTTCCACAAAAAGGTTAACAATCTGAATCGCGATTTTATATATCGTATATTCTCAGGTTGAACTATACATACAACTGTGTTTATTCGAGGTAATTTTATTCAAGCCAGCTGAAGAGTAGCCCACATACGTAATGTTTACTCGTATTTGATAAATTCATATTTTACGTCCGCTATTCATTTGGTAAATTGTTTATGAAAGTTGTTTTGACGACCTTCATTTATTATTATTAGTTTTCAAATAAGAGTATCCATTCATTTGCGGCAAAAACCACAAAGGGAAGCATTTGTGCTTATCTGATATTCGCCTCTTATATCATATGTATGTATCAACATATTTTTCATTGAAACCTCGCATAACTGAAATACATACAGTTACGGACAAATGTCATACGCATATTCTTTCATAATAAAATTAATAAAACATTTCAATTAAAAAATTTTGCATGACTTTTTTTTAATATCTTTCAATACTTCCTAAATGATTAGTTTTTCATTGCTTTTTTACAATATAATACTGAAAAATAAATTGGAATTAATTCTTGTCTGTGATTGTATATCTCGACACTAATATTAGGTCTCCCTTATATTTTTAATAGTAAAAAAATTAGAACACTGAATAGTTGAAATGAAAGCAGTAAGTGTTACAGAAATCAAGGCATCCTTATAAATCTGATGATGCCATCGGTAAATATGGGACAATTTTGTGTTTCAGCACGATAACTGTCCCGTGCATAAATCGCAAATTGTGCAAGACTGGATACGTTCCGCAAACATTTATTTAACAAATATTGACTTGGCATCTAAATAGTCCGACTTAAGTCCTATTGAAAATGTTTGAGCTGCATTAAAACAGAATATATATTTATACATATAAAGACTTCATTCCAGAAAATGCAGATAAACTATGAGAAAACTAGGAAGTAATCGAAAATAATGAGGACTGGAGGCATTGGATGCTTCACGATTGAAGAAATGAATTTATGCAAATGTTATAATTAGATAAAACAATAAAATAAGTTTATAGTCAGAACATTTTGTTATTATAGTATCACATATGTATATGTAGATACGTTACTAGCAAAATATATCCTTGCATTTACTATTTAAACTATGTATTTTATTTATATTCAAATTCACTTATTCCTAAATGTTACAATTAAAAAATTACGAAAATGAAAGAAAGAAATTTGTCTATCCACTATATTCCATATTGGTCGTATATATGCTAAATAAGGTATTTTAATAAATCAATAAGAACATTCAGAAACAGAAAATCTACTATTTTTCCAAGGAATACATAAAAATATTATTTCAACGCCTGCTTGTTTATGTCTTAATAACAAAAACTAAAATATAAAAACAAGAAATTCTGTGTGGGATAAATACACAACGAATCATACATAATATCTGTTTACACCAATAAGCCGCCGTCGTGAACCTGTCTCGTGATAGCGCCTTACAGAGTCCTAAGACTTATTCATAGAGGAAATAATAGAGATATTACCAGGGGATAGAAACTTGACATTGCGCGCCCTCTATTGCTGCCACATTAGAAATAATCAATGTGTGTCATAGTAGAAATCTATATCTTATCTTGGTGTGGATCCGTGATCGTTTGACATGGCGAGTTGTGACGTATAGTTGTTGACGATTGTTGCGAGCTACTTATTCTGTTTTCCTTTGAATTCCCGAACTTTGTTTATGGTGTATTTATCCTATTTAACGTTTAACGTGTGTTCGGTGTTTTATGTAAGCGTTCTCTGAACTATTTCATTCCGTTTTTTTAATAAGTTTTGTGTAAATAGTTTTACAGTAGGTATTGGACACTTGTGCTATTTCGTTTAGTTAAATATCGTTTATATGTTTTGTTTTTATTACGTCTATAGTGTTAAGCTTTTAGTTGATTTCTGTGTATTTCGAATGTGTGCAAATAAAACAGCCTTTAAAAAATGAAGTTACTTTATTTAAAAAAGAATTTCAAAATGAGTAACAGATAACACTACGCCCTATAATCGAATTTCCCGCCATAAGTGGTTAGGTAATGCTAGTTTTATGTGGCAGCAATAGATGGTGCAATCTAGATCGTGTGGTTTGTCAAGTTTCCTATCTTTCTTATAGTTAATCGTTGGATATTTCTTCCGTGGTCGAGGTAGGTTATTATAAACAGCACCACAGTGTCAAGAGTATTGACGAAAATTGAGCGGACCGTATTTTTAATTTTAATATGTATTGGAAAAGAGATATTTATTTTCAATTAAAAGCACTATGTAATCAAAAAGACTGCTTGTAATTGACTCTTCTTGATTAAATAATGCTTTTAATTGATTACAACAATAAAAACTTTAAGAAAACAACCTTATATGTGTAATTTATTTAAATTAAAGATAGAAAATATTAATATAGTTAGCAATTAGATTTAGGAAGTATTTACATTTAAGCACTAATATTGCTAAGTTGATCAATTTACAGTCTTCTGGTCAAATTTATAGAAGTACTTGTACAAATTTCTTTTCATTTATTTATTTAACCTTACCTTCGAAAATCAAGTATAAATTAGATGAGTAACAATTCGCACAAATAAAACTTTTGGCCAAAATTACAATGTGAAAATCTGGTCGTTACAAGTGATTGGAGGTTAAAGGACGAATATTTAATGATGATTTAGTCTTTTTTGCATATATAAGTTTGATATGTTGTACCATCGAAATTTTTAGAAATGTCATAGGGCAATATGCATATACCAGAGTCACCCAGAGTATTATATCTTCTTTAAGGGACCCAACGCATTCAAATACTCCAAATATGCTCGTCTAACATAAGCAAAGCACCGTGAAAACACAATTTATGGTTGCTCGTTAGGATAAGTGCGTGCATGTTTGTTTACTTTTCACCTAAGCATGTCTGTATATCACGCGTTTATCGAAAATTGATAATATAGGATATTTCTTATCAAAAACGATCCTTTATCTTTCAGCAGGTCAGAACTGCGAAACTGCAGAATGTTCAGGGATCCCAGTTTGCATATGTATTTCGGGTATTCTAATCACTATACGACATATAGACAGTGAGAGGATTTAGAGTACCATGGTGTTCGACAAGAAATGCCGCACACCTCACTCAACCCGCAAAATATTTGGAAGAAATTTCGAGTCACTAATTATTACGAAAATTTAGTTGCTTCTATGACAAAAAAATAGCAGAGTATATTACCAATAATGGTTATTATACCAAATATTAATTCAAGGGTTTACGAAAATATTAATGTCGTTTAGGTAATAGTATGTTAAAATTGTAAATAAAGTATTCATTGATAAATGTTGATGATGTTATTTTCCCATGGCTGTTATACTTCTTATTATTTTCAAATGAATAATTCATTGGATAAGTATTAAAACACTGTTGATTTAACATTTGGCTAGTCTTTTTTTAATTTTTCGAAACACATAAACATTGCAGTGAGTGGATTTTTTATTATTATAATGTCACAGCTGTTTCCAAAAACAATAAAATTAAAATATATAAATTAAATTTGAAACTCATTTCGTTCTACAAATGTAATCCAATCACTATAATTGATCTGAGTAGTATAGAGGCCTACCGCCTAGCACCATCCCTTTCTTACTAACACGGAGACCGTAAAACTTCTAATATTACGTTACCTCTTACACCACTTAAAAACCGTGTTCGGCCAAACTTAAGATGTATCTGTATTAGTTATGGTGAGTAAAATTGCCACTAAACAAACAAATAAAGGCATGTAGAAGTTTTGGTTAATATATACAATGAATGTATCTAGAAAATAACGAAGGCTGGCACGTTTTTAAAGCAGATATATCAATATAGTCTACACTAGGCCTGAGGTAAAAACCTATGACATAATCTAAAGCGGCGGCTGTACATATGTAGGTATAATTTGTATAGTGCCAATAAATTGATATTATATTACTATTTTTCCATACACATAAAGGCCGACATAAAACTCAAAACAAAATGTCCAAAACTATAAAACATATTTGTTATCTTAAGAAATGATGGTGTCTTTATTGTCATTATTATTTACGCAAAACTAAATATAGTTTAACGCAATTTAAGTGAGGAAAAACTATCGCACACCTCATTCACCTCAAACCAACCATCCATCAACTAACTAAATGTCAAACGGTTTGACTCAAACGCTAACTAATGAACTGATACTGATCAGCACGACCTGGCCAAACTTGACGAGTAACGGCGAGGACTTCCGAGTATTCCCGAACAATTTAAATAATTTGGCGGGCCTGATAGACGCGATACTACGCCTAGGGTAGAAGTAAAAATAAGGTCTTTCCCTTTCCGGAGAAAAATATACCCATGGAGTTATTATTGACTAGCGTACATAAGAGTATATTAAAACACTAGTGTTACAATGACGTTTGTTCTAATGCGAGTACAAGTTTAAATCACGGGTCGCGTAGCGCCGAGTGATTCAATGTTGTACAAGTAACACGTGTATTTTATACTATTTTTTTTCTATTTTGCATTTAATTTACGTTTATTTACTACTTAAAATAAGACTTCTTATCCATGCAAAGAATTTCAATGTTTTATGTTGGCAACACAATTTTGTCACGCATAATTGTTTTTTGCGCCATTATAAAATTAAAACTTAAATTTTTTCCTATTAAAGAAGAAGAAGAAAAGTAAATTACTTGATTTTCATCAATACATTGATTATATTGAAGTGTGTTTTGACAGTTAAGTCGTTGCTATGCACAGTGGGACAAAATACCGAAAAGCTGGTCAAAACCTAAAATGCATTAGGATTCTAACAAAACCTGGTATATTAGGGTTTTCGAGGTGATTGATTACGGAGCAGGTGTCAAATTTAAAAAAAAATGGCGAATCCAATATGGCGGATACGTTATTTTCGAATATGTTAGACTCATATGAAAACTGGAATCTGGAGGGTTTCGAGGTTACTATTTTATTACTAATAATTAAGTTCCAAGTCAAAACTATCACAAAAAGCGGCATGTCAAAAATGACAGACGTAAAAACTATCCAACTACAAGTTTGCAGTTAACAAATAATTGTTGTAAATAGATAGATTCAAGACAAAAATAAAAGAAAATACAACTTTAACTATCAGGACTGGCGCGGTACTTCAACCGTCATATGCAAGAAGTGAAGAAGGTTCACTTTTTTTTCAGCTGAAGCCTACGCGAGTACTTAAAACGTTCTTTTATTCAACAATAACAAATACAGAATACTCATAGTATTATTCGATATTAATTACTATCAACATCACTGTCAAATGAGCTCTCAAGATCGCTTATATTAGATGAGACATCTGAAAACGAATCCTCTAAAACATCCGGACATTTAATTAAATTTAACACATCAGGTGCAAATGTTTTGCGCTTCCTTCGAGATGGTAGGGCGAGGCTTGTAATTAAAGGATCTGATACCTTTTAGATTATTTATAATAAAGACAGTGCTTCATCTGAAGAACAAGGCATTATGCGTTGTTGCGCGTATGTTGCGTTTGACCATGCTTTTCTTACTCTGGACGCACATGTAGGTGTTGTATTGGTAACTTCCATTAAAAAGATTTGCAGCATCCTTTTCTCCAGATGGTCGCAAATTCATTGGAATTGCATAAACAAGTTCAGTAGTATCAAACTTTTCACGAAGTTCTGCAGTTTTTCTGCGTTTTGTTCTTTCGCTGCTTTCGTCAAAAGCAATTTCGGCTCTTCCTGTTGCTTTCGGTCTATTAAGCAACGCCATATTCGCCAAGACTTTATGCGGCAGTTTTATGCATTCGTTTAGCCAGACACTATTTTTTTTAAATAAATCGTTCCTTTTTCCTACAACAATCTCTCCAGCGTTCCGTAATTTTGCTACACAGTCGATATATATCGTGTCGTATATCTCTTTTAATAATTTCTGAGTTTTGATATCTTGAAAACGACTGTTGACAGTCGAAATGTCAGTGGAAAAAAATTGTAATTTTCAAAGATAAATATTTGCTTCAATTAGCTGTTTTTCGATTTCCTTTATTAATCCCCCAAGAGTGAATAATTTCAAGAATATTAAGATTATTATCCCTATAATATCAATAGATAAGTGCTGGAAAACTCGAAAATCAATTAAATTATTTGGAAAAAAAAGGTGTAATGTGATAATCGCTATTTTTGTTAATTTTTAGCAACTGACTTTAATTGCAAATATTTCAAAAAGGCGCAGTGATGCGCAGCCATTTTTTTGTGTACAAATACTTTAATATATTACCTCTCTTCTAACATAAAAATTAGCGCGGGTCTAACTAGGTCTATTTTTATAACTGTGTTGTAAGTATGCATTATTTTCATTTTAATGGATAGAGAGTAGGCTAAGAAGAAAATACTCAAACATACCAAACAAAATGTAATAATTGAAAGTAAGCTAAAATTATGAAGTACTTACCGTGAAGAACTGGATCCATACTGAAACTGTGATTAAAATCCCAAATTTGTAACAATAGCAAACGTTTACTAGTATACGTACGCTTACAAGATTCGCTTCGATCCGATAATTTAAAAAACGGGATCTATATTGACCGTATGCGTAAATGGGTAAGAATATTGGTCAGCATTAGGGATAGATAAAGGTTCCCACAACATTGAATTAATAAACTACGTACCTAAAAATGTGATATTATAATATTGGGTTGAGGGTATTTTGGCCAGCTTTTTGTAATTTTGTCCCACTGTGCTATGGAAGGTTTTTCCTGCACTCCCCCAGGGCTAAGAAATATAGCTTATACTGCTGTAAAGCAATTATTGCCTAAGAAATCTAAATTAAAATATCTCAAAGAGTACAAAATTTCTGCCTATAGCGCGCTATAAAACACTATTAAAACAAACTTATATACTTCGAATTAATGAGCGAACTAAAAAAGTCTTCACAATGTTCAAAGTATTTAAAACTTACTGTACTGCGGTGCAGAAAATCTGAAACTTATGCAGCAAAGAAATTTATAATCTTGCAGCCGGAAAGTACTGATAGCTTTATTAATAATGCTGATGATTGCTGCTTTTTAGCAATGAAACTATTTTTTTAGCTATGTAACTTAAATATACCCCTAACATAATTCATTGTAGGTTATATTAATTATGGGCTATTGTTGGGCGCTTAGATATTTCACGTGATGAACTATCAAATATCTGTAGCTGATTTAGAATTTCAAACAGGATAATTGTTACTGTACCTAACACCAGAACTAAAGTAACTCGAGTTTTTTTTATGTAACTTATGCACTGTAGATTACCTTTATAAAAAATATGTTCAATTACAACCAAACACACTTCGCACAATAGATTCTTCATAGTGTATCGAAATGGTAGATGCACAATATCTGCCATTGGAATAAATAAGTTCGATAATAAAGATCTATTCTATCTATCTAATCTATCTATTGGGCACTGTTTTCGTCGTCCGTCTGCTTCTCACGTTGCAAACCAGGGAGGCGATTTAATTACATTAAAAAAGCCGAGAGGCTGGAAATCATCAGCTGTCGCTGAGGGATACGTTCATGTTTCTGTTTAAAAAAAGGATTGAAATAGCGCAGGTATTCATAACTGGCAAAGAATCGAGAACTTCAACCTCTACTGCGAAACTACAAGATTAGGCCTCTTGACTCATAGTGAAAAGCATCCTATTGAGTCGACTTCTGTACTAGAAAATCAAATTGAGGCAAAAATAGTTCAGGATGGAACGGTAACCAATAACCAAAATATTCTTCTAAATAAACAATCATATGCACCAATTTCCATTTCTTCAAATGACAATGCCACCGTTACAGTGAAGATACTTTTCGACGATTTCAATTTCATTATATGGCCATTTTTTGCACCATTTATTATACATTTACGTTAGAGGTTAATTTTAGGTTAGTTATGTTGCTAGTTGCTTAATTAGATTATAATAAATGGTATTTTCCTCAAATATGTTGTTAATACTATTTTTTCTTAATTTTTTACTCCGTAATAATTTTTGGTATTGTGGAGTTCTTCTTCGGTTGGCAGTTCGTGGTTATCGTAAATCAACAAAAATGAGTTGTTGAACCGTCAAACGTCAAAACACTTACACAAGCTACATTCCCAACCTCTGTCAATCGCGCATAAAAAATCACCACAAACAATATCACAAAGTAGAAATCAGTGTTACGAGGTGGCAACTTTGTGACACTGTTTTTCGGCAAAACCAATGCCACAAAATGTCATTGCATAGCCAAATAGAAAAAAAATTATTGTGTTAGAGCACATATGAATAGAGAAAGATACATTATGCCACATGCGTAATGAACGAAACATTGGTCTACATTGCTAGGCAACAACCAATGGTAGCCAGCTTAGGAGTAATAAATGTCACACCTCGCGTAGGTTTTGGTAACGTTATGTGCCATTCTCTATTGAAATGTGCTCTACCACCGACACAGTTCTTACCACATCACTCGAACGCATATGTGGAAGGAAAGTATTCTTCATTCTGCCACAAATATGTGTTACTAATTGTTACTAATTTACTCCACTTTTTTCAAATGCATTTATGCCTTAATGTTAAGTGCTTTTAAAAGTATATAGTCATTTTCCATTATATAGCTGCAAATATATTTCATATTACTTGTCGTTCTATATCGTTTACAAATACCAATATGAGTAATAAGTACCGAACATCCAAAAAATGCACTTAACATGTATGTACGTGTAGTTTGGTGATGAAAATACAACTTCCATGAATAAGAGACAGAATAGATCTTTTAGGACGCAAAAATACTACCCGTCATTTACATACATACATACATACAGTAGCAGAGATCGTGAATTTAATTCAATTGTAACTGCTGATGATGATAGCTTTGCTATTGAAACATGTGTCTAGTGTAGTGCAGTTTTATCAGTTTGTTTTGAGTATTTTTATGGATGTACTACATGTCCATAGAATATGCGATCTCTTTTATGTTACACTGAATATAATAAATATCTCAAAATCATCGGACCAATGGATTCTATCACACAAAAACTCTCCAAATTTCTCATGTAGAACCATGAACACCAATCAGCAATGTTTCAAATAAGAAACTTATCTGTTTTTATATTTCTACACAACAAGATTCTAACACAGTTGAGGTATGTAGATACATGATATTTATTAACAAAAAGAAATCCTAAACAGCAAATGTCAACCATAAACGATGAGCCTACGAATTACTTAAGCATAAATCTCTCTGTTAATTTCTCCGTGGCATCCTAATAATTACACATCATTTCTGTCTAATAGTAATCGATGAAACCACGTTCATAAACAAAATAGATTATAGACAGGATAATCGATATCTATTTTAGAACATTGAAGTTTGAAAGATGATGTTGCAGTTTTAAATAGTTAACCGATTTTAGACGTAATGAAAAGATGAAATAGGTGACGCATGATCGAATTTGCTAGTTAGAATAATATTTTGAGGAAGTCAATAAAAAATACTGCTTAGAAACATAAAAGATCGATAAATGGAGCTACACATGCCGAAAGGAGTGATGCTTAGAATATCTTTTCGCCGTGGAATATTTCCAATTTACTAAATATCTGATTTTTATCCCTTATAACGCATTTTTCATGATAGTAATTATTAAATAGCTTGTGTCAAATAAGATACAATCGAATTAAAAGATGTTTAATGGAAATGCAAATTATAATGGATTTACCTATTGTTCTACTAATCCAAGGGAGAGGCAAGATTAATCATTAACTCTTCTCTTACAGAAAAAAATAACTGAAGTCAAACTACACTCTCTGCTTTATAACAGAGCTTCCAAAACATAGCTGCAAACCAATGTTAAATTCATTACGGTTTAACCGCATTGTCCGGTGCCGTTTACCAAGATTCGTATCAACGCAGAATTGAGACAGGCTTCAGCGAGCATCCTCGTGTTTAACAACTTATGTGTGAATGTATTAAATATTAGTTCTCTAGGGAGGTGTAGGATATCCATCTATCTCGCCGTACATCTACTAATTTCGCCCGTGGCGGAACGGCGAGGCGGTCCCACACATTATATATATCACACTGCCACACACAATACACGGGACCAATGGCTATGATTGCTATTGAACATTGATTAATAAACTTCAGTAATGAGTGTTATAATTAGTTACAGCCGAGCGGCTCGGCACGGCCGGGGAAGTCGCGGGTCGCGAAACCCTGGAGCGCGGGGCGGCTTAATGCCGGTGCCTCTGCGGGGCGCCCAGCTTATACTGAAAACCATTATATCGCCCTTTGTGGGTGATGTATCATAGGAAACTGCATGTGCCAATGCGGAGACCACGTTTCGTGACACCATTTTTTCGCCCTATTTGAGTTATCTGGTCATAATAACCACATGCGTGAATATGCACACTGAGAAAAAGATTTATTTGTCGTTAATAAATATCCGTTAATACAATTTTTTTTTTTATAGGGCGGCAAAGAAAGTTTATTTAAAACAAATAATGGGTTTAACTAGGATATTTCTTTCTTATGAAAAATACAGCGTTGACTTGAAAGCAATCGATATTACTGCCAAAGTAAAATTTCTTTGTTGGAATAGTACAGCATATTTGGTCGAATAACCCTCTAATTAATACTCAAATAAGTATTTAGTTCATGGTTCATGGTTTTGTTCAAATTGACTTGAAATAAAAGTAATAATACAGATGTCCTCAATCAATTGCTTTAATAGCAATTATACATTCTGGCTTACATGTTTCGGCCTAAAGAGATATATCATAAACCAAACTCACATGAAAGAAGACTTAATACTTACGTTAATATAGGAGTAAAATCAAATTATATGTCATAATTATAAAATCTTAAATGAGTATGAAATAATATTATAAATTGCAATATTATTAAATAAATATTTAAATTTAAAGTCTCCTAAGGTACACTGATAAAAATTATGTTATTAACACATAACTGCGTTAACCGTAAAAAAAAAAGCATGAAAGAGTAGAAGTGGTAATTACAACTAAGGATAAAAGTCCACGAAGTTGAATGGTGAAAATTATGTATGTTTAACGATTCATCAGTATATTCTTGTTAATTGATACATACATATACATATTAGATACATTTTCTTCTATTTACACCAGATAATTGACTTAATTTATAATGTATATTTAATAATAAACTGCTATTCGATTCAATCAATCCTTTAATTGTAAAAATACATGCTACTAATTTAACTACTAGCTACTAACTTGCTAAAGGTAAGCAATAATAGGCTTACCTTTAGCACGTTTTTAGCAGGAAGGATTGATTGAATCGAGCAGCAGTTTTGTGCTATTTTACCTACTGTACATTTAATAATATATTTCATGATTCATTTTATTTGGGTAAATATACACTGTTACAGTGGTGGCGAAGATATATTTAACCATATGACGATAATAAACATTCACACCTGACAGTGCGAATACAATAAAAACGTATAGTTATTGCTTAAGGAAATTGCAGTAGGAATGTAGCAGAGTTACAAGCCTGTAGTAAGCATATAACATACACAGAATGTATTCTTACACTATAAAAGTAAATATTTACGATTGTGATG
Source organism: Protaetia brevitarsis (assembly GCA_004143645.1). Classification (NCBI taxonomy): domain Eukaryota; kingdom Metazoa; phylum Arthropoda; class Insecta; order Coleoptera; family Scarabaeidae; genus Protaetia; species Protaetia brevitarsis. The sequence goes on along the minus strand of RXPK01000281.1, from coordinate 1,997,740 downwards.
AAAGAACTACATCTTCATTGTGTATTAAAGGACGCAAATTGTAGCTATTTACATAAACTAAGTGAACTATATAACCTTTATGTCAATATATGTTTAAGTAAAACTGCCTACTTGTCTATGTAAAGTTACACTGTGGATACATGGTCGTTTCGTTGCCAAACACCCACTGTGTAAATTTACACATCTTTTGACAGTGTACGATGGGTGTCGCCGTTTTTATGTTTGCAGATCCTATAAGACTTACCTGATAAATTAATAATATTCCTGGTTCAAATTAAGCGGAATATTGGTTATCAATAGAGTCGTCAGACGTGTCTACGTACACGGGCTGCATCTGCCTCGCGCTATGCAGAACGTTTAGCCATAGTATATCGTCAAGGCAATAAAATCACTCCCTCCGATTCGTGTGTCTGGTACCTAGTATCAGTGTTAGTCGAGTCTTAATGCGAGATAGTACAATTCTCCGTTAACATGACCCTTGTAAATATAATACAATGTCGGACGTGGAAAATCCCAGAGAACGACCATTGTTTCATAATATAGAAAGGTATATCGATAAATTCCAAGATTTACATTATGGTGGTGCCAAAATAATTTGTACAGCGTGCGATTGTACTGGCACAAATCGGACTACACATTGGTGGTACATCTGATCCGTTATCTATCTATAAGGATTATTTTAATAATACGTATATTTCATCCGTAGATTTTAAACGGTCTTTTTCAAAATATAAGCTTGTTTTATCGTCGCGACGAAAGCGCTTTAGTGAGAAAAATCTTGAAATACTTGAAACACGCAAAAAAGTATTTGTCAAGAAACCTTTATAATGTAATTAATATCCGCCTACCAAACCTTTGTATTATTACTATTTGATAGGATAATATTTTCATTTTTCTCTCTTAATAGAAGGTAATCGAAATTCCAAATATATGTTATGCGTATAGGTACAAATATATATTAGTAATTATAATTCGCAGCAATTCAATCAGGATTTGGTATGAGAGGAATTAAAACTATTTTGATTTATAATCAAACTCAATTTCTAAAAACAATTTTTTCGTTAATTCTAAAACATTCCGCTGTTGTATCCATCGGCTGTGTGGACAAAAAAATATTTAATTAGTTCCGCAGGAAAAGTGTTTCGAAATAATATTAATCAAGTAAAAAATGATGACCAGAGATGACAGTTACACAAAAGAGAAGATAATAAGGTGGCCGCGGTTGCGGTTCTTCATAAAAGACTCGACTATGGCGCCATCCGCCGGTGGTCCGTTAAACACGCTTCGGCTGAGCCTACTTGTAAAGGCATAGCGATACGAGAATTCTTTCAATTTGCTACCTCACTTATTTTCCATTTATATTTCTATAATTGTCATTGTCAGTTGGACTACTATGTTTACCTCTTACCTTCATTGCAATACTTACCTCAAACAGTTGCAAGTATAGGTTTGCATTAGGTAATTTTAAGAAATACCTAGAACTGTATATTGCAGATGTATTATTACATATCAACAAATACCATTAGGTACTGAAGTTGCTTTTGTAATACTTGGTAAATGCTCACGTGTGTACTTTAAATAAATCAAAATATCCGTCCTAAATAAAGATCGTAAACAATATTTTAATAAATAGGTGTATTATTAATACAAACGACCTGTAAATGTGTAATCAATATTTTTACGTGCACGATTATAATGTATTGCATATGATTTCACTTTCAGCACTCATACAGAAACGACTGAGACGCGAAAGACGTGCACGGCGGCGTTTACAGGAACAGTTAGAACTCGAAGTGAAAAGGAGAGTGCAACTTGAAGATGCGCTGAAGTCTGCTGGTGGCGCAGAGCAAATTAGGATTATAAACGGTGAGTAGTGAATATTATGTATTATATTAACTATTATTAAAACTCTAAATAATTTTATACAACCAATTCGTCGTTTAATAAAGTTTGCTATTGAAAATTAAACCATGCAAGCTAGTAATCATCCGAACGTTTCGACAGTGAAACTATCATCATCAATAGTAAAATTGCTTCAGTTTCTCTCAGATTCTAAACGGTTGTTTAGATTATACAGTATTTCTGGGAAAAACTGGAGTTAAGGTGGCGTAAGGAACCAGTGGGCCACATGCATTTCAACATAGTGGTATTTTCTGCTCGTTTTTTTTAAGATAAGAAGCAATCAAATAAATAAATATGCCAAATTTAAAAGTTCGAAATCCTATATGTATATATCCCTATTAACTAATTTGAAGGACATTGCTCAGATAGACATCTGCGAGTTCTTATTACTTACCTCTTAATTATGATTTATGTAATAATCATTTCTATCACTAAGTCATAAACTACAGTTTTGTTGGTATGAAGAGAGTTTGTTCCACAATGCGAATATTCGTAAAAGAGTTTCTGGCCTTGTGTTACACGCTATTTTTTGGGCCAAGAAATTTTAATTTTGTTATTGAAATAATTAAAAAAATAAACGTCATGAAATTAACGGTATTGAACATATAGTATGTAACATATTACATACCCTACCTAGTTATTTTGACATTTCTGAGGATAAATTTTTTCGACAACTTTCTGATATCTATCTATCAATAGTAATGCAATGGAGACACCATATTACTAAAACCTTCCGCATTAGCTTATTGACAGTTTATTACTCACAAAATCCTCCGTAGGTATTAATAAAAATTATTGAAAAAAAATTTGTAATAAAAATTCAATCCGAATATAGTGCCGCCAACTTTTCGTGTCTTTTAGCGTTGCTGGATGTTTTGAGAACCCACGAAGGCAAATTGATTCTTCTTGACACCCAGATTCTTTGCAATATCTGTGAATTTTAAGGGTGTCTATAAATACTTAACGATTATTTTAGTCAGACCTAGTTTCATTTGAATGTGAATTTTTTATCGAAGACTACTTTATTTGCCTCAATACTTGCCAACATGTATAAAAAAAACTGAACTTGAATTTCTACGGCTCTCGAGAAATATAGGTTCGATTTAAAAAGATAAGTGTTTTACGTCACTAGCAATAATTACTAAAAAATATAGCAATGCATTTAAAATAAAAATGTTGAAGCGGGAATTTACAACACCATGTATATTTGTATATAATTTTACAAAACGTCCGGTGATATACTACATACACTACCGGCCATTGAAGTTAGGACAAGTAAATTTTTTAAAAATCTTTTTTTCAATATTTAATGCTTTTAATATTATTGTAAAAATGTCTACAATAAAGTAAGCATAACAACAAAGTATTTAAGACGGAAATCATCATTAGAATAAGCTTATTAAAGAAAAAATACCTGATAGCAAGTAATAAAACCATTACAAACGATACTTAAAGGAACGCCGACAAGCATGTTTACAATACAGAAATGGGTCCAGAGGGTTGTAAAATTTCACGTGGGTATCTTCTAAAGGTCTCCCACTATAGCAGAGAATAATTGATATCGTACTTGTGAACTATTCTATTAGTAAACCAGTAAGTAAACCAGTAGTAAACGATACAATTGTGCTATTGTGTTTGTGAACATAATATTTAAAAAATGCCGAAAGGAAAGCTGATAAGTGTAGAAAAGAGATCGACTATTGTCACATTGCGCGAGAAGGGACATTCTGTGCGTGTGATAGCAGAAAAATAGAAAAATCTACAGTCCATTGCACTATTTGTCGCTACCGAGACACCGGAACAAGACCGGAATCGCCCAGGTCCGTCACGGAAAACAACCCTTGCGGAAGATGGGCGCATTAAAGTGTTGAGCAAGAGAAATCGGTGATTGACGGCTCCCGAAATCACAGCGGAAAGAAAACCGTTACTGGGTCGTGGGAACTGCCAAATACCATTACAGTAGGCCGAAACTCATAGAAATTGGACCGCAGAAAATTTCAGAAAACTTCTTTGCACTGACTGACTCCAAGTTCGAAGTGTTTGAGCAGAAACACATGGTTTGGGTAAGACGCAACAAGGACGAGCAAATGTTGTACGATTGCGTCGTTCCCACAGTAAAGTACGGCGATGGTTCAATTAAGGTTTGGGGTTGTTTTAAAAGTGCGGAAACTGGAGATTTCGTAAACATACGCAAAGAAAATTGTAGACGCATATTGGAATAAAACGCTGGAGCGTCTGGATTGCGGTTGATTGTGGAGAACTTCGTGTTTGCACATGATGACGATCCCAAACACACGGCAAGGATCTGGAAAGATTATCTCGCGTCTCAAGTAGAGGATAATATTTTGAAAATTTGAACCCCATCGAATTACTGTGGGATGAATTGGAGGGGCGAGTAAGGAAAATCTGCCCAAAGAATACCTGTGGCGTCTTCTCCAAGCTGAATGGAACAATATTTCCCAGGAAACTCTGACAAAATTAACAAAGCGCCTGCCACAAGTGGTCCGGGTCGTAATGAAAGCTAAAGGATGATTCTTCGGCCAGAAGAAAATATAATATTTTAATGAGAATGTATGTTTTTTATTTTTTATTCTTCTTGTTATTTGTTTATATTTTTGTTTCTACGAATACATTTTTATTTTCTTTCGAATGCTTCGTTTTTATTTAGTTTGCAGTAATTTACTAGTTATCCTAACTTCAATGGCCGGTAGTGTACGTACAAAAAATCTCACTTTCCTATCTTTAATAGCTTTCGTGCCAAATTCCTCCATCATACTAATGGCACACCCATTATTTGAGCCAACTTACCCAATGAAAATTTTAGAAAATTAACGAATTTACAAGTAAATCATTATCAAAAATAATCGAATTAGGCACAAACCTCGTACAGCACAGTATTTGATACCACTCCTGAATAGTAAATTAAGGCACAATAGTTATACTTCATCAGTCTCTATTGATCGAGGGAAAAGTGAAATTTACGTGTTGATTATTATCCAAATAATCAAAACTGTCTATCGCTACCGCCGAAATGCTGAAAACTTTCTTAATGGGTGTTCCAACAGAAGGCAAATGTCTTGTAATCTAGAGAGATCAATCCGAAGTTAGTTAGCAGTGGGGTGCCAGAGGCAGGGGTTCGCGAAAGACCTGGCACCATACACCTTTGATTGACGGTTGCGTTTCCCTACCCGTCCGAAACACACTTCGATCACTTACACAATTATTACTAGGGCAAAGATTAACATTATACAACTAAGCTTTGGATTTAAGATTTAAATCGATCGTATGTACTCGAACATTAAAATTGTTTCTCTTAAATTTCAGATAATTTATCGTTAAACGAACGTCAAAACAATCAGAAAAACATCAGTTCCCCTCCGACGGCGCAGAATATGCCCGTGGATCGCATAGAGAGACCAGATCGTCCGGAAAGAGAAAGGGTGGAAAGTCCTCCGGGAAGTTATGGGCAGAGCGTCCGAGACCAGCCACCACCCGATACTAAACCGTGGGGTTACTCAGGCATCGACCTCATAAATAGCGGGGCCGCCTTTTGGCAAAATTATTCAGGTTAGTGCTTCGTGCAGGACCTATAATTACTTATTTTAAATCTTAATAGCGGACCCATCTTTAAACGAACACTAGAGAACATAGTAATTTTAATAGTAGGTATACGAAATATATACTACGGTTCCATACTGATACGTAAAGAATTTTGATAAGCAGCTAAAGGTAGTGGTATAGTTCTTTAAGTCTAAGTCTATCTTTTTGTACGTGCAATAAAACTTGCATCTTACATACTATCTTATAAATGTAGTAGCATATCGTGTGTGAGATACAAGATCACAAAGCTTACTGAAAGTATCAAGAACACAGAGAAAATACTTGTTAAAGAAGTAAGAGCGAAATTGTGGAAAGATTTTAGCGATGGAATATATAGAGAAAGCTGCAACAGGTAGCGAATTACCGTAACACTAAGAAGATAAAAAAAAACTCAATTAGAAACCTAAAACGTAAAGAAAGAACAATAATTTCAAGAGAAAATAACTAGATGGAGATAGTATATTGCGAAACCATTCAACATGGAAGGGAAGAATGAAAACAGACGCAATTAAATTGCAAATGAAGACCAAGAAAAGAGAGCTTTGATAAAAGTACAGCAATAAAAAGTTGCCAAGCACACTTAGAAAAAATCGTTAATAAATATGTATTAATTCAAATAAATTATTGCATTAAATAGTGGTTTAACAAGTACATTTTTCATTGAGGAGAAGTATATCTTTTACTGTACACCGATATTAGTCGGAAAGTAAAACTTCGTTATTGGAATAGTAAAGCATATTTGGTCGAATAATTACGAATAATTAATACTCAAATAAACTTCTGGTTGATTATAAAAAACGAAAATATTTAAAATTAATAAAGCATATCCCCATCTAAAATTACAGTTATTAAAAATTAACCAAAATCCAATCAATTCAACAATATTTTGAGGTTATTTAAAGTCAAAGCCATTGCACGCCTCAGTAGCCTCCGGCATTGAGGTCAATTCGGGGGATCAACCGGCCAAAGTGCGATTTTTTTTGATCGGAGAAAAATCCTTTATGAACGACGCTGCGCCTGGCTCTATGAGGCGGCAGTGTGGGACTTCCTAGCATGGCATACTCACTAAAAAGCCTCCCTACACTAGCTGAGTTCTATTCCCCCTGGGACTGCTTGTGGCATTACTTCAGAGGGAAAGCTGTTGTTACAACTATTCCATACATAATTCACTTAGCATTTTAATCTTGCGTCTCAATATTTCATGTCTCTCCTTCTTTCCCATGATATTTTGCGCCATAGTTTCCACCGCTCTCCATTTCTCTTCGTTCTCAAGCTTGCTTGCTACGATGGTAGTTGGTGTTACGTGCCCTGTAGTCCCTTCTGCTTGCTGCGTCTCCGGGACCCACGCCAGGCACTCAAAAAAAGTGTATTCGCCCGTATCAATTCCATTACAGTAGTTGCACTCATCTGTTTCGCTTATTCCAAACCTGCGGAGATATGCCTGGTAGGAGCCATGTCCTCTCAGCAACTGCGTGAGAAAGTAGTTCACCAGACCGTGTTTTCTGTCTACCCACCGCCTTAAATCCTGTATTAGTGTTTCGGTACACACAACTTCTCCGTTATCGCTGTTCCATCTATTCTGCCATTTGTCCAGCATATTGTTGCGGATGGTTTCTTTGCTTATGTCCCTTCGCTGTTCTATGTCGGCCCTGTTTTGCGCCAGTAAGATAATGGGTGGTATTCCAGCTAGCACGCCAAGCGCTACAGATGATGCCGTTCTATATCCTTTTGTAATCCGTATCGCGAGTTTTCGTTGTATACTTTGATATTTCTCGCGATTGGCCCTCTTTCGCATAGCGTCGTTCCAGATAGACGCACCACAGAGCAACTTGGACTGCGCCATAGCACAGAGCAGTTTCCTACTGCACTCGCTCGACCCTCCGACTCTGGGCATTAGACAACCGAGCGACCCAAGCGCCCTGTTCGCTTTTTCCACCGTTGCAGAAATGTGTGTTTCCCACCCCAGGTTTCCATCCAAATGGACACCTAAATATCGAGGCTTTCCTAGCTCTGTATCGATACGTTTCTC
>RXPK01000281.1:1898878-1989809 GCA_004143645.1 Protaetia brevitarsis | reverse complement strand
GAAAAGATGTTTTTTTCTCCCGTGTATCCGCTGGTTGCGGTTATTAACTACTATGTGACAGTTTAAATTTAAAGTAATTACTCTTGCTTGTCATAATTCATCCTAAAAAGCAAACTTCAATTCGCAGAAAAACTTAATATACACGTAAAAAAAGACGCGCAGAACTGCTAGTTTGAACAAAGTTTCGTACTAGAAAAGCAACGAAAAGAATTTAGATGTACAATTATCCTCAAATTCGCTAAAAACAAATTAATCTCATGGCTGTTGCTGATGTAGGTGGGATAAAAAATAAATATAAAAAATAATTTTGCAATTTTCGCAAAATGCACATACTTATTTACTAATTCCATTAAAGTATACAACATGCTCTATAGTAAATGCAGTAAATATAAACATGTGTCTGAATTTTGTATATTTACATCCAAAAATTATGTGTGTGAACAATCGGTTGTCTCTGTTTATACCGATGTTTGTCATGCTATATGAATTGTGTATAATAATAATGTACAGAAGAAGCATTCCACAATTTATTTCTTTCACATTTTATTATTATTATTTCATTTTATTACATTTCTGTTGTTTTGTTTCTTTACCTGCGGGCACGCGTTCCTCTCCGTCTTTGTAAGCTAGCGGTTCGAAAAACCGTAGGAAAATGGAATGAATACATGAATAAATTATGCTTTACATCATCACAAATGGAAAAACACAACAACAATACGATAAGAAAGACTGCGAAAACGATAAACAACAAGGAGGAAACGTACATGTACATGATGGGTGGTATTGGGGAAAACAATATTTACTTTCGTTTTAGAAATAACATATAGGACAAGAAACCGGGGAAGTGTTTTTAAATGTTAATGTCATGGAAGTACATATTTATAAACGAGCTGCCAGTATACATAAAACATGTAAGGAAATGAAGAGGTAACGTGAAAAAGTATGTGAGTTTATCGAGTTTGCCGATCAAAATTTAAAAGGATTCTTATTCCTGTAGGATACATAGATCCAGGTATTTGGTATAGGTTGAAGTTGCGCATAAAATTTGCAATACATTTCGGGGTATTTCTGTGTGTTTATCTATTGGGAAATATCGTTTGGAAACCTTTATAATAAATTTATGCTTATGCAGTATTACATCTACAAGCTTGTACAGTTAAGAAAATATGTATGTGGACAGTTCTCTAATACGTAGGCAACAAAAATTACAGCAAACATTTTGTGATCGTAGAAATTGTAGGCAATAGAATTATTATAGGTGTTACCTTTGTAGCTTTCAGTTGTAGCGGATTTTTTTTTTCTGAAATCATTTATTGTTACGGTTTTTTTTTTTCTTCGCTTACCTCGAATTAGTTCTCCGCTAGTCTTTTCGACAACGTTTGTAATCCTATTCTTCTATTTCCGTCCTCTACCTTCAGAGATGTTCCTACGTCTTGTAATTTCACAACGTAAACATTATCGTTTAATTTTTTGCTTTCAAATTGTGTTTTCTTTCCCCTGTCAGAACGGCCTAGCTAGAATTTGAATCTTTTATTCTCATTTACTTACAGATAGTTTCTTATACTTAAAACGGTCTCAGATTTTTCGTTTAAATTCCTTCAATCCAGTTTTGAGCCAGATTTTTGTTGACGTTTCTTTAGGTAGGTTAGATCTGTTTGATTTGGACATGTCGGTATTATCGATTCCATGCACGATTAGATTGTTCGATTGATCGTTGCTCATTTAAGATCATGTTATCTGTGTTTACATTTTCGACGTTAAGAGGGCACATCTATATCGTCTTATGATTACTTAGCGTGACGTATCTTCCTTCCGCTTCTGTTCCGTCTTGGCACTTGTTTAAGACGCGCTCTTACTAGTAAGCTCCATCTTGGGAATTTTGGATATTCACACACATCTGTGGATCTTATTGGAGTTTGCTTGAGATAATCATTGGCCGTATCTTCGTTTGTGTTTGAAGTGGAACTCCGTGATTATTACGGCGGATGAGCCTGATATTTTGGGATATAATTGGAGAACCACGCGTCTCCAACGCCATTTCTGTATCTTGCTTCTTCTCTTCGTTGAAAAACCTCGTTATTTAACGGTAAGCAAATCTTGCCACTCCTTTTATTTCACTAATGTTGGAGTGTTTGTTGTTTTTAGAGGTCTTCTTAATCCCCCTTAATTTTAGTTTTGGAATCTTCCCATCGTTTTGTGTGAAATTTTGAACCACCCACGTGCGGCTGAGCACTTCTGCGACTTTTTAAGTCCTTCAGAGAACCTACCTCCCTTTGGAATTACACGGACCATCTGGTTTCGGTTATTACCGAGTCAGCCCCGAGGCTACGATCTGTCTGTCCGAATAGGAGAGGATCTCTACGCCCCACTAACAGCTGATCGGGGGCAAAGCTAAGTTGTAAGTTTCCTTTTTATTATTATTTATCTTTTTCGTGTATAAAATGTTCAATAGTAGATAACCACCCCTGATCATTTGTTTTTTTTTTTTTGTTTTCTCACACGATACAGTAAATTATATATGTTATATCAAGGATCGGAGGGTGCTACATGTTGCTAATTCAGTAAAATAGTTCAACTTTAGTATTCACCTATCTTTTCATTTATTTAACAAAGTCAAAATAATTATTTAAAACATATCGGCCTGTCATATACAGGGTGATTTATTCACCACTAATGTAATCGAGTCAAATATTTATCTCTATTTTATTTTTTTTTTTTGTAACAGTAACGTTTTCTTGAATTTAAATTAACTCTTAGCGTTAGAATTTTCTTTGTATAACTGTGTGTGAACTGATTGCGTTGGCCAAAGCGTTCGGTGTTCGAGTCCTACCATAGGACTATCTGTTATTTTTACAATATTTTAATTTATATTCATACTCGATAATAACGTTTAATAATACAAAGTATCACATATTTATTTTCTGAATTTTATGTCAAAAACAATATTTTATTTCCTGAATTTTATGTCAAGGTTAACAACATTTTCCTCCTTTATCTTTTTGTTAAGTTTATTAATAAAATTTTAACTGTTTGTCAGTAAATCCATTCTTTTATTTTTTTGTTGTATGAGTTTTGCAAACTGCTTTACCCCTCGATTTTCAATTACACCGTGGATTCCTGCTTATCTTGGGGGCATGACAGGGTAAGTAATCCTAAGCAGGTGGCGCCGAAATTTTTATCCATCTTGGGTTTGTGTTTCTATCAACCCACTCCCTCGCCGACGAGCTGGCTGGCACCCTGCATGATTGTCATCCCACTTATTCGAAGGTTTGTAAAGCGGAAGTGCATCACAGTGCATAATTAATTAAACTCACGTATGCGTAGATAAGTGCATATCAAATTCATCACAATAGACACGTGCATATATTTATTTTGAGTTATTATTACTATTATTAATTTTCTAAATTTATTATACATCACCGTTTTCTATGTAAAAGCGATCTTTTTTTGATGAATAATGAATAAACTTATTATTAAAAAAATACGGGGGTATGGGGTACCCCGTCCCCCCGCTATTAGCTTTTTATGAAGATATCTACCTTGAGACCATGTATTATGCTGGAAATTATGTTAAGGATAAAAATTTATTTCTGTTATAGTTCATTTGATTTATATCAATAGACAAGTTTATTAATTTTGAAATTTATTATTATTTTTCTATTTTTACAATTATTAATTTTCTAAATTTGTATACATCATCGTATTCTATGTAAAATCGGCCTTCTTTTGATGAATAAGAAAAAGAAAAATGCTAAAAAAATGGGGGTACGGGGTATCCCGTCCCCCGTTATTCACTTTTTGCGAATACGGACGACGCCACCCTTAGGGCCATGCAATATGCCGCAAATTATGTTAAGAAGAAAATTTAATATCTGTTACAATTTAGGAAATATTTGCAAAAATTGAAAAATCGTCCAAACTTTGGAGGGCGCTGTACCCCAAAATCGTGCGGATACGCCGATAAAAAAAAATATACGTGTCTCTTATTTTAAGGTACTCTCTTCGATCTAGTTAAGTTTCATCGAAATCGGAGGGGGACACCCGCGCTGCTTCCCTTTGATAGTAACCTATTTACGTCAGTTGCTATGCTGTTTAATGGTGTACCATACGCGTAGTGATTATTATTATTATTACCCCATTATTACATTACTTATTTTTCCCTCTATTAAATTCACAGATACGAAATCGATTTTGTTCGGCAACGTGTGTCGAAATTTCCATACCTCATGCATACACAACGAAGCAGCAGCATTATACACACCGGCGACGTAATAAAATATTGACAACTCTTCCGCTGTAGTTCCGTGCAGGGCCCGGGACAATGTTCTCCCAAAACAGCTCTGCTCAATAATGCACTTCGCATTTTTTTCCTGTTTTCTGTACGGCTTTTCAATTAATATCGACCATCGACCGCGACGCGTTCGCCCGCTAATGTTTACGGTTTGCATATTTCACGCTACAACCCCAAACAAAACCGGTCCCACCGTTTTTTAAAAACCCCCGGGTATCGATACGATCAGCATTCGACAATATGTTACCGGGCAGATATACATCTGAACGCCGAATTCACGGATAATCCGGTGATTTTGTGATTTATTTATTTCGAATGAAGGGCGTATGTAGACGATAACGCTGAAGGGTGAAATGATGAAGTTTCTGTGGGCATTCAAATTTAAAAATTAAAATAATACTCAATACAGGGTATTTCAATTGAAACGAGCCACTATAATATAAATAACTCTTTACCTGCTGTGATTTATATAAAATTCCGAAACCTGTTAATTGTCAAGATTTACAATTAATTTGTTATTGTAAAAGCTCCAGCTACGGCGTATTATAAGATTTTCCAGTAAAATCTGGAGAGAGAGATTAATTTTTAATTTGTAATTATTAATAAATAATAGGCAGACATATAAAGTTGGTATAATTTACTAGTATGTAAAGGCAGGCGTTGGAGTTTTTCTTTCTTGTAAAGGGGGCGGTAGTCCATAAAAGGTTGGGAACCTATGAGTTAGATTAACCAACGTAAGTGTTATATTTGTGAGAAAACAATTTTATTTGTGTATTTTATTACTATTCAAGATGTATTTCAATGGTGTTTTAAAATGACTGGTTACTATAAATTAATAAATAATAATATATAAAAATATGTACGGTTTTAACTAATAGTTAATTGAAATAAATGATTAAAAAGTACTCATTGTTTGATTTCCAAAACTAACATTTACCAGCTAAGTAAAATTTAGCATGTACCAAAATCGTCCTCTTTTTTATAAATCCTTAAGCTGGTTTTACACTTGTCAATATTTTCATCAATTTCTAGACTTTAAAATTGATCAATTTGTAGTTCTTAAACTAGAACTTGTTGCCCGTTTTATACTTGTCAATAAATATTAGGATCTTCATCATTATATTTGTCAATTAATAGAACTTGAAATCGGGAATATTAGAATCGGTTAGTTTCTTTTGTAACGTTCGGGGTGGTAGCGCTCTGTCACAACAGGGATATTATTGCTTCTTGGAGTGATGTTGCATATTTAAAACAAAGGCGGGAAAGGTTTGAGGTTAAGCATTCTCTGTCTCGAAGATTTATGGTGGATTTCTTGATCAGAGAAACACATACACATCTGTATTGGTACAACCTGTGGTATAAATGCTATAAATTTGGAAATCTCAAAGTGACAATTAATTTTGCTTTGGCAGGTATTGCACTTCTTAAAAAAGTATCCTCTTTTGATATTGCGTTCTCAATTAAAGTTAAACACTTGGTGAAAGTGTTACTGTTTATTGTTTAAGTTTATTTTGTGCAATTTAACCATTACATACATTGTCGAAATTTTTTATCTTGTACATTGTACAATGGTCAAAGTTAAAAAAATATACATACACATATACATATAAATAATAAAGATTAAAAATATCACGCAAAGAATTCAGTATATAACAAACAAAATAATTATAATATAATAAACATAAAGAAAGACTAACAAAATAGAAGTAAAAGCAAAAATCAAGAATTTAAAAAAAACTGGACGCTTATATTATTCGGCCACTTTGTAGGTTCGAACAGAACTTCTTCTTCCACAGTTGGCGGAAAAACCTATTTTAAATGCAGTGTAGCTTTCCCCAGAATAATAGTCCTTTTTGATAAATGTTTCAATCACAATGTCTTTTGTATCAATTTGTTTTCTAAAATTGTTTTTAGCTGTGGGTCGGATAAATCTATTCGAAAGCGGTCGACAATACAACATGTTCTGCGAGTCTTTGTAAAAGCAACATTTTCATTGCTGTTTCCCACAATTTTAGGTGATTTAAATTTTTTGCATTGCTTGTCATTATCCTGAACCCTATTGTGTAGTCCTTGGTCCGAATTAGAAGCTGATGTAATGGTGTTATTGCAGCTGGTATTTGATCCTTCTACATTTAACGTTTGAGAAACGATAGGGTTCTTTATAGTTGTGCTCGGGTTTACGCGTTTTTTTTTTTCCTGCCAAATTGAGACGTTTGATTTTCAATACACAATTAGCGTGATAGTTGTTTTTACACTTGTCACAAGATACAAAGGTTTTTGTGGTAGCTGAGCACTTAGCACACGTAATTTCATTAGACTGCCTTGTTACACGACCCGCCATATTCGTCCCGTATTATGTATATGTATACTGTTCATTCTCAAGAAACACTGAAATTGTTCTGGATCTCTGTTTAATTCATCTGTGACTAAGTTCAAATTCCCCTTTTTGGGAATTAGCCATGGTCTGACCCACCACCGTCTTGTACTTAGACAGTATTTCTTGTCATCTTCTTGATATAACTTTTTCATTTTCTACAAGGGCTTTTATACAAAACAAAAAATATATGTACAATTTAGATACTTTTTCAGAAGAATCAAATAATAACTGCCAATAATTTTTTAAATATACAAATAGTAAATATCGAAACTAAAACAGGTGGGTACAAAATAAACAACTGTATGTAACTAAAATATATATACATGACAGAAGTATAACCAACCACAATTGCACATAGTACCTTGGTAACCAGGTTATAACATTAATCTGAGTCAATATTTCACGAGTACCATTACGGAAATTCTACAGAATTGAGATAATTTGATGCAAAAATAGAACATGTTCTAAGTATGTTGAGTTCTACAACTTGACCAAGTTCTTGAAATCAATCAATTTCTTGACAGATGTAAACAGGTGGATATCATCTTAAATTTGAACTTCAGAGCTTAAACTAGCAAATTGAACTTAAAATCGAACTAGAAGTTGATTAAGTGTAAAACCATTATTGACAATCAAGTACCCCTAGTCCTGTTATTGATCTTAGAAATTGACAGTGTAAAACCAGCTTTACATTTACCAACTCATGTCGGTAAATCCTAAGATTTATTGGTAAAACCTAAGATTAACTAAGTATACGGGCTTTTACAGTAACAAATTAACTAAATATTTCAGAGCAGGACTTATGTGAGTCATTATCAACGGGATTAATAAACAATTACGATTTTTTTTAATTATAATTATTGCCACTACTTATAATGATCTTTTTATATTTACAGTTATTTTTTTTACTGTAGTTAGTTCTCTGTTAACTTAATATTTCTATCTTATTGTACCTATATTCGGTTGGTACAGCAATACTGATTTGATGTTTTCTAATGGTCCTGATGATGTAAATTGAACTTTAGACGAAACCGGTCACGTGTTAATTGAATAATTTGTGAGAAACTAGACCATGGATTAATTTCCTTTATTTACTATAATATCATACTTACACAGAGCTACACTTACTATATGGCTTATTAATTTTCAATAACTTATTCTTCACAGCAAAATAAACAATTTCAGTTTCCGTGGGCACCATAGAATTGCATATCAAGCAACTTTTAATGACATAGCTGACGATTTAAAGTCATTCATAAATACTTGTTGTTGTTGTCACTTTATTGTGACTAGTTTCCTTATTATTAGCAAAATTCATTTAAAGAGATAGACAATAATTATTAGATATTAACAAGCTGTGAGTGCTATTACATGTTAACAAATGAACTTAACTTTCTTGTAAATTATTTGAAATAAAACACTACAAATAAAGCAACCATTTCTATACCAAAGCTTTTGTTATACTTTACATGAATACCTACAGATAAATTTACAATGCGTTTACTTTAATACAATATATAATTTAATGACTTTGTTTGAATATAATTTAAAAAGATTTTCAAAGCAAATGCTATCATATAACGTGAACAATGTGTTCGTTTGGTTACTGTGTAATAAATAAACATGGCTAATTAAGGAGTATGTTGCTCACAATTAAATGAAAAAAGGAAACTAATCACAATAAATACTTCAGTAATTATTACAAATGAATGCAAGAAGAGATGACGCATCATTTTGAAACATGCTGTACAGAGTATTGAAATAATTGGCTTAACGGTAGGAACGTTGGCATATTTCTGCCGGTTTTATGAAATAAGTGGGAATATTTCAAAAACTATCAGAAATAGGTACCCTAAACCTTAATATTAATCGATGTAGAATTTTGCGTTGTATTCAATGCTGCATTGAAAAATACCACGTTTCATTTAAAAAAGAGTTTTTTTTTTGACTTTAGAGATATCCATATTGGACATGAGTTTCTGAGCACCCTGTATAGGATATAATAATTCGACATAAGTCAACTTGAACATCAAATCACACACATACATCACACATCCGACACAGGGGAGTCCAATTTAATCGAGTATTGCAAATTTTATAAGCGCCGTGCGCCTATCTATAGGCAAGATAGGGTGCGCAGCCCCCTCGAAAGGGACGCTAATTGGGATTCTTACGAAATTATTAACAAGAAGCGAGGAGAAGGGGAACGAAACGCGGGCATGGACGCTTCCGGAGAGATCATCAGCGCTAGATCTAATCTGTATAATTGTAAACGCGTCAGAGGAACCCGAAACGCAACTGAAACGTAATAATTCAATAATCCGGGACTCACGTTTCATTGGATGAAGTTCAGATTGATCTATGGCCGCCTCAGCACTGGATTTGTCGTCGTAAGGTGAAGATCGAAGTGGGGCCGGAAACGCGTGGGGCGGACCATTCTTTGTGGCAGAGAGTGGTCCTGGTATTGCGACCATCTGTATGATTAACATTGGGAGCCAACACTGGAAAAAATATATAGAAATATATAATAAAAATTGTAGTGTATGTACACTTCTCACAGGAAAAATCGGGACACAGCAATCTGATTTAAAATTCTTGGTGTACAATGCAGCTTTCAAGGATAATGCACTTATCAAAGCCATAAATCACTTTTTTTGTGTGTATTTCTTGCGATCAAAGGTGAAGACTAAAAATTTAAACAGAAATATAAATATATATAGAGAAAAAGGTTCATACATTAAATAAACACATTGGAATTTCGGTGGCGGTGTTTCCTTAGAAATACCGAATACGGAAATATTAATGCAAAAAAAATACACTACAACTAAAAGGCCTCTTGAGTAGACGGCACCATTTAGAAATACACATGTATGTATTTAATTGGTTTGATGTTATGTAGAGGTAGTTCTTTTTTAAAAAAAAAACATATGGCGATGGATTTTAAAATTATATTACTTATTACTATGATGTTAGTTGCTTAGTTTGATTTATGCCCGCAAGTAATACTTTAGCAATAGACAATATGTCAATCAGCCTCCTGTGAGTTTTTGAACAATGTGATTTTCACATTGATTAATTACAGTATTATTGATGTATTCATTATTGTTGTTGTTTAGTATTCTTAAATATTTTATTACTACAAAATATTTTTCTATGTATTAAAAAATTATTATTAAAAATAATTTAAGATTATTTACAACATTTTTAAAGCAATTAATTTCGCAAAGAAATTATTTATTTTATTAACGCTCCGTATATGTATTTTCAAGAAATATATCTTAACTATCGCTTCTGTAATCCAATGTCGTTCTATTTTATTGAAATATAGCTAACACTTTTGGTCTGTAACACAGCTTTAGGCAGTAGCAATGAAAAATTATTAAATGTATCAAACTCAAAATAAATATTTTAGCACTAACTGAGATTGACAAACAATATGCTTTCTTACAATGTTTTTTATGTATTATAAATTCAATAATATTGTAAATAATTGTTAATAAACCTGTGCTACATAAAGACAGTTTGTAAAGAGACTAAAGTGTTGGCCATATTTCAAGAAAATAGATCAACGACGTCAGATTACACAGGCGATAGCTAAGATATATTTCCTGAAATACTACACGGAGGGTTTAATAAAATAATAATTTCTTGTAACTTAATGCTTTAAGAATGTTATAAATAACTTAAACCGGGTTTGTATTTTTTTAGATAGAAGAAAACTTTATAGTATACAATATTTAAGATACTAAACAACAATAGTAATTAATACATCAATGTGTAGTCAATAAATCTGTGAAAATCACATTATCCCAAACTGAGGAAACTGACTGACAATTGTCTATTGTAAACTAACTCGTGAGCATAAATCGAACTAAGTAACTAATATCAAAGCAGCACTAACAAGTAACATTAATATTTAATAATAAAATTCCATCACCATGTTTCTTAAAAAAGAATTATCTCTACATAACATCAAACAAGTTAAATACATATATATTTCTAAATGAAACCGTCTATTCAAGCGTTCTTTTTGTTGTTATGTATTTTTTTCATTGGTATTTCTAAAGAAAACGCCACCACCGACACTCCGATTTGTTTATTCTATACATAAACCTTTTCTCTCTTATATTTTATTTTCTCTTTAAATTTCTAGTCGTTACCTTGATCGCAGTAATATACAATAATAAGTGATTTATGGCATGATAAGTGAATACGTCCTCCGAAAGTTGCATTTACAACCAAGAAATTTTAAAACTCTGGATTGCTGGTGTCCCGATTTTTCCTGTGAGAAGTGTACGTCTTCACAATATGCACGACGCAATTCCAACTCACAAGAGCCTGAATAGGTAATTGTTAATATTATATAAATGTAGGATAATGGTTAATGGTGGATTAATGAAAGGGTCAAATATTTCTTTAAATACTCGCAGCGTTAGATATAATCTGAGGCCTCGAAATAAAGATGCTAATTAGTGTAGGTTTATACGATAATTTCTTTAGATCTTAACAAATTTGTCTTCATTTCCTACAAATGCGGCAATGATGTAATAATGCATGTATATTCGTTTACTTATTATTGGTGTAACTGTGTAATTTTTATTTGTACATTTGGAAACTCTTTTGTAGTTTACAATATTATATTTCTGTATCTACACTTGTCGAAGGGAAAATCGGTACACAACGATATTTTTAAAATTATAAATTATATTTATGCGAACTGGGTTGAGTGGTATTCCTTCTAGACTGTGTGGGTACTTTGGTTTCATTCCTCTATATTGTTTTTTACCAAGTTAATCCATTCCTTATCCGTAATTGCAAATAAATGTAATAACTATTTTTTTGTTTTAGGTACTGATATTACAAGAATTGTATGCTCTTTATATTCGAGATGATACACCATAGTACAGAAGATTTTTTGGTTTGTACCATTAGTTCTAACTACATATTTTTATTATTTGACAAGTACTTATCAAAGTTATGAGCTATAATTATAATTTCAGATCAAATTGTAAATGCAGGAAACCTATCAAATAAAAAAAAACTTTAAATTTCAATTTAAAATTAAACGCTTATAGCTTATAAAAGCGTTTTGTTGTACTCCACCATATAGGAAAAATATGCTTTATGAAACTTCCGTTTTAACATACTAATAACAGTTAAGTTGTTATCTTTATCATGTTTTTTTTTTTCATTAACGTTACTTTTTCATGTGCTATTGTGTCATATTTCAAATAAAGATTATTCATATTATTATCCCTGTCGGTGTTAGCTACGCTATTGTAACTTGTGTCAACTATAGTGAATTTTGTAGTAAGGTATTTTAAAATGGGTTACCAGGGATACAGTTTTGCGTATTTTTGTCAACTTTAATAAATATTTCTAACGGCATGTTCAAGAACGATATGCAAATAACATTTTATTTATGTGTTAGTAGATGTTTGAAAAAAAAACATTAGGCTTCTTCGTGAGTTGAGGAGTCACAAAACTCAAATGCGCCGTAAGGGGGCGATTAACCTAGACAAGAAAACGTTAAAAGATATAACCGAGAGAAATAAAATTTATGGTTTGACAAGTAGGGGTATCTGGTGGTAAGTGGGGAAACATGTTAATTAAACTGATGTTGCGAAGATGGTGCGATGGAATATTCGACATACTATAGATGTCACTGCTAGGCTTATTTTACAAAAGTGAACGACCAAACAAATATTAAACGTGACCTTACGTGGGTGGTTAAGCGTAAGTGGTATTTTTCGTTACACCAATCCGCAAAAAAATTAGATAGGTAACTGGAGAGTCGGTGAGAGACGGATGAAAATCGTTTGCAGCGAATAGATAGAGCATTAATAAATGAATTGTCATTTCGCAAAATTGTTATTACAGGATGGGGCAGAATAAGTAACAGTTGAAGTGTACTAAACAAAAACCGAAACACAAATATGGGCTCAATGGATTAATATTCGTTTTATAAAGAAATTAAAACATATTTTTTGCGTTCAAGCGAAGTTACACACGCAATATTTGCTTTTATTTATTTTGCGAAATGCCTACTTTCTTCTTAGTGCACATTATATCTTATTTACCGCTGTTGATTCACTTGCAGTAAAATATCTTTGCCTTTAGTGGAGATACAAAATGATCTTTATGTTTGTTTGATATATATACATTTGGATGTTCTTTTTTAATTCATGTCAATATATTTGCAGATAACAGCGCAAGAATATTATTCTGACAAAAAAAAATGGAAAAAAAATATCGGAAAATAATAAGAGCGTGTCCATGAAATCTAGTACCAAGGGCAGGACCCTACTAGAGGTACCAAGAGGTAATTAAACGTAATATGTATTTTATTAAATAAATTTTAAGTAAAACTGTTACATTAAGGAGGGAGACAACAAACTGGTGTGCGAGGATTATTAGAAGAAATTTAGGTGAGTTAGTTTAAACTTACCAATGTTTCATTATTAAAAAAAAAATCATCCCCTTCCCCACCACGGTAGTAAGAAATAAATTTTATCGTTTAAATATATAATAAGTTTTAATCCTTCTCTTTCATTAGCATTGTAAAGAAATAATTTAAAAAAAGGGCAAAATATAAATACAATATATATGTAGTATTTAATATAATAACAGTTGGCAATTATCAAAGTATCAAATCAATTTAGTGAGCAAGTTGATACACGCTTAAGATCGCTATAAAGCAGATATGTCTAGGGGGAAATGAAAACACAATGCATTTTATTTAATCAATTTGAATTTCGTGGCATAATAATGCTACACTCCCCTTTGTGACTAGTTGGCACGGTCGGAGCTAAAGTAAAAATAGATGTCGCTGGACGCACATCCCCTTTCCAGATCGCTTCGGTTTCGCACATTCGCGCCATTTCCGTTGTTATTCCTAAACATTACGTCATTGTGTCAAATTAGTGGAGTGATCCGAATTCCGTGTAATAGAGAAGATAAAAAATTCAATTGTTATTAGTGCTAAAGACAGAGTAAAAGTATGTATATTTTATATATTTACTTTTAAAGAACTCTTGTAAATAACTAATATACCTGAGTTATTATAATTATTCATAGATATCTCTTTCATTTAATAAAATTAATTCACTTTAAGGTTACAGATGCACTAAGGGGTTAGCCGGCATATGGATAATCGCCCGTCCGATTAATTGTAGAGACGGTTACATGTGGGTATAAACGGGACTGCGGTGTTCCAAGCGCCGGGTTCAATTTACGAACAGCCCTATCTCGAAATAATAACGAATAAAGAAGTTTAGAAGAATAGTGATAGTGAATGTAATACTTTTTCTCATTATTATGTATTTATTTGATCGATGATATAAATATCTAAATAAATGTGTTTAATTGTCCATATTTTCTCTCTGTCCGCAATTCCTCTCGAATTACTTTACCCTATCAAAAAATATTTTCTTCACTCCAATAAATAAACTTTTAAGTCAATATATACGATTGCACTATATCTACAAAGTCGAGATTTTAAATCAATGCAGACATTTTTTAAATCAATGCAGGAATGTTTTTCATACAAAGTGGTTGTTTTCTTCAACAAATCCGAAACAAATATTGCCTAAAAAATATATTTCTTTGAATCAAAAGATCAAAATTCCATTCTACAGAACAGAAATTCTTCAAAGTTAATAAAAGTTTTGATTGGTTGTGGAATTGGTAATAATAAATTAAATGTTCTATCCAATCAATTATTTATTTTAAATTTCGCTGTGTCTACCGGTTTCGGCCTTTTGCCATCATCTGGACACACAGTACGTCTAAGAGGAATCAGGTGCTACGTCATATGAATTTGTATTGTTATACATTAATGATTAAAATTCTAAATAACATAAAATATAGACAATGTACAAGTAGACTAGAAACACGTTAAAATTAATTAAACGATTGTTTAAAAATTATATGGTCAGCCTGAAATGGACTAGGTAAATTTAGTATTCGGTTTTGTACAATGTTTAAAGTGAATATTTTTTGTTGTGTTTGAGTGTGTGTGCATTTTGTGTATGTGAATGTTTTAAATGTATGTGTGTGTGTTTGTTGTTAGTGCGTGTATTTGTTAAAAGATGAATATGATTTTGAGTATTTAATTGTAATAAGTAGAATAATCTAATGAGAAGAATGGATGGATATTAATATATTGTTGTATGACGAACCTAAACATTAAATGATAGTTTTGTTTGCACATGTAGGTGTGTTTTAGTGTTTGTTTAAATACATACACAATAAATGAAGATAGGTGGCGTACTATATTCTAATTGTTCGTTTAATAATATTACATTATTGTTTTCCTTATATTTTTCTATGGTGTATGGTTCAAGTAATTTTAATTTTAGACTTTTATCACAAGGATATATTAATTTTATATTTTTTTCCTCATTGCCCGTATGTCCATTGTTGACCAAATGCTGATAGAAATTGGATTTTGCTTGCTTTCTGTGCTCGTTAATTCTTATTTCTAATCTTCTTCCTGTTTCTCCAATATATATCGCGTTGCAATTATCGCATTTTATAGTGTAAACACCGTTCTTTTGTAGTATGTTTGTATTTCTATTTTGTATTATGTTTATTATGTTGTTATTAGATTTAAATGTGGGTATTATGTTGTACGGTTTAAAAAAAATTGTTAATTTATTAGAAATATTATTGTATGTGAATGATCTGTGAAGTTTATTATTGTTTTCGTTGTTATTGTGGTTTTGTGATAGGGGATCTTTCTTTATTTTATATTTATTATTTAGCTTTTCTATTGTGTGTAATGGGAAACCTTTTTCATTAGCTATTTGTCTGTGTACAAAAACTTAATCCAATTTTAATGTTTATTTTGTCTAAAAGATTACGTACAATTATTACCGACATGTAGGTACCTGTAAGAGCTCATAGCTCTCTTAATGAGTAAAAAAAATCCTTAATAAATATAGAAATACCTGTAAAAAAGCAGCACTGTCAGTCTCCTTCAAGGCCTCTATGCAGAATTGAAGCAGCGCCGTAGTATGCTGCAACCTAGTCGTACACGTCCCCACCTGGTCCTTCAACGCACGTATTCGCATCTCCTTGTCCTGCCGGATGCACTCCATGAGCTGGGCCCGCCTCGCGTGAATCGCCGCTATCAGATTCTCACACTGGGCCGTGACGATGCTCTCGAACTCCTCGCAATTCTCCTGCGGACAAAATCGGAGATATCATGCCCTCGATAAACCCACCCCACGATACGGAATACGGGATAATAGGAGGATAGAACCGACATTTCTCCCCCGTTTATTACAAACAACGGGAGTTCGCCCGACAACAACCCTCGGTATATTAATAACAGCCCGCGGTGGAATGTGCCGAAGCTGAAAGTGCGCGGGTTCAGTTGTGGAGTTCGAAGTCAGATATCGCCCGAAGCCAGCCGTAACGGCTCACCCCCGTCGTCTTGTTTACCCTTTCGATTCCTTCGATCTCGTTGCGAGTAAATATTAGATTTTAAAATTGCTATATGTCGTCGTTGCAGAGAGATGATTCCGTTCGGAAGTCTTCTGGGTATCGAGGAACGATTTACTGGTGGAAAATCCACGTAAGACGGATGGGGATGTTGAGAAAAAAATGAAGGAAAAATGAGTGAAGGGGAAGAATAAGACATAAAGGCAACGAGAAACGATTTTGAATCGCCGTATATAGGTAGAGATTGGAATGTAATCTCATACGAAGGGATGCAAATTTGTTTTCTTTTGGAGCGATGAAAATACTGCAGATATGGGAAAGACTTTTTTTTCTCAATTATTATATGCTACATAAAAAAATATAAAACCCAATCTTTTAACTATTCTAATACAATTTGTTGCACAACAAATTACACCGTCTCTTAGTCATTTTGGACATAAATAATATTTATTAATCCATTTTGATCAACATATAGGGTGATTCACGGAACCCGTTCATTAAATCAATTAAATTAAACATCATTAGTAGAGACCGAATTATATGCAAAGTGCATTTTGCGTTTGTTTTCAAGTTACAAGCTGTTAAAGCTAAAAGGATTTTAATACACAAAATGACATTCAAAAATATAAGATATATATTAATTCTGCATAAGGTGTTCATCTCAGTGTTATTCTCAGTGATAAATTAAATTACCATTTTTAGTTTATATTTTTATCTTTTGGGCAGCACAATCCTCTGCCCTAAACTTTTTTTCTTTTTCGTTTACTTTGACAGCTTAGTGTCTCCAACAATATGTATTCCTTATCTGTTATACCTGTATTTTTTAGTGTAACCTTTACTTAACTTTGTCCACAAAATTTGTAATTTTTCATGACAATAAAGCACATTATTAAATCTTTGGAATTCCTATATAGTATGGGTTAGATAGACGTTTGATTGCAGGGTTCTCGATAATGCTGTTTTCCGCTGTACACTAGCGACACTTTCTAATTGTACGACCTACAGCATAAAACAGAGCCTAAATGTGTAGCATGGGTAGTAGACGACTTATGCATTCACTGCCGTCTTCGAAATATGTAAAACACAGATGTGCGGTCTCGGTTTTTTTTTGTAGTAAATCTACTTTAAAATGTAAGGAAGAATGCAGTAAATAAAACATAGAAAAAAACATTGATCTTATAAATAGAGAGAATTAAATACATCAAAGGCGCATACTTATGCCTCCGACCTACCTCGGTTAGCACAATTCGAATTTTTTCATTTACTTACCTTAAATATAATATTGTATACAAACAGATAGTTTTGTTTCTTTACAAATCCCTACAGCTTTACCAAATATGTTTGTGTTTTTAATCCAATGTATTCACAATGATTGTTTTCCTAACTATTTTTAATTCGCCCGGCTGCCTTTTCGATATTAACATATATGAATAATATATATTTATATAAACTAATCATTAATTACTAATTTAAACCTGCATTTAGTAATTTATAGCTATCACTACTGTTCAATTTAGCACTAATTCAAATTTTGTATTTACTTTTGAAAAAATAATTGTGAGACTTTTAGCGGTAAAATCTTTGAAACTAGGAATTTTATAATCGAAATATTATTTTATCTTGCTATTATAATATTAATGGAAACATACCATTACTATAACTATTAAAAATATTTCTGACGAGTGTAGAGCTTTTCCTTCTATATTGATAATCTGATATAAAATATCATGGTTTTGAATGCATCCTCGCCATATCTCCTTTATTATTTAAGTGTTAAAGAAGGAAGCCGGAGCGAGTTAAAAAAAATTGATATGAATCATCATGACATTAATTATATTAAAAAATTAAGCATATTTGGGTACGCTGCAGGGAAAACAAAACATGCATTTCTGTCAATAACGAAATTACTACAAAATTTCTCTGCATTTAATTAAATTAATTGGCCGCAACACCCACTTCACGAAAGTGGAAGTAGTAATCTCTTATTACTATAATTGTTTAATATCTTGCATAGGTGGCTGTCGCAATCTAGTTAATGCATTAACTCAGATTGAATGAAAACACTTTTTTCATTGTGTTCTAAGTAATATTGAAAAAAGTGTTTCATTCATAACGGAGGTGTGCTTTTACTGATTTCAGTATAGCTAAATACTTTAAATGTCTTCATGCGATCCCATTTTGATAGTTTCATTATTATTTGCATACGTATA
Organism: Protaetia brevitarsis; assembly: GCA_004143645.1. Lineage (NCBI taxonomy): Eukaryota > Metazoa > Arthropoda > Insecta > Coleoptera > Scarabaeidae > Protaetia > Protaetia brevitarsis. Next base: position 1,971,484 of record RXPK01000281.1, on the reverse strand, counting down.
AAATGAATAAAAGTAATAAACCCATTGATATTGCTATTTATTGTATAATTAACATGCCTTTGGTTTAGTTCCTAGTCATAGTTCAACTGTAAAATGAAAATACCCTTTTAAAACCATTTAATAACACTACAGCTATTCGAAATTACTTCAACACATCAAATAAATTTTATTCTACGCAAAGATAACAAATACATATAGAGATGCCATTCAACTTTCGCACATATTAATAAATCCAGTCTAAGCTTTTTTAATAGACGACAGAGAGACCGCACATCTGTGTTTACATATTTCGAAGCGGCCAGTTACTGCATAAATCCGTCTTACTATCACCGTTAAAGATATGGGCTCTTTTACCCTGTAGGTGTACATTAGAGTGTCGAGTGTACATCGAATTTGGCTACAATCTATTTTAATAAAATCACAATTCTTGATTTTGATCCTGACGCAGTTTTCTTTTGGTTATAACTAGAACCGGATTATATGCAAAGGCATATATTTTTTTTTTGCATATCTTATTATATCTATATGTAGACGTATCACACAATTGAAGTTATTAGCGCTAATTAGTTATTGCATATATTGCACATTTAGCATTTCTATGCTATTTTACAAAGTGCATATATTGTTTAAGCTTTTCTTATCCTTCTATTAGTAAAATTCCAATCAGATCGACAACCGACAATTCTCAGAACGATAAATCTTTTACATGGTTTCTCTAAACTTTCCAAGAACTGCCGCGTGTTTAATTTCGCCTAGCAGAGGGGTGTGGTAAATACGTTTATTATTATATTCCCAAATAAACTATCATTCTTGAATATTTTGAACGCACAGGATTAATTGGTTACGTTTTAAATACTTGAGACATACAATGGTATAGCGAACAAAATTTCTTTATGATTAAGCCATCTCCTGAACTGGTAAAGGTGGCGACAAATATTTTGTCGAGCTGCAGTAACTGGAAGTTTTTTTACTAAAACTCTTTACAATTGTTTTTTTAAATCTTAACTTGATATAAAATGAATATGTTGTTTAGGTTTCTTGAAAGAAAATACCTGATTGATCAACACGCTAAAACTCCATCACATATTGGAAAATGTGGAAAACTAAAGCGATCCGCATGGTGCAGCAATCTACGTCAATGTGTAGCATCGACTTCACGAATCAGAACAAGAAGAATATACACGGATCTGGTAACGCATAATTTCGTCTAACATAGCATTAGCAAGATTAAAAATGTTAATTTGAATATTTTGCAAAAATATTGCAACAATATACCGACGAAAGTACCTCCTCAAAAATTATGTCACTTCTTGTTAGCCAGCAAACAATAGCAGAAATTCAATAATTGGAGGAATAATTTTATTATATCATGGTAGATAAAGTACGGATAAGTGGCCGTTATATTGCCCATTGTTGAATAGAATTTTCATGAAGATATTGTAGTAATATATTTTAATTTAATGTGAAGAACTTCAAAAACAAATAATGTGACAATGCCCAATTCGTGCAAGAAAGTTTTTCAAATTTCTTTTTACTGGAAGTTACTTGTGAAAAATTTTTTACTATGTTATTTCCGACGCTGCGCCATACCAGAGTACACCGAGTAAGCGACAGAGAGGAGTTACAGCGTCCAAATTTCTAAACCTAACTTCACACAGTACAACACTTCCCCAAAATGGGGTTGTATTGTTTACGTTCGATACACAATTAGTTTACTCTCATCCGTTAATCTATGGATTACTTGTTTTATTTTTATTTTACGTATTTATTAGTTTGAATTATATTTTATTTGTTTTAACATTAATGAACTATTGATATTCTTGTGTAAAAGGTAAAATCGGTGGTTAGCGGCCATAACATTTACATACTTTCTTATTATATTTATATTGTTAGGTTTAGTTGAAATAACTCAAATCATCGTTGAAAGACGCACCAATGGGTATCATGTTGTAGTGTCAGTCACTCTCGCCAAGATAAATTTTGATGCTGACGATGGTCACAGTTTCTTGGGATTTCCGAATGAATCTAATTATACTATGACACGACAAACAATTAAGAAGGTACATGATATAAGAAGAACTATTATCGTAGTGCAGGATTCCTAGTCACATTATATCAATTTATTTTAGATACACATTTAAAGCTAGATTGCTATTTATTGCGAGTAACTAACCTAATTGATTTTATGTTCACTTTTTTAAAATAATGTTGATTTTGGTTTGAACTGCCATTTATACTGGTAAAATTTTATCGCATTTATTCACATTATAGACAAATTCGATATTTAGATAGTCTACGACTGAACTCATCATCCACTTGTGCACCCCGGACAATATTGTTGACAAACGCAGTGCGGGTCGGATGTTAGAAATGAAGTACGGGTAAATAAAAAGAACAATCTTTGTAGTCGCACAGGCACGATATAGTCCATAACTCTGAACCCTAATTAAAAGTTATTGGTATTCGTGTCAGAAATTTGAAAGTCCCTTCCACCCATGCTGTTGCATTTTTATTATTTATTTGAGAGACACAATTATATTATCCTGGAAGAACGGACACTCAAGAAATGATTTTGGATAAATTCTTTAGTGTATTCTGTGACACATACATGATAAAAGCCGCGCAAAATTAAAAAAAAAATTATAGTAGCATTATTCATACCACTTGTTTAGCTCATGGGTTTAATCGTGTAGCCGAAGACATTAGGAATCAATTCCCTTTGATTAGTGATTTAATTAGCAATGTCAAAAAAGTATTTTTAAAAGCACCTTTACGAATCCAATTTTATAAGGAGCGACTTCCCGGTGTTAAGTTGCCTCCTGAACCGATTATTACGAGATGGGGTACATGGTTAGAGGCTGCAATTTTTTTCGCCAATAATTTTGAAGGAATAAAAAATGTACTTCTTGAAAACACTGCTGACTGCATTGCTCTAGAAAACTGTAAAAAGATAGTAACATCAACAGAATTGCTACAAAATCTTTTGTATATTAAGTCACATTATAGCTTTGTTTCAAGTTTCATTCGTAAACTAGAAACGCAAGAGATGTCGTTCTCGAAATCAATCGATATAGTAGACGAATTTGATATGCTATGTAAGAAGGTTAAGGGTATAGGCAATTTTATATACGATAAATTTAAAAAAAGTGATAAATAAAAATGCGGGATATTTGAAATTGAAGAAAGTTAAGAAATTTTTGGAAGGTGAAACAGTAAACGATTTCGACTTTAATTTTAGTTTAGAATGTATTGCAAAGTTAAAAAATGCACCAATTACATCTGTGGATGTTGAAAGAAGCTTTTCTATTTCAAAACATATGTATTCTGATAGAAGACAAAACTTTCTTTTACACAATTTTGAAAAACATTTAATTATAAATTGTTTTAGAAATATGTTGTGAAAAAATTTTGTGCGATAAAGTTAATGTTTAATAAATTTCTGCTCTTATTTATTTTATGTAAAAATTTTGCATATTGTCGCAATTTTTTTTGCATATATGCCCCAGGTTTATGCATGTTTTCTCAAAAATCGATGCATATATTCCAGTTTTTCTTTGCATATAATCCGGTCTCTAATCATTAGAATATCGTTTGGCATTTATTAATAAAATAAAAAAAAATCAACACCCTGTATCTCGAAAACCAAGCGACGTTCAAAAAATTTTTATAGCTTTTCATCGTAACCTTAATACAGACAGAGCTATACAGAAAAAGATTTTGATAAATTTCACTATATTTGCGCAAAAAGGAGTGCGAAAAAAAAGAACGTGGCAAAAGTCCAAGAAACGAACTTAACAAAAGTTCTCCCACTAATTGACGTAACCACCCTTGGAAATGTGAGTGCCGAAGACCTGGAGTGGCGGCAATGGTAATCGAATCCGATGAAATATAAGGTGCAGATTCAATTAGCACGAGAGGCGGTAGTAGGCAGCTACCTAATTTCGATTATTAAATTTCCATTCGAAAAGTGGGATATTCGGCGTGTTAGAACCGAAAAATTCTCCACCTCTCCCGTTTCTTTTCAACTTTAGAACCGATAAAATTCCATTTTTCCCGTGGTGCACGACTCTTGATTAAATTCTCACGATTTATCGCGGGAGCGGGATTAGATCGGCAAGCATCGACCTGACCCCCTCCCCCTCTTGCTCTTCCACTCCCACCCTCGCGGCAACGATGGGGCGATTATATAACTCGCCCGAAGTATCCGGTCAGGGAAGGCGACGACAAAAGAATAACAATGCAACAACATCCGGAGTTTCAGGAAAGCCCCCGGACTATACGGGAATAAAAGAATAAGACTTTTGGGGTTGGGGGAAATCGGATGGGGGGATGGTGTTTGTTCTATACTCACGTTAACTTTGTCGCTCATCCCCTTGAGCCTCTGTATGAACTCCGTGGTGGACCTGGCGCGCTCGGACAACTGCTGTAAATTATGCGACAATTCAGTCTGCAACAAACAAGAGAAGAAAACAGCTATTAGAAGATTTATCGTTATCTCAGTATAAAGCGAAGAATTTCGGGGGACAATGGGGCGAGATTTATAGCTCTACTTAAAAGGGAGTTTAGATTTTTCGCACAAAAAAAAAATGTATAAGCTACCTGAGGACAAAACATAAATAATATTTTCGTTATTTACCGATAAAGCCAGCAAGTGCACTGGCGGACAATGAAACTGATCTAATAAGGTCACAGGTGAATTATAAGCGTTTAGTCACTATTTAACGCAGATGTGTGTAGTCTAATAACATAAACAGGAGCTGAAATAACAAAAAGAAAATTTTAAATTAATTTAAGTTCAGAAGAGATAGCAATTTTTTAGGTTATAAGTCGCTCAAAGCGATTATTATTATTATACACCATTATATAAATATACCTATTATATATCATATAATATTACTTTTATAATATATTAAATTATGTTTTATATAATAATAATAATAATAATAATATATAGTGTCAAAGGCTCTAAGACAGACATGGACATTGTCAATACAATACATCGATAGAATCCTAATATAAAATAAAATATTAAGTAAATATTTAATGTAATAAGCATATTTTTAGGATTGAAATGTTAAATATTATAAAAGTTATAAGCGCTTAGATATTGCTTTAATTTAAATTTGAAGCTCAGGAATACGGTTGCAGTTTGTACAGTTTTTGTAATTTATTACATAGCATTGATTCCTTTATATTCAGGAACTTAATTCGAAGACCGCTGTATTGTGCAGTGGTACATTTTATTATCTTTGCTTCGCGTTGTCATGTTTTTGTAATGTCTGAGTTCTTTTAAAATTATGATATTATTTTTTAAAAACACTCATATTTCATATATGTACAAGGAGGCTAATGGCAGAAATCCAAGTTGTTCAAACAGTAAACGGCAAGAAACAAACGACGACACACCTAACATACAACGAATAATTTTTTTTGTAAGAGAAATACCTTTCTTGCACCAGCCGCTGCACCCAAAAAAAAAAGAACATACCGAAAACGAGACTCCACATACGCAAAATAAAATTGTCGGAGTGAACTTAGACTGACGGTGTTTCTCAAGCATCGAAGTCCGTAATGTGCTGAAGTGAGTTTACTTATTAACATTTTGCAATGATCATGAAATTTTAAATTTTTATCCACTATCAGACCTGGAAATGTAATATTCCGTCTTTCAGGTATGGATCTACCATCCCAAGGTCACTACAAACTACACCGCCCTCTCTGACTGTTAGGAGAATGTTAAAATGCATATCTTGTCACCGTTCAATACTAGGTCGTTATCACTACACCAGTTACTCATGTCATTCACTAATTTTGCGGCTAAACGTGAAGCGTTTTCAGTTGAAGATGACTTTAATATGCAACTAGTATCGTCAGCATATTGTGTACGTACAGTTAGATAACGTTTGCCCTAAATCATTAACATATATAATGAAAAGAGTTGGACCTAGTATTGAACCCTGAGGAATGCCACAATCTAAATTTATGACCGAAGAGTGTGACTCCTGGTTACATTGTGCTATCTCTCCCTTTAACATTTACTACTGCTTTTCTATTATTTAAAAATGAATGAAATAGGTCATAAGCAACACCGTAGATCCCAAATGATTTTAATTTTTCTAGTAGTAACGAATGATTTACGATATCGAAAGCTTTTGACAGGTCAAAGAAAACATAAGTAACCAGACTCTCCTATCAAGCCTCATCACACTGTTTTAACGCATGCTCTTATGGCATAGGATATATTCTTTCCACCACAAAACGAACATGTGAAGTGCGGATTAAGTTTTTGCTTCATTAAATAATCGGTTAACCTTTTGTTGATAATTTTCTCAAACACTTTCGAAAATGCTGATGGCAGCGATATAGGCCTATAATTTTTTGGGTCGCGTTTGTTACCTTTCTTATAAACAGGGATGATTTTGTTTTAATCGATCTAGGTACACGCCCTCACTCAAAGACTAGTTAATTAAATATGTCAGTGGCTGCAGTAAATTGTCGCAAACAAGACCTAACAAAAAGCAGGGTACATCATCGTAACCAGCCGAATGTTTCCTCGCTACCTCCTTGATTATCCGCTCTATTTCGAAACAATCTGCCGATAATAGAAATAGGTTGTGATTCGTGGCACTGGGTATGATCAAGTCACTGTGAATATACGAAAGTTTTGTTATGTTCTTTAAATATTTCTGAGATCGTAGTTGAGCCCCTTACCATATTTCCAGATTTTATCCGTTCTTTTCTAGAATATTTAACATGGAAAACAAATTGGGGCATATATGTGACTCCTTAGAAGTGGCCCACAGCCACTCAAATAGAATCTGAGTATTGAACGGTCTTCGAGTAAAAAAATAAAAAATACAATATTTTTTTTTTAAATGTTTAATTCGCGACTGGGTTGTCTGAACGGAACTTGAAAAAAAGTAAGTATGGAGTTTTTTGGAGGCTATTTCGTGGTTGCTATAAAATTAATTACCAAAATTTTTCGGTTACTCGTGGTACCTTAAATAATTTTACCAGTGAAAGTTATTTTTATTTGAATTTCTGGATAAGACGATCTTCAAAAACAAAATCCGTATGCTGCATTGTGATTGGTTATTGGATTATTTGCCGTATGCGTATGCAATTCGTTCATTATTGATTAATGCCTCGATCATATCGCTGATGGTGTGTCAATGCGGTTTAATTCACAAACAATCGCAAGTTAGTAAATTTGGCGTGTTGATTCTTAAGTTTTGTTTAATTTAAAGCCTCTATTGCCACGATTTTTTATAAAATTGATATACATTTTATACCTTTTGTATAGTGGCTGTAATTGGCGAAAGCTGTTGGGGATGCCAAGGCATGAATTATTATTTTTTTTTAACAGCTTTATCACACGACCTCTGTATAATTACCGGACTCTTTTCACCTGCCACCCGGGATCCTGCGTCGAGGTGCGGCGCGGTCGTCAGGTAAGTTAGGAAATTTGGGTGGGGGGTTGAGATAAGTTTTATTGATTAAATGTAATTCAAAACAAAAGCTTTAATTGTTTATAGTTAAAAGTGAGGTGGTCGCTGGCGTTGTCCGGCGGCGCAGCTCGCGAATACACCGTCGTCCAGTCTCCTGCCTTCGCTTCTTTGGTTGAAGATTAGCAGCCGGCGTTTCTCATCCTGATGGTCTGGTTGGCTTCGTGGGCCCTTAGGACTTGGAGAGACCCCAGTATTGCCTGCTTTTGGATGTTGTAGGTGAGCTGATGAACATGTTTTTGTTCCAGGATTTTCAGTTTCTGTAGATGTTTCGGTAATGATGGGGATATACCTCCCATTGACCCAACAATTATTGGTATGAATATAATTGAATATTCACGATAAGTTAATTTTAATTGGAATATCAGACCTTTATGTTTCATTGCATTTTCTTCTTCTTTTTGTATGACTCTAGTTTTCGCTTGGGCACGACATCTCAATCACATACATTCTCTTCGCTGATAATCTAGATGACGCATGTTCTGGTTTATTGGCTTCAATACGTGTAGTTGTGTGAAAGGGAAAGTTCCAATTAGTTATTTTACATTTATCGTTTGATGTTACTGATTCTATAGTTTTATTTTCATATGGTGGGTGGAGGTGGTCATCTATGTGGTGAGCTTGTTCTAATTATAATGTTTTGGAGCCATGTTGTGGCGCGTGATGTAAATGTTTTGGTGCGTTTTGGGGCATGCAGCTAGTAAAGTATAATGGTCTGCTTCTGATGTTTTGCAGGCTTCTACATTTGGTTTAATAATGTTTATTTTTTTAGTATCGTTTTTTTTGGGTGTGACAGTGTATGAAAAACTCTATCCTGTATGGCAATTATGTATCCTTCAGTTTCAGATCTTAATGACGAAGATCTCAAAAAGCTAAACGACAAAGGTTTTGGAAATTTATGCTCTTATAGAGGTTTAAAGCATTGGCCATGGAGTGGTTTCTGCATATGCACTTCTAACAATGACGTTTGCTGTTTAGTTTTAATTGTCTTGATGATGGTGGTTGGCGTCTGTCTTAATGGATCTTGTAGGTTGGGAGGTCTCCTTAGAAAGTCAATGTTGATGTCTAACTGCTGACATATCCGCTCTGCTCCACTAAATAGGAAAGCACCCTGGCTCGCGTTTTGATGATTTTGCACTATTTTTAGGCATTATTATTATTTATTATTATTGTTGAAATGTCACGGGTTAAAGGTCAGAGAATGAAGTGGTTAGCACATATAAGCAGGATGCCAGAACAACAGACATTCCGGAAGAGTACTGAAAGAAGGGAAAAAAGCAAATAGAGACACCGAAGAATGGATGATTAGATGCAGTGACAGCAGACTTAAAAACTTGGCGTTGCAGAGTACACTGTAAAAAATTACAGTAATTTTGTCATCAGGAATATTACATGTAATAACGTTGTGAATTTACCACAATAAATCATGTAAATTTTGTTTTACTTGTTTTTTTCTGGGATATTTAACATGGAAAAAGAAATTTCGGTAAAATTTATAGCTTTTTCATGCAAGTTTAAGATGTAACAAAAATTCAAAAGGAAAATACAGGAAAAAACATGTACAATTTTGTATTTACTCTCAAAATTTACTTAAAAGTATAAAATTGACATTTTTTTGGGGTATTTAGTGCACTTTAAAAGTAATTTTACTAGTGAACTATTAATTTTGCTGTAAAAATATGAGGATCTTTTATATTTATTTGTTTTTACTTTGAATTTTCGGTAAACTATAGATATCATGGAAAATACGAAATTCATACGCCGCAATATGATTGGTTATTGGATTATTTATCTGTGCGCGTAGGTAATTCTATTCATTTGTCGAACTTATTATTGGCTCAATAATATCATGTACGTCACAAACAATCGTAGGTTTCGCGTAAGCGTGGTTCATTCTTGATCCCTGGTTGAGCGATTCAGTAATGACCTATTAGGTGTATAAAAAGAATTAGGTAAGTTGCTTGTTCTCTTTATAAAAATACATATGAAAATTACTTCAGTGATCGGTAAATATGGAGTTCATATAAATATTACATACGAATTTTACAGTACAATCTTTGAAAAACACATCAGCATGTGAAATTTACTAGATGGTAGAAATTTTACCTTATGAAGCAAATTTACCTGTAAAATTGTAGGCAATTTTGTTACCAACGATTTTACATGTAATTTTACTACAACTTTTTTTACAGTGTAGAACTCAAGTTCACGAAGAAAAATTTTGAAGAAAATAGAGGTAGCAGAGTCACAAAATAATTTAAGCTATTGGCCTTGCGAGAGGAAGGTTTGCGGAAAACATATGCTACTTCAACCACTATTTGATTTAAATAAAATTTTTGTTAGCACCTGGTAAAATATTTCTATACCACTAATTAATTGCATTAACGCCTATTTATTAACGACAAAGAAATCCTTTTATCAGTGCATAACAATACATCTTGTTAAATACCAGTTTTAGTACTAACCAAATTTTATCACACATCTACAATGAATTGTTATGGATTTAATGTCTTAGTCTCTCTAAAATACTTTGAAATAACATCACCACGCATATATACACCGCAGCATCTTTATCTCACATTTACCATCTACTGAATGTTACAATAACCAAATAAGCCAAATTACAGCGCCCTACATCACTTTAGGGTAACACAATAGCAGCCATCGTGGCACAGTAGATGATATTATATTCGGCAGACGACCGTCTGGGCACATAAATTAGACGTATCTTCTCCCTCGACAAAGGGGCCCACCTCGTATCCTCCAGGCTAGAAACTAGACTGGTGGCGGTCTGGTAGGTCTGCATATTCTTAGCGAACGAGGAAGAAACAATGGCCGCGTCGGCTGTGCGGTTAATTATCTCCTCGTGAGATGCGATAAGAATAATTAACTGTTCCGCTTTAGGGGCGGCGGGCGTGTAAATTTCGACGCCCGAATTCGCGCGGACAACAGACACTGCGAAATTGTTGATTGTACGTCGAACAGATGGTTCCGCCAAGAAGCGTGGTGGAATTTATGTTTATGTGGTAACGATAGCAATAAATTTAGTGGATACAAAAGGAAATTATAGATAGATAGTAAAATCTTTGGAAATATTAGGGAATTTATAATTGAAATATTATTTTATCTTGTGGTTATAATATTAATAAAAACATACCATTAATATAACTAGAGACGCGATTATATGCAAAATACATATACTTTATTTTTTGCATATCTTTAATTATAGCCTATATGTAGACGTATTACACTAATTGAAGGTATTTAGCGCTAATTAGTGATTGCATATATTGCATATTTAGGCATTTCTATGCATATTTTTACAAAAGTTGCATATATTGCATATTTAAGCTTTTTCTTATCCTTTCTATTAGTAAAAATTCCTAGTAATTCCTAATGTAGATCGACAACCGACAATTCTCAGAACGATAAATCTTTTACATTGGTTTCTCTAATACTTTTTTCCAAGAACTGCACGTGTTTAATTTCGCCTAGCAGAAGTGATGTGGTAAATACGTTTTATTATTATTAATTCCCAAATAAACTATTCATTCATTGAATATCTTTGAGCGAAACAGCATGTAATTGTGTTATATTTTTAAACACTGTGCGTACATACAATGAGTATAGCCAACAAAATTTCTTTATGGATTAAAAAATACAAACAACAAAATATTTTGTCGAGCCTGCAGTAAACTGGTAAGTTTAATTTTACTAAAAGCTTTACAATTGTTTTTAAATTCTTTAACTTTTGATATAAAATGACAATTGTTGTTGTAGGTGTCTTCTGAGAGAAAATACCTGATTGATCAACACGCTAAAACTCCATCACATATTGGAAAATGTGAAAAACTAAAGCGATCCGCATGTGTGCAGCAATCTATACGTCAGTGTGTAGCATCAACTTCACGAAACTCAGAACAAGAAGAATATAATATGAATCTGTGTAACGTATTAATTTCGTCTAACATACCATTAGCAAGATTAAACAATGTTAATTTGAAATCATTTCTGCAAAAATATTGCAAACATAATATACCTGACGAAAGTACATTACGAAAAAATTATGTCACATCTTGTTACCAGCAAACAATAGCAGAAATTCAACAATTGGTAGGGAATAATTTTATTTATATCATGGTAGATGAAAGTACGGATAAGTGTGGCCGTTATATTTCCCATTTGTTAATACGAATTTTTCATGAAGATATTGTAGGTAAATCATATTTAATTTATTGTAAAGAACTTCAAAAAACAAATAATGTGACAATTGCCCAATTCGTTCAAGAAGGTTTATCAAATTTCTTTTTACCTGGAAGTATACCTTGTGAAAAAATTTTTACTAATGTTGTCCGACGCTGCACCATACATGATAAAAGCCGCGCAAAATTTAAATTTTTTTTATAGTAACATTATTCATACCACTTGTTTAGCTCATCGTGTAGCCGAAGACATTAGGAATCAATTCCCTTTGATTAATGATTTAATTAACATTGTCAAAAAAGTATTTTTAAAAGCACCTTTACAAATCCAATTTTATAAGGAGCGACTTCCCGGTGTTAAGTTGCCTCCTGAACCGATTATTACGAGATGGGGTACATGGTTAGAGGCTGCAATTTTTTTCGCCGATAGCTTTGAAGGAATAAAAAATGTAATTCTTGAAATCACTGTTGACTGCATTGCTCTAGAAAACTGTAAGGTAAATTCAGATAAGTGTGTAGTAAAAATTGCATAGTGCGAAGAAAATGTAACACTGTTCACATAATAAGACATTTTAATAAATTTTACACATAGAAGTACACAATATATGCTCAGTTGAAAGCCTTCAATAGATACACCTTTTATAATTATCAACGGTTTACTAGAAAGAAAAAGAAATTTTAAACACTGTCAATACTACACACTTACCCAGAAAAATGGGGCAAGTATGTAATCGTTCCGCATTTTATATATTAATAGCATTATCCTTCAGTTCGGCCAAGAGTGTAATACTAAACTAATGCCTGTTTAATAAGGTATAATATATTCACAAGATATTCAAGTTATTACACGTTAGGAGATGCGAACTTATGTTTGCAAAACTAGTATAAAGTTTAGTACATTAGTGTTATAACAAGAGGACGTCCGTATTTCAATTTTAAAAATAAATATAGCCAAACTACACACTTGCCCCGGTTACACACTTACCTGACTTTACTTTAAAAAGATAGTAACATCAACAGAATTGCTACAAAACTTTTTGTATATTAAATCAAATTATAGCTTTGTTTCAAGTTCCATTCGTAAATTAGAAACGCAAGGGATGTCGCTCTCGGAATCAGTCGAAATAATAGACGAATTTGATATGCTATGTAAGAAGGTTAAGGGTACAATAGGTAATTCTATATACGATAAATTAAAAAAAAAGTGATAAATAAAAATGCGGGGTATTTGAAATTGAAGAAAGTTAAGAAAATTTTAGAAGGTGAAACAGTAAACGATTTCGACTTTAATTTTAGTTTAGAATGTATTGCAAAGTTAAAAAATGCCCCAATTACATCTGTGGATGTTGAAAGAAGCTTTCCTATTTCGAAACATATGTATTCTGATAGAAGACAAAACTTTCTTTTACACAATTTTGAAAAACATTTAATTATAAATTGTTTTAGAAATATGTTAAAATAAAATTTTGTGTAATAAAGTTAATGTTTAAATTTCTGCTTTTATTTATTTTATGTAAAAATTTTGCATATTGTCGCAATTTTTTACATATATGCCCCAGGTTTATGCATATTTTCTCAAAAATCGATGCTTATACAGTGAAATTCCCCTTCGCGGACACCCCTCTTACACGGACACCTCCCTTAAACGGGCAGTTTCTCATGGTCCCGACCGGCTCTCATATAATTTCCATTGTATTAACTCGTTTCTTGGACGGACATTCTCTTGAAACGGACGCGGACACGGGAAAATGTTCTCTTAAAGCGGACAAAAAAATAAAATAAAAACAAACGCCTTATCTTATTTTTTTATCGAGAGTACTGCTATTGCGTTCCTCAATCGCGCCGCGCGCCAATTTCGCTGGGACTTCCCCGAGTAAACCGGAGATTTACCGACTTTAATCTTTCGGTACAAACGCAGCCTATGTCGCGCATTTCTGCCTGGCGTGAATTAGGGACTTCCCCAAGTTGGTCGGGGATTTACCGTTCTTATTCTTTGGGTGCACGCTTTCGATTGAATCTGCATTCAATATTAGTCTGACGTCTATGCGGAAAAGACACAGTGGGCGACACATTCATTGTAGAAATGGCTCCAAATAGAAAAATTCTCACGCTTAAGCAAAAAATTGAGAAAAAATTGTTGAAGTTTACAATAAAGAGAAATTAAGTGTAAGGAACTTATATTGGTGTATATTAATAAGAAAGCTTGGATGACAGGACAAATTATGACAGAGTGGTTGGAAGACCTAGATTGGAAAATGGCTAAAGAAAAAAGAAACATTTTGTTTTTTTTAGACAATGCGGGATCTCATTCGAAAGACGTTCGCTTAAATAATATAAAAATATTATTTTTACCCCCTAATTGTACATCAGCTTGTCAACCACTTGACCAGGGAATTATAAAGAATTTTAAAACTTATTACCGAAGTCTAATACTCAAACATCTGCTAGTAAACATGCAAACTGCTGGTACAGCTTTTGAGTTAATAAAGAAAATTACACCACTGGATGCAGTTTATTTGGCAAAAACCGCTTGGGACCAAGTAACCAAAGAGACAGTTCAAAATTGCTTCCGCAAAGCAGGATTTAATCATGCAAATATGCACAGTGAAGACCAGTTAACTGAGGCTGATATATCTGGCCTAGAAGATAATTTGCCTCTTAGTGTACTTTCATATATCCTCAAAAATAAGAATTTATTGAAATTGACGGATAATGAAAACCTTAATGATTTTTTGAACGTAGATGAAGATTTGTATGTTGAAGATCCAGATTCAGAACAAGAAATTACAAATCCAGTTGAAATACAAGAACTTTCGGAAGATTATGGATGTCGATGAGGTTCCAGTGCCAACAGAAGCTATCCAAAATTATGAATAAAGCTATTACCCTGACAAGCAGCTCAAAAGTTTTGTCGAAATCAAGGAGATACAGAGTCTTTGAGCTTCTTTCTAAATTAGAAATACGATTTCAAGACGCCATTTTAAAGAAAAAGAGAAGACAAACAACAATATATGAATTTTTGCGGCCTTAAAGTGACTATTCATTTCACTGTTTTGTCTTACATACTACATCTATGTATCTATGTACATATTATATTATACTTTGTATATATCTAAAGGAAATAAACTTTTTTTCTTAAGTTTAAAGTTTCTTATTTATTTTAAAAACATTTATATACATATACGATTTAAATGTCCCAGTTTCTTTAATATATTCATTTTTCGTTAAAACACGATTTTTGTTGATATTTCTTTTCTGCGGACACCCCTCCTGAACGGACATCTTCAGTTGGTCCCGTTGGTGTCCGTTCAAAAGAGATTTCACTGTATATGCACATATATTCCAGTTTTTCTTTTCATATAATCCGGTCTCTAATTATAACCAATAAATAATATTTCTGACAAGTATAGAGCTTTTCGTTAATTAATAATATCTGATGCAATAATCGTGGTTTTGAATGCATATATGCCATATCTCTTTCACTATTTAATGTCAAAGGAGAAGGAAGCCGAGGCGAATTAAAAAATGGATATGAAATCATCAGACATTAGATTAAAAAATGTAAGCATATTTGGGTAAAGCTGTAGGGAAAACAAAACATGCGTGTCTGTCAATAATGACATTACTACAAATTTCTCTGCATTTAATCTCTTCTCTTGCTTATCTAATTTTTTTAGATATAGGATTTTGTAAGGAATTGTTTAAATTCTTACTCTATTCAAATAGCCAAAATACTACCTCCCAGAGATTCACTTGATATTTTACCCGGAGATTTTCGGCATATCTTAGCAAATTGCTTCTCTCCGCATTACTACAGTAACATCTTTACCGTCTGCATTTCGTATTCGAATGCTGTTCGCGCATTCGAGTTCGTCTTGAAATAACCCAAATTCTTCCGACTGTAAAGAGAGTCGAAATTAAATTGTTAGGCGAATCTAAAATTCTCCCGTGTCCATCCCGTATCGTCATATCCGAGAGAAGTCGCGGGTTAGAGTTTTATTAAAACCGTTTCCGGACACGGGCGTCCTTCTTGAACCTCGAGTGGATGTCCGGAGTGAAGACGTCCGCAAGACGCATTCCCCGACGTGAAATAATAAAATTTCACCGGCTGATCTAGATTTTTCCGTATAGTGGAAATGCAACCAAATGAGTCGATTCCGTCTCGCAGAGAAACCAATTTGAAATTCATATCGTCTTCCATGTGTGAGAAATCTGAATTGGGCGTTTGAATTTTTGTCAGGACATGCCGATGCGTCAGTGCCACCCGTCGCGGAATAATCTAACTGAATGCAGTTGTCTGCATTACCGATCTAATTCGCTTGACGTGGCGAGCCATTCGCTTTGAAGTAATATGCTCTGATGAGGGGAAAAATAAGACAAGTAGATGCATCAGGCGTTGCTGTTGATTCTAGAATTTATTTTGATGCAAATATCAAATCGCACACGTCGTGCAAGATTAAAAAATAAATAAAGCATTTTTTATTATGTACCTATGTATCAGAGTAAAAATTCTTAGAATATTATTACATTCAGAAAAATACGTATATTGATTCAACCAATAAAAATGGTAAATTCATTGACACTTTATGTTCAAATATGGATAAGAAGATTTTTTGATTGAATGAACATAAAAATGAATCTTATTTTCATGGGTTGAAAAGTAAAATTCGTTTGAAGCAAACGTTTCAATTAAACATCGATTTGTGTCAATACAAACTAGTGATGTACATAGTCGAATGATCCATAATCGGATGATTGTAATAATCGAATGACCGTCAATATTTGAATGATGCCGTTTCCGTCATTCGATTATGCCCACTACTAATGCAAATATAATGCAAGCAGTCAAATTGATTTTATGCAACACCCGATGCGTGTTGGCAGTATATCATTGTAAAACAAAGCAATTATTTTATTCATTAAACATGTTTTCTCTTATTATGTAAATCAATATTTTATTGATGTATTTCTAAATAAATACAATTTACAATCTAACCTAAAATGCTATCAAACTAAACATTTATTTTTTGTTATACCAAATATTACCCATAGTGTGCTATGGGCAGTCGTTGCGAGTAGACGTTCTGACCACGTGCAGGTGTAATTTATTTGTAAGGTCTATCTATAGTAATTTTAATATGCCCGATAATAAAGTGAATACGCGCAGTGCAGCGATCGATTCAAACAGGGATGAAGCTCTAGTTATCAAAATAGTCGATAAACTATTGTCGTCTGATACTTTCCTCGACAAATTAACTACGGTAGTGCACAAAAACATTAACGACTTGTTTGTTAATAAGTTGAAACAATACGAAGATAGAATTTGCAAGCTGGAGGAACAATTAAGAACTACTGTGTGTGAAAATAATAAATTTTTGGATAATTTAGAACAATATTCACGGCGAAATTCGCTAAGAATATATGGTATACCAGAGGTCCAAGGCGAAAAAACGGACGAACTCGTTATAAAAACATGCAAAGAAAAACTCGGCATTGATGTTGATCTTCCTTCTATCGACCGTGCACATCGGTTAAAATCTAAAGAAAATAAACACAAACCTATAATGGTAAAATTTGTCAGCCACAATATGAAGAAATTAATTTATAATAATAAGAAGAAACTAAAAAATACTTCTATCATAATCAAGGAAGATCTAACGAAACGTAGGGTTGATCTATTGAAAGCAGCCAGTACAAAGTTTGGTCGACGAAGCGCGTGGACTATCGACGGCAATATCATGGTAAAAATCAATTCTAAAATACATAAAATTTACACGATGATGGACCTGGATCGCCTTGACAATCCTACCGGGAATCCTGCCCTGGACGGTGATTTGGCTGGTCGTGATAATTAGTAGGACTTCTTGTTTTTTTTTTTTGGAAAATATAGGAGCAAAGTAAGATAAGTGTTTCGAATTATTAATTTTTTTTTTTATACATTCAGGAGGTATTCATTTAATTTGTAGTACTCTTTGCGGCATTTTATTTTGATTTCGGTAAATTGCTTTATTAGTTACAATAATCGTAATTTGCAACTGATTATGTATTGCTGTTTCATTCTCTTCTTTAGTAGTTGATAGCTTTTGTTTACCTTATAGTTGCTATCTTTGGATAGTGGTGTTTTATTAACTGTCAGGCACTTATTGTTCGCTTTAATTGAATTTCATAATCCTAATGCTGTGTTGCGACAACATTCATTGTATCTCATGTTTATTATATATTAATTGTTACTGGCTGTTGTATACATTATGTAGTGCATGTTTTTCTTCTTTTAGTGTATATAAACATAAGTTTAGCTTCGTTAGCGTGGGCATGCTTCACATATTTGCGTAAATTTGTCTTTTTTTTTTTTTTATCGTATTGTGGCTCAACTGTCACATGGATGACTTAAGAGTGGCACCACTAAACGTGCGGTCACTTCTGCCTAAAATTAATGAAGTTCGTGATTACTTACTAAACAATGGTGTTGATGTTTTAGCAATTTCTGAGACCTGGCTGACGCCCGATATAAGTAGTGAAACTCTATCAATTGATGGATTCTTGCTGTGGCGGAAGGATCGGGAAGGTTGCAGGGGTGGGGGAGTGTGTCTTTACTTGCGTTCGTCGATGCGGTTTACGGTGGAGACATCTAGTGATTCTATTGAACAATTGTGGGTAAGCTTTAAACTTACTTCTTTCTCAATTTCATTGGGGGTGGTGTATAGGCCTCCCAATTCAGATTTTAAAACTTTTGTTGATGTTCTTGAGGAAACCCTTTGTTTGTTTAATGCAACATCTGACTATACGGTATGTCTTGGTGACGTTAACATTAATCTTCTCGATACTGGCAGCGCGGCATCGCTATACTTCTGCGATATGTTTGATTCCTTGGGGTTTGCGCAGGTCGTGAATGAGCCTACTCGAATTACAGATAAGTCTAGCACCTTGATTGATGTAATGCCTTTGTCTGATAAAATATTTTAAAAAGAAATAAAAGTTACTGAATTTCCTATATCCGATACAGAGTTGCTTGAGTGTCAGTTAAATATTAAGAAGCCGTGCACAGCTCGCGTTTTAAGACAATTCGTGATTTTTCTCGATTCGATAAGGTAGAGTTCGAAGGCCGACTTTCAAAGAATTCCCTTCAATCTATATTTTTATACTGAAAACATTGATGATAAAGTTACCTTTTTAAATAGTAGTATTATTAATTCTATTTGATAACTCATGCTCCATGTAAAACTATAAAATCACTAAAGGTAAAGCCCCTGGCTTACGGATAATGTTAAACTGCTTAATGAGTTTGAGGGACAGAAGCGAAGCGTAGAATTCAGAGAGCAACTAAGCGGGAAGCCATTGGGAATTATTACAAGAGTCTTAGAAATTTCACAACCTTAAGCATTAGAAACGAAAGAAAGCCTATTTTAATCATATTGCACATAGTAACCCCAAAAGATATATGGAAAAAAATTAAAATATATTATTGACCTTATATAACACAAATAACGCCTTACCAGAGTGGTTGCAAAACCCTGAAAACATTAATAATTTTTTTATTGATTCCTGCCGCCCGTCACTGACTCAAATGAGTTAATATCAACCTATAATCTACCACTATCCAAAATGTACAAGCTAAATTCAGATTTAAGACTGTTGCGGTAGACACTGTCAAAACTTATCTCTTGATATTAAATCTAAGTCTTTTGGTGTGGATAATATCAATAGTAATATGCTTCGCTTGTGCTGGTCCGCTGATCGTCCCTTATTTGACTCACAGTTGTCAACTGTGCTCTTCAAGAAAACTACTTCCCTTCTGCATGGAGAAGTGCACTAGTAATACCACTACCAAAGAACAAAAACCCTCAAAGTTACTCCGACTTAAGACCGATTAGCATACTAACCCACGCTATCAAAAGTGATGGAAAATTATTGATTGTCAAATTAAGGGGTTCTTAGAGGAAATATATCTACCTCCTATTCAGTCTGGCTTTAGAGTGGGTCACAGCTGCGAGACAGCTTTATTGGGTGTTACAGATGATATTCATATGTGCAGCGGACCGGGGCAAGTTGACAGCTTTAGCATTACTTGATTATACTAAAGCTTTCATACTATTTCGCACGATATTTTGATAGCTAAGCTGCATTATGTGGGTTTGGAGAGGGAGCTATCAAAATGATGAGGCAGTTATCTGAGTGGAACGTACGCAAATGGTAAATTACCAGATGGAGTTTCCAATATGCGTTTTGTTATGAGGGGTGTACCTCAAGGATCCATTCTGGGGCCATTACTCTTTTCTATATATACTTGTGAATTTTTGGAGGGTCTTGAATCACTCTTCCATGCACATGTAATGCCGATGACACAGCAAATTTTATCACTCTTTTTATAGTTCAAGCAGTATTGATGCCATTAGTAAATTAATCACGACTTGGATAGTCTTTACAAAATATCAACTAACCATTCTCTACATATTAATCCACTAAATCAGCTATCTTAATGTTTGGCAATAAAAATGATACGTTGGGCCTCATTGAGAGGTTCGAGTGTAGGGTGGGGGTGCTAAATAGAATTGCGTCCAGTGCGCAGAAATCTAGGAATTGAAATGGATTCTTCACTTCGTTTAGGGGTCACATCTCCAACTGCATTAAAAAGCCTATCTTGCTCTAAAACTCTTTACCCTCACAATCTGTTTTGAGTCAGCGACTAAAGCGTTGCTTTGTGATGCATTGGTTTTGTCTCCATTTGTTTATTGCCTCGACTTTGTACGGCGCATGTATTGTGAGGGAACTTCTCGAAGAATACAACGTGTACAGAATTCCTGCATAAGATTAATATTTGGTATACGGAAATACGGCCGCATATCGCACAAATGGCAGAGTTAAATGGTTAAATATGTATAATCGACGATTACTTCCATTCCTATTGTTTGTTTCATAGGATCATTAGTCATAGGCAGCCTGTATATCTATATAAAATCACGTATCGCCGGGATGTGCATATGAGCCGTTGCGCAATGTTGAGCACACTATCACTCCTCCACCCCATCGGACAGCACTCTTTGAGAGAGGTTTTAGTTATTCTATCTACAAACTATTTAATCCGTTACCTCTCTATCTCAAACAGAGTAGCGTAGTGTTGTTTAAGCGTAATATGAAGCGGTGTCTGTTGGGACAGCTATCGATTTAGGTGACTGTGTAAATGCGAAAGAGTTCAGAATACGAGTTTTATAATGTGAATCATGCTCATCGCACACTTTAGTATTAAGTTAGTTATAGGCATTTTTTTCCATTACTTTCATTATTCCTCTACTAAAATTCAAGGGTAAAGATTAAAAGCAGGGTGATATCTCTGGTATCACATCTGAACTTCCCCTTGCGGTTTTCTGCCAGGACAATTTCATTTACCCCTTTATTATTATTCTAGTTAATTTTTCTTCTTTTTCTCACTTATTATGTAATGTTTTATATGTTTTTAAAATGTATACCTGTGTCTGAAGCAGAAAATAAAGACTATTATTATTATTATTATTATTATTATTATTTGTTTTGTAATTACTATAATCACAACGAAAAACGAAAATTACGGGCTTGAGTTGCTCTATGTTGTTTTGCAAACGAGTACTGGATCATGCAAGAGGACAATGCTTTGTGGATGTTTCTTTATAAAGCTGCTAAAGCTGAATCTCTGAATGTCGTTTGGAATCTGTCTCCTTGTAATGTCTTGGAAGGTGATAAATCAAAACACTTCATCTATTAATTACTATTACTGTTATGGGTATTTGGTATAACTTTATCGCATTCACTATTGTGAAGTGTGCTAACAACAGTTAACGTCTCCTGTAGAGAACCTAAGAGAAAATAAATATAAATTGTTGCAACTAAATAATAAAGGTGTTTCTACACTGTTGGCACAAAACATAGATATGAAATCTGTTATATTTCAAGCGAATTAATAGTACCAGCTGGTTTGAGAGTTTAAGAATATTGGTAATTTCATTATATCGGAGACAGATCTTCAAAGAACACCGATCTTAACACAAAGCGATCATCGAGTGTTATTGTAAAATACGGCTTTATAATTTGGTGAAAATATAACGCAAGAACTGCAAGTGAATTAATTAGAAAGAAAGTTAAACGAACTTATATTGTTTAGCCACCAATAAAGAGATATCATATAACATAGCGTGTGTTTATTACACTCCAAAAATACTAAATGACCAAAAAACTTCAAATTTCAAGTATTGGCCAATTCATTTTTTAATAAATATCGACGTAATGCCTTTTCAGCAGTACAAAGTATGATTTTCTCTATGCATATAGTATAACAGTAGTTAATTAATAGATTACTATTACTAAACTATTCGCGATTCGCGCTGATTAGCGTTAAAACTAAAAATCATCGCTATCAATAACTACAAATTTAGCGGGAATCTACACTGAGAGAATAACTTTTCATTTTAAAAGGAATAGCATTAAATCAGAAGTTTTTGCGTTTTCTATATGGCCAACATGATTTGGTGTTTCCTTGAAAAGAAATATAATTTTAAAGTCACGCATTTTTTCGGAAATAATATGTTTTTTCATTGAAACAGTTTATTCTTTTAAGTGAAAGATATTGATAGTTGATTCATGTCCTCTTTATTTGGAACTTGAAAACTATGCAGATTGTCAGAAAACCGTAAGCATGTTGATTCAAGAGGTTTTTCCTCTTCTTATTTATCTATATATCCTCTTATAACATTTATTCATTTTAGACTTAAGCGTAAACACAACAAAATGCCGTGATCATTTTCAATCGAAATGAAAATGAATTATCTGAATTAGGAGGGATTTGCCGTTAGAATGTTGTAAATTTCACTAGTATTAGGAGTTGGTCGCAGTGATCACCTTAGTTAGCACTAGAGTGTGCCGTTAAAGAAATCGTCCTTTCAATGGCGATGACTCCTATCAGATGTTGTTCTAGTAAATATAACAGATTAGTATGTTACGGTCGTAGTTTCCAGCCTATTTTGTGCGAAATATTATCTGTTACTGGAATGAAATAGGAGATGCGCCATCTATGCGACAATTTCTCTACTACACATAGGTATATCTGCTCATCTGCTGTACTATATGGGGAGATAGCAGTTTTCGCCCCATATGCACGAAAATAAAATGCGATATTTATTTTTACTTCCATGTAGATATTTAGTTAAATTAGTAAATACTGCGCTAGTTTCCAATAAATCTACTAACCAAATTTGTTTGATTGAATACAGGAATATTTTTAATATTCCTAAATCAAGTAATAATTTAGTAACTGTAACCAAATGCATGAAAAATGATTGAAAACAACAAGATCGTTTTTCCCGTGCATAACAGATTTAAAACCTTCAAACACTATATACTACTGTAAAGTTCCTTGGCTTATAAGTAAATCAGCATTAACTGAAAAGATTCTAATTATCTCTGAAATTTCTTTAACCTCGCACGAAAAATAATCACTTTTATTCATTATTTTTTGTATATCTGGGACTTATGCACGTGGGAACATGAATAAAACTAAAATACTTTCGCGTAAAAAAGCACTCGGCTTGAATACAGGTGCTTGCATTTTCCATTAAAAGGTAAAAGTTTTGAATCAATGTATTCATGCATGTCCACCTAAATAAACCAAAATGTCCAGCTTTTTTATTTAAAATACTGTTTATAATTCAATAATATGATAATGTACTTAAAAGAAACTAAAATATGTTATGTGTATTGTCTTACTTAAACAGAAGTTATACAGACATTATAAAATATTAATCAAAACTAAGGTGCATTCCATTTAATTACGGTTACTTTTCATCGAAAAGCATGTACTTAAAAGAAAATAGTCTTCCGGCAAAACAGCACGCTACTTTCAATTAAAATAAACACTTTTCTGAGAAAAGGTATTCTTTTCGTTGAACATGATAAAAACCAACAAGTTATAAAACTTTTCATTTAATGCAATCTCTTTTCTCGGTGTAGAATCTTCTGTTATAACTAATTTACTAATAACATCTTTTATAACCTTCGTTATAATTGCTTTTAAATATTTCGGGTTTCCTCGTTTTTGACAGATGTGTAATAAACTGTCATTAAGCTGCTGATGTGCAATCTTCCTAACATGAACTGGTACCTTTATTACACTTATTATTGATAAATATGTATCAAACAATAAAGAACATTACAAAAAAGACTTATTCTCGGAAGGGTCAGAATACTAAGGTATGTAAGATGTGTGTCTACCTGCATTGTCAACTTCCTAGCGTCAAATTTTTTTTTTTCTATTTTCAATCCAAAATTAAGCTTTATGGCCTTTATGGGTTCAAAAAGTAATATGTATTACACGGCCATAAACCTTTTTACAAGTATCAGTACTTCTGTACAAACCGTATTTATACTCGCAAAACTGTAGCTTCTAGCCTAGTGATACAAATAGCTATTAAATGATTGGTTTTATCACTCATGCCCGGTAACACAAACAATAGTTACCTATTTGTCAAAGTTAATCAATGGATAACAACAAAAATCAGTAACATAAAGGTTTGTTAGGAGATAATCATTTGTTAAATCAGTTGTTAACTTAACCACCGCTACTCCGGTAGTTACACATTGTTAAGATTTACCAAAGGCACGAAATTTGCCGAATGTGCAACGAAAGTTACGGGCATGATTGCATCAATAGATGGCGGAAATATTTGACGCACTTAGCCGGGAAGTCTGTTTGACATTTGACAGAATTTTTATTTTTGATTCAATTTGATCACTGATCAATTATTTAGAATAAGATAGCAGCAGTAAGTTTTAAAATATATACGTGTTAGTGATTATTACATTCCATTTTATAATTATGGAGGCTAGGTAGGTGTAATTTCAACATTGATTCCTGACAACATTATGCACTAAATTTGACACTATGCATCATAATAAGTAGGAAAATGCTAGGATGCCGTGGGAAAGATCCAGAATTTTTACGGTACAAAGAGAAACACACATCGTTAGCGATCATTGAAAATTATAAAGGAGTAGTTGAAAATAAAAAAACACGGATGGAGCATCTATTAAACAAAAAAAAAAAAACGAAGTATGAGCAGAAATTACATCTAAATTTAATTGTCATAGTACTACTACAAACACAGTATGTGCCAAAACTACATTTTCGAGATAATTAAGAGAACTTGGGTAAAATTATATTACCAGAACTGCTAACTTTTAGTGCAAAGCTTTAAATTTTGATTGGTACATGTTTTCTTATTCAGGATATAATGAGACATGTATACAACGATTCTAAATCAAAATCAACAGTGCACAACATGAAAGTGTAGTCTGGTCTATTCAGCATCTATACACAGTATATTACAGTAAGGACATGTTCGCAAAAATCCATTGTTCTTGAGTGGTCCGTTTTGAATGACCTTCAAGCTCAGCTGTCATTTTGTAGAGCTGTTGCCGGGAATTTTCAAACGTGTAGAATAATTTATATTTTAATGTAGAAAAATAGATTAAAAAATACACAAATTTATGCGTTTTTTATTCTGAATTTGTTGCAAATATTTATGAACAGTTTACAGTAATAGAAAACACGATTCCAGTAAAATAATGTTTGATTAAGTGATACATATATTTGCAAGTGTTTTACGATAATTATGTTCATATTCTTTCCTTTTTGTGAAATAAATCTTTGTTTATATTTTTATAGTGTAAAATATTCTCCCAGGAATAAATATGCTGTGGTTCTTTCTCAAATAAATAAATAAAAATGCAACAGCATCGGTGGAAGGGACTTTCAAATTTCTGACAAGAATACACAATAACTTTTAATTAGGGTTCGAGAGTTATGACTATATATCGTTCTGTGGGATACAAAGATTGTTCCTTCTATTCGACTACTTCATTTCTAACATCCGACCCTGCACTGGTTTGTCAACAATAATGTCCGGGGGTGCACAAGTGGATAGAGTTCAGAGGTAGACTATATAATATCGAATTGCCTATAATGTGAATAAATGTGATTAAAATTTATACCAGTAGAATGCAGTTCAAACCAAAATCACATTATTTTAAAAAGTGAACATAAAATGAATTAAGTTAGTTACTGCGATAAATAGCAATCTAGCTTAAAATGTGTATCTAACAACTAAATTGATTTAATATGACCTAGGAATCTCTATACAACGATAATAGTTCTTCTTATTCATGTACTTTCTTAATTCTGGTCGTGTCATATATATTAGATTCATTCGGAAATCCCAAGAAACTGCGACAATCGTTAGCGTCAAAATTTATCTTGCGAGAGTGACTGGCACTACAACATGATACCCATTGGTCTCTTCTTTCACGATTATTTGAGTTATTTCACTTAAACCTAACAATATAATATATAAGAAAGTATGTAAATGTTATGGCCACTGGCCACCGATCTTACCTTTTACACAAGAATATCATAGTTCATTAAATGTTTTTAAAATTGCAGGGGTAATTCAAAACTAATAAAATAGGTAAAATAAATAAATAAAACAAGTAAATCATATAGATTAAACGGATGAGTAAACTAATTTGTGTAGATACGAACGTAAACAATAACAAGCTGCCATTTTGGGAAGCTGTTGTTTGTGTGTAGAAATTTGGACCGCTATAACTCCTCTCTTGTCCTTACTCGGTGTACTCTGATATATACGTTAATTTCCCACATTCAAAGATGGCAAAATTTCCTTTTCCCCTTTCTGTTCCCATTCCTTTTAGATCTCGATTCTCGAGAAAGTTGTCGATTCCTAAGTGTACTCATTTCTTTACAAAGTTCTCGATTCTGCCCAACACTAGTCTATACCTCTATTCAAGCGAACGCTAGCTCCATACAAACCAGATCATCAGCACCATTATAACCCGTCCATTAACATTCCCCGTAATCCCTGGAGGTAAGAGAATTAAATCTACTATCACACGTCAACGTTCCTAAATCACTTCCTCCCATCATCCCGGGTGACAAAGACAAATTAACCGCCGTGCGATAATTGTTATTCCCGTCGGTATGGGAGGCGGCTGCTTCCGCGACTCTCCCGAGTTCGGTGCGAAAAATCCACCCGGAAGACGAATTTAAAAGTTAACCGTTCAGAAACTCGACGCGACTTCTTCCCGTCGCCCGATTCTGATGGGAAAATAATGGGATTATTACAGTTTGGTACGTCGAGCGTTCGGGAAGGGTTGCGGTGGGACGAGAGGAAGAGGTGGCGAACCTAACTAGAGGGAGGAGATAAAATTTACTCGCAATTTGTCTGGCGACCTTTTACTTAATGTAGCACGGCTCTTGGGCGGCGAGGAATTCTCGTTAAAGTGCCATTTTGGCGGATTTATTCACGTTACGTTGGCGCATATTATGGTATTCTAGACCTAAATGGATCTCAGCATTTCTCTTTTATTTCTTTTTAGTATAGCCGAAGAATTCATTATAGAATTTCAAGATGAAATTGTTTCTTGTTCTCAAACAAAACGTACGACTTTATCAGTTACAAAAGAAATAAACGCAATACGCATGCATCTCATGTCCATTTCATAATTAGCGAGTTTAGTTGATTCATTCTACTTTCTGCACCATCGACTCAAAAAAAAGATGACATATAAGGAAAATAAGCAATTAGGAAACATAAGGAAAGATACATCTCCTTTAATCTACCAGCGATTGTGCGTATGCAGATTCTAAGAATTTTAATACTACATTATTCAGCGGAAACTATAAAGTAAAATTCTGCGAATGTATAAATCTCTGGTCGAAAAGGTTGCGGCACATTTGTCGCATAACATCAAGAATCCCCTTGATGTTATGCGACAAATGTCTGTCGGAACGAGATTGCCGGCATATATACTTTTCTTTCGTTGTTTATTTTAGCCATCTATTATTCTCGTTCACTTGATATAATTTACAAATACTTAAAATGTGTTCGTGTATAATTATTTGAAGACATAAATTTACTGAACTCTTTGCTTTGATTACAAAGACTGTTTAAGGTTTTTATAAGAATTTTTTTTTGTAATGTGCACTGGAAAAAGATGAATGAACTACTTGACGAGAACACCTACAAGGAAATAAGAAAAGATCCAACGGAGAAGATCACAAAAACAGTAAGGGAGAGCATAAGAGATTCATCGATACCTAAAGAGATGCAGAACAGATTGCTACCAAGAGCCGTATACCCCCAGGCTGTATGGAATACCAAAATACATAAAGAAGGAGTGCCATAAGACCGATTGTAAGCAACATTGGATCACCGACCTACGATTTGTCGAAATATTTAGCTAACTTACTAAAGCATTATACCGGACAAACTGCAACGTATGTGAAGAATTTCGAAACATTTCGTGGATATTCTGTCTACGCTAAAAGACTGAACCTACAAGCCTTTCAGTAAGTTTCGACATTATATCGCTATTTACTAACATACCCACGGAGGACGCACTGGCCTTACTTCCAGAACTTGGACTACAAGAAAGACATATTGAATTAGTGAAACTGTGCTTATCCACGACGTACTTTTGTATGAAGGAAACTACTACGAGCAGAAGAACGGAACAGTAATGGGGAGCCCTTTATCACCAGTATAGCCAACTTGTTTTATGGAAGCATTTGAAGAAGAAGCCCTAGTTCCAGCGATATAAAACTCAAGTGTTGGCTGCGATATGTCGACGATACTTTTGTAATATGGCAACACGAGAAGAGAAACTACAACAGTTCTTGGAACACATAAACTCACAGCACCCAGCCATCAAGTTTACCATGAGAAAGAACAAAATGGAAATCTCCCTTTCCTGGATGTTATGGTTAAGAAACAAAAAGAGGAGAATGCTACAGCACGCAGTATTTAGAAAGAAGACGCACAACCGATAGATATCTGCATGCAAGATCTACCATCATCCGAGCAGAAGAAGACATTAAACAAACATTGCTACCAGAGCCAAAACCATCCAGTAAATGAACAACATCTTACCAGTGAAAAGATACATTTGGAGAAAGCACTAAAGAAGAATGGTTTACACTGACATCGACATAAGGAGAGCCACTCAGAAGAAGACGACAGCTGGAGACAACTACAGAACCAAGAAGAGGGATGGCGTGTTTACCTACGTAGCAGGAGTCACCGAAAATAGGCAGAATTTTGAAGAAACGTAACGTAAAAGTACGCTTCGGGACTGCAACGTCGATCCAGCAGTATCTACCGACCGCAAAGGATAAGATACCCAAGGGCGTACAGAAGGTATCTACAAGATAACATGCCAATGCGGACAGTGCTACGTCGGACAAACAGGAAAAGCCATCGACATAAGAATAAAAGAACACGAAAGAGACGCAAGATTAAGAAGGGCCGAGCAATCAGCGGTGGCAGAACACATGCACGACACCGGACACAAAAATGGATTTCAAGAATGTAAAAGTAATAACTACCACCAAGAACTACGGGAAAAGACTCCATCAGGGAAGCCATAGAAATAGAAAGAAGAAACCGTTAACAGGAAGAAGGGTACCGCCTTAGCAACACGTGAAGCGCCTACTAACGAACCGTCACGGTCGAATGGAGCGGAAACTACACGGTTGGATGCACCAGGGGCGTATATAAGAAGAATGTCGGACCATGGAAATCAGTTTCAGTTATCCTGAAGAAGCTGTCAGTATGAACAGCGAAACGTCGAGCGAAAGTTTTGACACACGGCGAAACCCGCAAGAAGCTG
This sequence comes from Protaetia brevitarsis, assembly GCA_004143645.1. NCBI lineage: Eukaryota > Metazoa > Arthropoda > Insecta > Coleoptera > Scarabaeidae > Protaetia > Protaetia brevitarsis. Next base: position 1,942,071 of record RXPK01000281.1, on the reverse strand, counting down.
TTAGTTATAATGTGCACTCACTTTTAACGTTTTCCGCTTATTGGATAAAGAACTGGATGTGGCGCCACATGATAAAATTTTTTCTTTGTTCTTTATGACGTCGCAAATTGTTAATTTTCCCACTTTGTACTTTAATGATAAAGCAGTCACTCTATGAGCCGCATTGAAATCGTTAATAAGCTCAATTTTTTCTTTTATCGACAAAGTAACGTGTTTTCTTTTAGAAGTCATTTTGCGAACTGAACATATAACTGACAGTCAACGGTTTACTGAATAAAAAACCTAAACAAAGAAAACATTTAGTTCAAATTGGACAAAAAATAGTATTGAAATCACGTGAGGAAAGTGCTCTATTGCAGGCCGCGGGCAAATATTTTTATATATTGCCCAAGGCCTGCAATAGCACTTTCCTCTCGTGGTTTCAATACTATTTTTTCCCAGTCAGTCCAATTTTAACTAAATGTCTAAAAATGATAAAGACATACCTGTGAGTGACATTAAGGTGTGACGAGGAGTGACGCAAGGGGCATTAAGGGACGACGCATTGTCCTTTACAGTGATAGTCCAAGCTGCCTTAAAGCCTTAGTAATTATAAGATCGCTTCGGGCTAGTACTTCAGTGTCATAGTGCCTTGGAAGCGATCGCCATTGATAATGTGGTCGTATCAGATGGGTTAAAGTCGTAAAGGTAATCTGGGAAACGAGGCTGCGGATAGGTTGGCTAGACGGGGTTCGTGTTCTCCTTACGTGGGACCGGAGCCTGTTCTTCCCATGTCTTCGGCTACACTCAATTCCTAATAAACCAGTGGACCACTACTCTACACGAAGAGAGATGGGCATCCATAACCACCTGCGTCAGGCGCGAAAGCCATACCCAGGCTATCGCAGGACAGCGAGATACTGTCTGCAGCTTCTCGCAGTAAACTCGTCAAGAGTGAGCTATTGACTAGCCACTGCAAACTTAATAAACATGCACCGCTGTGACTGACTAGCAGCCCACTCTGCGTGCATGTTACCTAGAGGACGAGAACCGGAGCACATTTTATGTGACTGTCCGGCGCTTGCCCCAACTTAGAGGTCCATCCTGGGGGTTTCCGGCCCATATGGCAGCTTGGTGGGCTCAGCATGCTGCGCTGCTCGAGTTCAATTCCGCGTTTGGTTGGCCTCAGTAGGCGCGGTGAGTGACGTCGCCTAGGGAAGGTAGCACAATGCCCGGTGATGGCTAAGGCGCCGTGGCTAGCCACCTTTCCCAACCAACAATCCACCTGGAGTGACATGATAGATAGTAGGCTAATCTGTCAATATTTTTTGAGAACTGTCAAGTTAGCGCCGTGTTTAAAAGTGTTTAATCAATATCAATAATCAATAACTCATTCCAACTTAAATAAGGTGTAGGAAATATTTCTTTTCTTTTCAACTATGGACGAACCTTTCCATTCTCTCCTATTTTTCTGCCATCCTTCTTCGTCTACCACCATTCTTGTTTCTTTTCTGTAACATTTTTCCTTCACACTCGTCCCAAGTTTGCCTATAGGTCTTCCGGCGTTCTCTATTTTTCTGTATTCTTGCCTCCCATATTTTCTACTGGCCTCAATGCTTCCATCCTCAATAGATGTCCCCATCATTCTGCTTTTCTTCTATAAATTCTAAAGTCGATTGTATGTTTAGGTCTTTTCTTATATCTATGCTTCTGATTTTGTCTCTCTTCGTAACTCCCTCAGGAACTTCGTTTCGGCTGCTTGTATCTTACTTTTTTGTTTTTCATTTAGTATCAATGATTCGCAGCCATAAGTTAGTACGGGTTTAATAATTGATTGGAAATACTTTAATTTTGGTTTTTGGTGATATTTATTTTTATTTATGAATTTTTTTGCATAGTTAGTACAAAATCATTGTTTTCTCAACCCTTTCATTTATTTCTGCTTCTTGTGTTCCATTTTCGTCTAGTGTTACTCCTAAATATTTGAATGTATTAACTTGTTGTATATTCTTTCCGTCCGTTAAAAGTGTGTAATAATAGTTTAATTGAAATTTAATACCTACTAATTTAGCAATTATCTCATAAATGGGCACAGACTGAGTCGAATGTACTAATGTCATCTATCAATAAAGTCACATATTATGAGATGTACAGTTTCATCATGTCAATGTCAATTTTACTTTTTCTCCCTCAAATGAGGAAGGAAAGTCGACACTTTCCTCCCTGCTGGAAAAAAAAAAATAAATAAAAACACTGTACACTCTTACTTAAAAGCCCTAAAAAAACCTTTTTTCTCCATGGGCAAAATTCTAATCTATGCAACAATCAAATTAATCACCCAAATATCAAATCCCACCATAAGCTCAAGTTGTTTACGGTAAACACTAAAAGCTACGATAAAACTTTATATTGGTAAAAAAGTTGTTTTGGAAAGTGAACCATTATTATCCAAAACGATAATGGCAGCTTAATAATATTAGGTACTTAGAGTATTCTTGCTCCTTTTATACGTTAAAAGTCTGGAACCATTTCCTCCCGATAAAAGCAAGAAGCAACGAAAAAGTGTCGTTAGAACTTTTATAATCAGAAAATTGCTACCCTACAATTCAACTCAGGTACTGGTTAATGGGTGGCGTGTTTTAGTACGTAAGAAACGACATATATTTTATTACCAGCAGGAGATATAATATAGTAATGGATTTCTATATGAGACGAAACTTAATACTTATGACAAGGCATCAGAAAAAAAAAATTACTTTCTTTCTTGGAATATTGACGTCATTAGTAGCACACGAGACACTAGCTAATTTCTTAATAAACACTCCCTAACTCCCTACTTTTCCCGAAGAATATAAAAGTTGGAAAAACTTTAATAATTGCTTGTTATACACCTATTACCCAATACTTCGCTTGTTCCTTCTGTTTTTCATTTAAGACGTACAACACAACAAGAAGAAAATAATTAAGGAACATATCCTTCTCAGCTTGTATCTCCCGCCTATCCCGATTTGGATTTTAATTAAAAAGTTTGATTACGCCGAATTAAAATCATAGCGCAAATTAGGACCGAGCACTCGAGGAGAAGTTGGTAGCTCCTGCCGCGCCTTCCCAAGAGCCGATTTCGTTGTTTTTTTTTTCCTTCCTAAATTAATTAAGGTTGATATTTCTCTCGAACGTGGCCAGGTGGAGCTGCGGGAAAACAAAGGAGGGCAGAAGAGAAATGAGTAGGAGACAGATGGATGGAGTTTTATTAAAAATTGGGTGTATTTAAAACGAGAATTTAGTTTTTATTATTAAAAAGAACACGGAAGTGAAGTCATTGTTGTTAAATTGTTTTTGTGATATTTTTAACAATTTATGGGGTAAAATGAAATAAATTACCGTTAAATAAGAAAATTCTTATTTTCTCAAGATTTTTATAACGTTAATTTTATTTATTTAATATAAATGAAAAAAAAAAAAACAATTTATTTACTTACATATGTTCCTGGTAGCTGTTTTCTACTTTTTTTTATTAGTTTTCTTGATGCTAGCACATTATTTTTTAAATTTTCTTAGGAACAAGAGATATAATCAAACATGTTCTTCAGCACATATTTTTATTTTCTCTAAACAACACTACTACAAACACTGATCATATATTATTAATTTCAAAATATTATTTTTTAAATTGAAACTTATTTCCAGTTTGCAATATCTGTATATAAATAACGATTAGTTTCGACAAGTTTACTTACTATTTAAAAATAAAATTCTGGTTTATAGTTTATTTTTATTATTATTGGTTTCGTTATACTTGTATCCCTTCATCAGACGTGAAAAGATAGATAACTACTTCAAATGTACACAATATTAAGTATTTTCTACTTACATTAGCTCAATTAACAATTCCTACATTAATAATTTATAAACACAAAATCATGTTTGTTTGCTTCTCTTTTTTGTGTATTTTTTCTATCATGCTTTTTGCGATTACAGCGCAATCTGTTATATACGAATCGAAAAAAAAGTTTCAAACAAAAACTACATACTTGATGGCGTAGAATCCGAATCTGCAATACAAAATGGGGATTCCCATTTAAGATTTCATAGTTGCCCCCCCTCCTCTCCCCTCTGGGGATGGGGGTGAGGTGGGGGATCGAGTTCGGCACCATTCAGTGAGCCCCCTACATTATAACAAATCTTATTAAGATCTTTTTTTTTTGATTTGATGCAGTGTTTTAGAGATATTCCGTTGTCTCAAGATAAAAAACTAATACATGACTATGTGAAAAAATTAAAGAGTTTTGAACTAAAGAATTTTTTATTTATTTTAAAAGAAACAGTATTGTTTATTTTATTAAAATATGTGAAAAAGTTTATTATTTTATGAAGAAAAAAAACATTTTATAATATTTTTTAATTGAATTAATTATGAACATTTTAGTTATTTAAATCGTGTATTTAAAGGAATTGAAATTTTCATTTTAAAGAATAAATTAACATAATTTTGCAAGTAATTTGATTGATTTTGGACGGATTTTTTGTTTGACGAATTTAATATTACGATTATTGGCTGTCTTGTAATAGATGTAAATCTCCAACAATGTATATGCTATCCTAGATATTTCTAATATTGCTCATTTGCTAAATTGTGGAATCGTGCAGTGAGTCAAGATATCTACAGCGCAATAATTTTATTAAAAAAAAATAAATAAATAGAACGCTTGTTGTTTTTTCTATTTATATGCAGTGTAAATTAAATTTAAAATACAGACATCCTTGTAGGATCTATTTTACACTAAAATGAAACCAAAAAGACTATTTTTACACAAAATTTCAAATTAGGCTAAAACTTCAAGACATACCTACTAAGATTATTTTTCGAGTCCAAACTAGTGAAATGTTGGTTATTACTAAAAAACATTTTTTATTAAGGTCTTTTTATTTGCATTTTCCAATCATATATCACGATTTGTTCCACCTTTCTTCTCTATATATTTTTTCCATCTATATAACTGCTGAACTGATGTTACATTCCTAAATTAGTTTATTACAGAAACTGCTTTCTTATATCTAGTTAAATTTTGATGATTACACTGAATAAAACATGGGGCCTGAAACCATGAAAGAAACCAATGTTCACATGAAATAATGCATTAAAATTGGTCCAAATAATGAGTTTGAGCTACGCCACTAGTGATAGAGTAAACTTCTAATTGAAATCATTATTTCAAACTTAATTCAATGGTGCAATAATCGCAAGATGCACGCTCTCTAGGGGCCACACGCCAAACTCGCATTCAGTCAGTGCCCGCGGCATAAGTCGGTAATTAAATCATTGCCGTACACCTTTCATTAAGATATTTTATCTGTTTGTTCTTCCAATAAATTGCAAACCATTGAACTAAAGAAGAAGGTATCATTTAATACTTTATCGCATTCATATCGTGAATAATTTTATAAAAATTGTACGTAACAATAACAATATATATTCGTTCCTATTCGTATTATTAACAAAATTATTTATTGAACGTAGGTACATATTATCCATAGACTAATGTACAATGATTTGTTATAATAAAGAAAACTAATTTATTTCACAAATGAATCTTGTTATTACCTAATCATATATAAGAACTGACAATATGCAATCAGAAGACTTTCCAGTCAATGAAGGTGTACGCCAGGGGGGAGTGTTCAGCCCTACCTTATTCAATCTAGTAATGGATGATGTTATAAAAGAAACAAAGAGCAGAACATCTAAACTTTTTATAGAATATAGAAACATGGAAGCAGTCTGGTTAGGGGAATGTGTATTTGCAGATGACGTGGTCATATTTGCTAGGAGCGAAAAAGAGCTGAAAAGAAACCCGCGTGTATGGAATGAAAAACTTACTGAAAAGAAATTAAAGATTAATGAGGCGAAAACAAAAGTAATGGTCATCGGAAAATCTGATAGAGTATTAAATATCGAAATAAATGGCAAGCCCTTAGAACAAGTAAATAGCTACAAGTATCTGGGAGTATATATCGACAACAAAACAAAGCAGGACACCGAAATAAACGCTAGAATTGAGAGTACGGCTAAATTATATCACAGTTTAAAAGAATATTTTCTAAACAAGAAAGAAGTTTCAAGGAAAACAAAACTAAGTGTATTTAGATCTGTATTTCTGCCCACTCTCACGTTTGCGTGTGGAAGTTGGGTCTTAACAAAAGGGATGGAAAGTAGAATACAGACCGTAGAAATGAAATATCTCCGGAAATTGCTAGGCATTACACGAATGGACCGAATAAGAAATGACACGATTCGAGGCAGACTAAAGGTAGAGTCTGTAACAAAACACATACAAAAATGTAAGCTGCGATGGTTTGGCCACTTAAAAAGGTTGGATTGGTGCGAGACCTGTGAAGAATATATGGGAAGCGAGGAGACGAGAGAAGAGAGGCAGAGGACGTCCCCAGACAACGTGGGACCAGGATATTGAAAAAAATTTAAGAAAAAGAGGGCTGACAAAGGATCAAGCATAAATTTGAAATTTGTATATGGGGAAGACAAATGAAATTGATTAAGTATATTCCTCACACCTTAGGGTAGAAGAGGACTAAGATTATATATATATTACTTAATCAAAGATTGTAAATAATATTTATCATAACAATGACACATTTCGTTCTGTCGATGAAAATTTACTCAATGAATGTGGATTATTGATATATATCACGTCCAATATTTTTCTCAGTGTAAAGTATACGGCATATTTATTAAAGTAAATTAAAATGCCTTTATGTGCAAAGGAATAATTGCTTTCTCAATACAGTCTCTTTTTATTTTCGCAACAAGCTTAACTTACTTTGTTGACACGAAATATTTGTTGTAGTTTTTTGAATTTCGTGTTGCAGTGTCTAAGAATCTTTCGAAGTTCATTAAAACTATTATACAAATATTAATATGTTATAAAAAGTAATTCTAATATAGATACAACAAAGTTCAGCAAGAATTCAACTGCGAAAGACATGACAAACCTATATCTGTTTTCATTTAATTCTAGCAGAACACCAATTATTAAATTTATTTCGAAAATATTCACATCTCGATTTTATATTTATTTACCTTTTAATAGTTTCTATTATTACTTTTTGCCTCACTGTATAGTTTACAGATAACTTAGGATGTCCGGTTGCTTAGAGAACATGTTCAGAATTGTATTGTATTTCACATGCCATTACAACGCCAACAGATTGCATTACAATCGCGCAATTCCATGCAGCATAAACTACACTTAAAATATATATTGTTTATCGTTAGCAATAAACTCGCAACAAAAAAAATTTGTTACAAACAATGAAGCAATTAAATTTCAATGTGCGGAACTAAGTCGTTAACGCTCATTTTCAATAGTATATCGTTTCAAAGGAACAACTCCGCGTAAGCCGTCATAATTCCCTCAAAGATCAACGATATAACGTTTACGTTCCATAGTTTCACGGAAACACTTCACTCACTCGGTATCATTACATATACTGACGATAACGACGTTAATACATAAAAGGGGGTATTCGAAAATCCTCTTTAACTTGATAGCTTAGAGCGGCCGACGAACAGGCATAAGCCCGTTTTACTCTTGTAATTATTGCCACCGAAACGAACGCGTTTGTCGCTCACGCCTGGCTGAGTTTACCGGAACCCCGTATTCGAAAAAGGGTAACTACAAAATTGGAGTAATATTCTGTTCGTTTATGTACAATATTCCGATGTAGTAAATATAACTTTCGGAATTAAATGTGGGGCAATATTTAAATATTCGGTAGGACTTACCTCTGCTGTAGTAGTATTGATTAATCATTATTTTTATTGCGTTTTATTTATAAAACTGCCAACCAGTTTTCTTGAAATTTAGAGTTAAGAATATTTTAAGTCCTGAACGTAACCAGTTAAATACAGAAAACTATGGAACCGAAATTTATTTATTTTTTATTATAAAAATTGTTTATTAAACATTTACTGTATGTTGTATATTGTTTTTAACAAAATAAAAGTATTGTTTGTATTATTATTGTCAAGAAAAAGGTTAGTTTTAATTGGTTTTAAATGACTGTGGCGTCGGCAAGCCAATTTACGACCCTGTAAAGCAAGTGTCAAACTCCATTATAATTAACTATACTAAATGATTACAGCTCCATTTTTGCTTTTAGGAAAATATCTTTTCTACAAAAGTTGTACAGAATTCAATGCTACATAACCTAAAAATATTTCGACTATACAGGGTGTTCCAAAAGTAGGAACAAAAGAAAACCACTTAAAGCGTACTGCATATTCTAAAAGTGAAAACTTCTCTCGAATAGACCGACTTCAAAAAACCACATTCTAGGAGAATGTCCGGCTTCTAGTTAACTATACTAAATTTTGATGAGGCTATCCTTGTATATTTAATATTATTGATAATCGATTGAATATCATGTTGGGTTCATCACTAAATAGTCGCTATTACTTTTTTGGCAATTAGTGCGTAACATAACCATTTATTTCCACTAGTGCCGTAATAGGGTCTATTACAGCACTAGTTGCGTAATAGAAATGAACATTAAGCAGATTTTTTTTAAGTTGGTCACATTGCAAAGAAATGGAGATGTCAATATGACATTTTGTAAGCAAGTTTGAGGTTATTATATTAAAATTCATTGTAAGATTTGATATTTTTAATTAATCTTTGAAATAGTACAACTATTATAAACATTTATATTAACGTTTGAATTTATCTTTCGACAGTGAATAAGTGATAACGTGGTTGCAGTAGAAACATTCTGTTGAAATTATCGTTCTCTGCGATAGTGATATTGGCTCTGTGGAGTACTCAAACTGTGAACCATTCCCAGAAGTCCAGGTAGATTCCACATTATTTTCCTGTGCAAACTATATTCCAACATCAATTTTATTTTTCATAGAAGAGGCAAAGTAACCTTCAGCAACAGCCGTGCTTTTCCAGCCACCTAATCGTTTTATAGTTAAAATATCACCTCCAATTTGCTATATCTGTCGCACTGGATCTTCTAAAACAATGTCCTGTATAAAGATGAGGATCTGGTAAATGAAGAAAAACTAGAATTGTTTTAGGAACATTTCCATGGTGTTAATACCGATAGGGTATTAATTAAGCAGCCATGCGATAAGTTAGAAAAAAACGTTTGTGAGTAACTGTTTTAGGCCGCAGATTATTACATTTTTTTATAAGTTCGATGCAGTTTACATCAGTCACTGCGAACATTCTGGGTACATTGTTTTTTGTTTTAGGTATGTTGACTATAATGGAATCCGATTGTATTGAAGATCTTCCACACATATATTAATTAATTCTTCTCGCCTACAGGCTCCATTATATCCTATTATCAAATAACCTAGAATATAAAGAATTTACAAAAAGTAACGAAATAAAATCAACACTAGCCTTTATAGCTAAGTATATTTTATCATCGGCTTGTTTCAAAAATCTATGAATATCTTTTCTAAAATTTTAGATTTTTTGTTTGATACCTTTAGATAGCCGTTTTAATAATGCTTGAAGTTTCATATATTTTGATATATCCACATTTCTATGTACATTAAACAGCATCTTACATCGAATAAATCGCCATAATGATGACGATTTATAATCTTTTACGTAGCATTTCAAAATAAGCAAGTAAGACGTTTCAGAGATATGAAGAATTTCCTTTTCTTTGCACCATTTTTCAAATTTTTGTATCGCTTTTGATACATAGTGTACGATTTCTCCGGAAGTAAATTATTAATGGTTTTTTTCAGCAATTTGCCGTATTTTAGGCGGAGTGCATGAAAAAGTTGTAGAACTTATATTAAATATTATAATATAGTTACTTTAGTATATAATATAATAAAATTTCAAAAATGTGTCAATTTTAAATTAACTTGCCAATTTAAATCTTGTGCAAACCAAGGTGACAACTGGTGACAACCGCCACAAAATTTCCCTAGATTATCAAATTTTTCTCTCTTTTTGCTTTTACAAAAAGAGAAATTTTAAAAACTAATTGCAAAAATAGCATAAAAGACACGTTTCATTTGACATTAAAGCACTCATTCAGTTAAGAAACTCTGAATTCGTACTTTGAAACGTCAAAATGAAACTTGTCTTTTAATATACTATTACATTTGACCTGGTAAAAGTGCGAACGCGGCCGTGAACAGCACTAATGTAATTTTTATTTTGCAACGATGAATCTGATGCCATTTGAGTGAAGGTTTTGTGTTCTTTTCCTCGCATAGTAGAATTTTATAGAAATAGTTTTTCTTATAAAATGTAAACATATTTATGTTATTGAAATATGTAGTGATATAAAATGCGAATACATCGCAAGATGGCCCGGTTGTTCGCCTGCTTTGTCCAATTTGCAGGAAAATTTGCACAACTCTATTAATAAGACTTATGTTCTATAAAAACATACTAAATTAAATTGTAATAATACGCAATACGTATTTGCTCCGGACTATTGCCCAACTTTAGTTATAAGACACAGATCGATCAGGGCTATCATCAGTCATCGGCTACTGCCACGCTCTTTTATATTAAAATAAATTATTTATAAAACGACTAGAAGGAAGTATGGAATAGTTATTATTATTAATTAATAGTTATTATTCTTTTTCTAATTTTGCAAGAGTGTTGATGTTTATTGTTTTTTAAAATTACTTTCTTGAATATTCTTCTGTAGTGTGGTCGCCTTATTATATTTGTCATTAATTATCCTTGGAGCGCTTACAGCGTCGTTTTTTAAAATTTCTATCATTTAGGATAGACTCTCTTTATCCACCCCGAGGAGTTGATTACCAATATTTGCTGGACCGTCATAACTGTCAATATCTATCCACTCGCAGAGAGCTTCACAGTAGTGGGTTTATGTGGAAGTTAATTAATGTTGTGATCGACTGCCCTCAACTTCTTGGTGGTGTAAATTTTGATAATTTATTTATGCTTACTTTATAATTAGTTGTATTGAATTATATTTTTACTTTATTATTTTTGTATAAGTATATTCCATTTTTTATATACATGCAATTTATGTATATGCATGCATGAAATTATTTTATAATTTTATCCTATCCAACAGTACAGACCAATGTACTGTTGGACTATAAAAAACCTATTATTATTAAAAAATGTAAAACGCGGATAAAGTTAAGATGTTATTTTCTAAAAAAGACACCCCTACATGATACAGTTGGACTTAATTGAAAAATGATTCTGAGTGTTCGTTTCTGGAGTATAAATACTCGATTTAATTCTACTCCGATGCCCCACAATACAACGCCATACCTTAAAACAAATAGAAAAAATGAAAAATAAATTGATTAAAGGTTTTTCGTTTCCACAGCATGATGCCTTAGATTTAACAGTATTTTGTTACATAGCCAGTTAATCTGGCCTTTCCGACCTATCGTTATCAATGAATGCAAAAAAATGAACATAAATACTTTGAGGTTAATACTGCCTCGACCATAACATCGCTGTGTTGTATCAATAAGAGTTTGGAGGAACTGGTCGAATAAGTGTTGTTTTATTAGTGTTAAAATTAACTGATTGTGTTACACCAATTTGTATACTGCTTCATGACATTCAAAAGAAAAAAGAAAAAACGCGTATTTCGGAATGTTTGCCTGGCGATTCCGTATACTCGGTAAGCTAATGAACGATTGATCATTCATTTGATATAACCGAGAGCAGAAAACGCTCGTTAAGCACATCACTAATTGTAATTAGGTATTTTATACAATAATAGTTTTTCAATAATAGTTTCATATTTAAAAAGTTTTTCTTGTCCATATTTTTAAAATTATTTTAGGTTGAAGCATTACAATTCTTAAAATTTTAAAATCGAAACAATTATTTCCTTCTTCATCCCCAAATGATAATTTTAAAACTTGCCTCTCTAGATCCTTTTTGCCCGACTACACATCGACCATTTACCGTACAGCTTTCATCGTATACACCTTTTACTCGTCCACCGCTGCATACATACGAAAACATATACGTTATATCCCATATACTAAGCGCGCAGACGGTCTATCAGAGGGTGCGTTTCCCGACGTAAAATGCAAGCGACATATCAGTGCAGCACTCCTATTTTAAAAGCCCCTAGAGGGTTGCACGGCCTAGGGCGACACTCTGTCGATAGTGTCGCCCCCTTTTTCGGTGCCCCCGTCTACTCCCCGCCATCGTAGACACGATAATGGTCTCACGCATTGCGGGTTTCTGACTATTACTGTCGCTCTTTGTAGGTCCGCCAGGGCAGGTATTTTATGTACTTTATCGAGTGCAGCTCGTAAAATTGCCCACTCGTTAAGCTGATAGTGGACATGTATATTGGCGTCGTTGCCTTTAGCGCATTAATTTATATTAAAAACAAGATGGCTTTTACACACTGATATTATGCTTTCCAGGAATGTTTTTGTGATCAATACTGCAATTCTCTGTATTTCTATCGTAAAATCTTTGTGTCTACAGTAAGTTTCACAGTCAGTCAATGTTATCCGAAAGCGTATGCAGTACATTATTAGACGCGCTCAATTCTTTAGCAAACAATACAAGTGTTAAACTACTACTATAGTAATGCATTGTATAATTGCTATTTTTATGGAAATAAAAACAATTCCAGAAATAAATAAATATTCTCATCAGATAGATAAATAAGGACTAAATACATTTTTTTTAATAATAAAATCATTTCTAAACATAACAAACTTCTTTTTCAACAATAAGCGAAGTAATTCTAAATGTATTCCTTTCTAAAATAAAAATGCTTATAAACTGCTTTGAGAAAAAAAGTTAAATATATTGTTTAAAATATTTAAAAAAAAACCCTCATGAGTTCTGCGAAAGTTACTCTGTACTGAATGTACCAAAGAAAATGCAAAAAGAATTAATAAAAGTGAAAATTAAATTAGCTAGCTCAACGGATAAAAATTTAAAGGGCGCAAAAAAACAATTAATTTCAGGGTTACCCTCGCGAATTAAAACTTGAATTTAATCATGAAAAGTAAAAAGTGGGTGAAAGAAATCTGACTCTCTTTAAATACCCCAAAAATTGAGAAGGTTTAATTTTCAAAAAAAAAAGAACAGAATTTTGAATGACGTTAAATAATAAATAAGAAATTTTTTACAAAAAAAAGAAAAAAAAATGTTAAATACAATTATGCAGAAAAAAAACCACGAACATAGGGCTCTGGCCGAAATAAAAAACTGCATGGTTCTAAATTACAAAAGGACCATGCTAAATCCCTTATTAAAGCAAAAAGAACAAATTAGTTCAGGAGGATAATTCTTTTTACTAATAAAAAACTAAAAATTAACTAAATTAAACGTGGACAATTCAAGTAAATTAACAAAAGAAAAACTTACATACAAGCACAAAGCTTCTATTCACCCAACCCGAGGTGATTAATAATTAAAATACAAATCAGCAAAATTAAAACACGAAAAAAAAAATTAACTCTTTAAACTAAAATATCTATCTTCCTGCACGAAATAATAAATGATCTTATATGAAGGGTCCACGGGAATAACGATCAAAGTCCATTTTTTGTGAAAATGAGATAAGGGTGCCATTTTGTAGGAAATTCTGAGTATTATAATAATGCGCGTTCAAATTATTTCAAAAACGGTCGTAGTCCGTAGAAAACAAAGTTGCTATAATGTAGTTTCGTGTTAAACCTTTAAGTGTCAAACTTTAAAATTCATTTATCTCTTAATGTATGAATATGGACTTTGATCGTTATTCCCCGTGCACCCTTCATATCTAAATTGTGTACACAACAATACAATAACAATTATTATTAATCGAGTTCCTTGATGGACGAAATAAATTCAAATTAAACCAAACAAATCTCAAAAATCATATGAAATAACAAAATGGCAGCAATGAATTTAAAAATATATATACTTACGCGCTCGTCTATTCTGGAAACTCGTTCTTACAATGTTAAACAGTCGCATACATATATCAAGCTGCGTGCAACGAAACCGCGCACAGATCATCCAAGAAAACTTCCAAGAAGGAACTACACTAGCAAACGCAATCCATTTTAAAAAATGAAATTAATTTATACAACTGAACATTTAAATAAATTAGACAATTAAATCATTTACTAAAACTTGTACAAAAAATTAACATTAATTTCTACGAAAATTTGCTCGAAATATTGACAAAGGCAAATCGGAGTAAACATGAAAACACTGAATTTACGAAAACCGGGGTGCCAGACCACAGCAGTGCTTTTGCAGCATTCAAGAAAGTAATTTTAAAAAACAATAAACATCAACACTCTTGCAAAATTAGAAAAAGAATAATAACTATTAATTAATAATAATAACTATTCCATACTTCCTTCTAGTCGTTTTATAAATAATTTATTTTAATATAAAAGAGCGTGGCAGTAGCCGATGACTGATGATAGCCCTGATCGATCTGTGTCTTATAACTAAAGTTGGGCAATAGGAAACGCACCCTCTGATAGACCGTCTGCGCGCTTAGTATATGGGATATAACGTATATGTTTTCGTATGTATGCAGCGGTGGACGAGTAAAAGGTGTATACGATGAAAGCTGTACGGTAAATGGTCGATGTGTAGTCGGGCAAAAAGGATCTAGAGAGGCAAGTTTTAAAATTATCATTTGGGGATGAAGAAGGAAATAATTGTTTCGATTTTAAAATTTTAAGAATTGTAATGCTTCAACCTAAAATAATTTTAAAAATATGGACAAGAAAAACTTTTTAAATATGAAACTATTATTGAAAAACTATTATTGTATAAAATACCTAATTACAATTAGTGATGTGCTTAACGAGCGTTTTCTGCTCTCGGTTATATCAAATGAATGATCAATCGTTCATTAGCTTACCGAGTATACGGAAATCGGCCAGGCAAACATTCCGAAATACGCGTTTTTTCTTTTTTTCTTTTTGAATGTCATGAAGCAGTATACAAATTGGTGTAACACAATCAGTTAATTTTAACACTAATAAAACAACACTTATTCGACCAGTTCCTCCAAACTCTTATTGATACAACACAGCGATGTTATGGTCGAGGCAGTATTAACCTCAAAGTATTTATGTTCATTTTTTTGCATTCATTGATAACGATAGGTCGGAAAGGCCAGATTAACTGGCTATGTAACAAAATACTGTTAAATCTAAGGCATCATGCTGTGGAAACGAAAAACCTTTAATCAATTTATTTTTCATTTTTTCTATTTGTTTTAAGGTATGGCGTTGTATTGTGGGGCATCGGAGTAGAATTAAATCGAGTATTTATACTCCAGAAACGAACACTCAGAATCATTTTTCAATTAAGTCCAACTGTATCATGTAGGGGTGTCTTTTTTAGAAAATAACATCTTAACTTTATCCGCGTTTTACATTTTTTAATAATAATAGGTTTTTTATAGTCCAACAGTACATTGGTCTGTACTGTTGGATAGGATAAAATTATAAAATAATTTCATGCATGCATATACATAAATTGCATGTATATAAAAAATGGAATATACTTATACAAAAATAATAAAGTAAAAATATAATTCAATACAACTAATTATAAAGTAAGCATAAATAAATTATCAAAATTTACACCACCAAGAAGTTGAGGGCAGTCGATCACAACATTAATTAACTTCCACATAAACCCACTACTGTGAAGCTCTCTGCGAGTGGATAGATATTGTACATTATGACGGTCCAGCAAATATTGGTAATCAACTCCTCGGGGTGGATAAAGAGAGTCTATCCTAAATGATAGAAATTTCAAAAAACGACGCTGTAAGCGCTCCAAGGATAATTAATGACAAATATAATAAAGGCGACCACACTACAGAAGAATATTCAAGGGAACTAATAATAAAGGCGTAATACAAAGATTTTAAGGTATCAACATTAGTGAAATATTTGGATACGCGCATAATAAAACCTAGTTTCTTAGAAGTTGTGGATATGAGGTGATTAATATGTGGGTTGAAAGTGAGACGACTATCAAAAAGAATGCCAAGATCCTTGATGGTTTCAGATTTGGATATGGGTTGATTTTGTATATAATAGGTGGTTACAAAAGGCTTAGTTTTTCTGCAGTAGTTAACAACATGACATTTACCAACATTTAAATTTAAATTATTGTTCAAGCACCATTGAACAATTGTGTCAATATTAAGTTGAAGCTGGGCTAAATCAAAAGGACTAGTAACGGTTGAATAAATCTTTAAATCATCAGCGTATTCATTCACTCGCTCAAGTACATATTATGTACACAGGTATTATGTAGACGCATAGAGTGACTATTAGTTTTCGGAATCTTCGCTGTGTCGAGTTCCGAGTTCTCGGTAAGCTAATGCACGATCGATCGTTCATTTGATATAATGAAGTGCAAAAATCGCTCCTTAAGCACATCATTAGTTATAATTACTCTATTCTTCTAGGGATTTTGTCTACAGAAGGCTTGCCCCTTCAACTAAATAAGGAATCAACAAATAAACCGCTCGTTTTTCAACATCCTTACCTATTATAAACAATTAAAAGACCAAACTGGCATCTACACTTGTAAAAAGAAAAAGATATAAAAAAAAGCTTAAATACAGTGAATTGATAGATTGATCTATTGCAGGAATCACCATACTAGCAAGAGCAATGGAAGGGAAATAACACTAGGAACGAGCTCGATTTTTTTCCTACCAAGCGCCATCAGCGCTCCTCCGAGTGTATTAACCCACTTTCATCGCTATCACATCCAAGCTTTATGTACACTTAAAGACAAACGAGTATAATCGAACGAGATAGGAGATGTTTGGTCCCTTCCATTACTAGGAACTATGAATCGTTCGGATATTTTTTACTTCAGGTCTACAATCACCCTTTCGGTAAAAAACGTTCAGTTTATGCGCCCTCTAGGAGTCACATGCCAAACTCCTTGTATTTAGGCATTTTTCTTTGATGTTTCATTACGTCATGGTAAGCCGTTATTGGAATCACGATCATAAGCAGTCTGGCTGTCGTTTATACGAGCCATCGAGCGAGACTGATAGTCTATGAACTGTCCGAGTTAGATTAATGACTGCATTGCCCGCTTTATGCTACGGCCGCTAGCAGGTGAGAGTTTGGCCGTGTGGTTCCTAGAGGGCGCAAACAAACTTAACTCTTTTCACCGAGAGGGTACGTTTGTAAAGTTTGAGATGTGAGAGCAATGAAAGTGGGCTTATACACTCGGAGGAGCGCTGATGACGCCTGGTAGGCGGAAACTCGAGTCCGTTCCTGGTATTATTCTCCTTCCATTGCTCTTGCTAGCATGGTGGTTTTTACAATAGATCATAAGCTCCGCCTGGTGGCATATTCTATCGAAAAAAGATATGTAAAGATTGTTGTTATATACGTCTTAATATAAGTGAAATGAAAACGAAACCTGTAAAGTGTTTACATAAACACTACGCAGATCAACTATACAACAAAAGCTAATGATAACTTAAAACATAAGAAAAAAAAGATACAAACAGTTGATTGGAATAACATGTCCTCCTCCTTTACCGGAAACTACAAAGGTCTAACTCTGAGAATGCAAATCGCTGCACAAGCCGAAAAGGTTGAGGCATCTTTGTCGCGGATCATATCATCTTTGCAGACGATAGTCCACACGCGGATTACGGTGGCATTGCATTTAAAGTAGACGTATTAGAATTACACTTGCAAATTCATTTTACGTATTTAGGTCATACTTTTTGCGTTGATTGTACAAATGTTCAGACACCACATGCAATATATGTAATTTCTAAACGACCCTATCTGGATTAGGGGTTCCTTTTATTACGTCGACGCCCCAAGATAGGTGAAATGACCGCTGCAATGTCCCGGGGTCGACCCTCGATCGGTAGGTAATTTGCCTTGTTCATTTTAGGAAGGAGAAATTAACCCCCGACTGACCGGAATATGTTCCGCATCTGTATTTACCATTGTTGGTTTTGGGGAGATAAATCATTTAACATCTTTTAAATAATAGTAACTGTATATGCATTGCTATGTTATGTATGTTAAATCATAGCAAAAAATAACTATGAAGTTTTATTTCGTGACATACCTATTTGTAAAATCCAGTTTATTATGAGCTAGTCAATTTAAAACGAACTCCTATTAATGTGTTGATTGAAATTAGTCCATCGTAGACTCAATGTAGTTCACATTAAAATAAATAACTATGATTCCATGTAGATAATGTTTATTGATTGACATTTTTTCTTCAAAAAATGGTTTTTGTTTATCGTCAGATTGTTTTACAGCGGTCACTTGTTGTAACAAATCTGTCTGCTAATTTGTCTAAGTTCAATAAGTCCGTATATGTGTGACAGACGAGAACATGATTCACTGTCTTCTGTGTCAGTTTAGTTTTCGAAGAGAGTTGAAGCTCGTTTCAGCTTCGCATGAAAAAGCAGACATCACAATTAAAATACACACTTAAGCTTTCAACATTTTTGAACATGGCTCGAACTGCTGGCGACATTTTTCGCAGTACATTGCGAATATCATGATACAAGAGATACGATTCTACCGCAGAAAGAGCTTCGCCTCAATAGAAAAAGACACAACATCTATTTCTAAATAATTTTGATGGAAATCGACGTGTTCTTGCTTAAGGGTATTTGGTAATAATAACATATTTCTTAGTTGTAGAGGACGCAGGATATACAATTGAAAAAAATATTGATTCTAGACCTTTCAGAGCCGCATCAATAATGGCATATCATTCCTTCTTGTAAAACGCATTTACATGCATCTTCAGCAACCCAATTTTCTAGCGGACCTGTGCACTTTTATGGTACTCTTTTCAATCCTGGCAGTGAAATGAGATTTAAGTGATATTTTTCTGCTTTTTCACTAGCTTCCAATATTATTTTATCAAAACTTTCTTCATTGCGTAGGCTCTAAATATTATCTGTAATAATTTCAATAGCTGATATAGTTTGTCGCCGACTTATTGAGAAGTTCCAACATGCCAATTATTGACTGTTCTAAATCTAATAGAGCTGTGCCAGAAATGGGCCAGTAAACCAGGAGCGCTTGTAAGCTATTTTTCGGTTTCAGAAGTCTTGCAGTCATCCTGCTTGTCTAAATTTTCTCGAATCTGGTCATTTCTGCATTGTACAACACCCATATTTCGTTGTATCATGGTGAATAAACCTTTTTCATTTTACTTTTCACTCTATCACGTCTAAAACTTTCAGTTTGGATCAAAGTTGTAAACGGTTACTCCTTTAATTGACGTGTTAGCATTTATTTCACGCGTTACTTCAGACTTTCTAGATTTTTGAGTTTTTATGTGGTGCTGTTCTCCACGAATCATCTTTATTTAATTCAGTAGTTATTTCAATGCCTTCGGTATTTTGTTTACATGTTTCGATAACATCTGATCTTGTCGGTTTTTGAATGGAAATTTTTGCAACATCAGCAAAACTGACCTTTACATTCTTCTTTTTTTGGCAATGTTTCTTTTTTCTCTATTTCTTTTCCCGATTCATTGTTCGCCTTTTCGTTGCACAATTTGTTTAGCAAAGCATGTTATTGCAGTGTAACTCCGAAATTTAATTTTTAAAATATTAATTTTATTGTTTCTAGCAACAAATTGTTTTCTTTTTTAACAATATTTTGTATAATAAAGGCAAATTCCGAATTTTAAGAAAATTAAATTGACCTTCCATACCAGATCTTAAACCCGATGCCATTTTATTAATTTCAAAACATTGTCCGAAGACTTTAAACGATAAAACTCGTATACCGCAGGAGCAGCAAATGGAAAAAAAAAATATTAAAAATAAAAAGCAAATAAAAGTTATCGCAACTGTTTTCGAATTGTTCTCCATCAACCATTGGGTAACATCTGGTAATTAGAAAATATGGTTGTTAATTAACTCCTGCATACATTACAATTCATACCAATTAATAATTGTTGTCGTAGAATCATTGTACAACACGCAATTGCTGCACGGTTTATCATAGTAACAGTAAATGAGGTTTACTACATGTCACTTTAAATGACACAAACAACATTTGGATTAAAAAAAAAAGTGTTTTTGTAAATATCCACAGATTATCAGGTATTCTATTAACTTCTGCTAAGCTAAACAAAAACCGATATTGCAGCAAAAGTGGAATACACGTAAATTGTAAAAAGTAATTGTGTTTGAAGTTACATGAGGAGGCAAGATGTGAACAAATTGGTCGAGAAATTTACAGAAACGAGATCCACAAAAGGTTTACCTCGACAAGGTTGACTTCGAATAAGTGATGAAGTCAGATTAAATATTCTACTTGAAGCGGAAGAACATTCTCAGTATTTTACAAAGCAACTTGCCTTAAATAACAACGTATATCAATCTTGTGCGATGAAATTATTAAGAAAAAGAGAAGTATCATCTTTGTATGTATGTAAGTAAAAGGGTGGTGTTACACTGCGACCTAAAAGATCTATTGTGTCCCCTATTCTTGCTGCTTTACAGCTGGCCTTCCAGTCCTATTCCTTTTAGAAAGTGTAGGATGTCAGAGGGCCCCAGTCTAGGTAAGTCTCCCTCTTCGATTTCACATGCTCCCAGGTGAAATGCCCTCGAGTTGCATAGTGCTACGCAGTTTGAGAGGAGATGGATGGGTGTTTCATCCTGTTCCCCAAAGAATCTGCATTCAGGATCTTTTTCCAATCCAAGCTTAGTCAGGTGTCCTTTCAGTCTACAATGGCCTGAAAGTATTCCTGTTAAAATGCGAACTTTGTTCTTACTCAGGTTGATGCATTCTGTAAACCTCTTCTGGTTATAAGTTCCCAGAAGAATTTTACTTTGCGTCATTCCTGCAGATTTTCCCAATAACTGGATTTTCTCTGCTCCATTTCTATTTTTAGTTTCTTCAGTATTGTACTGCTACTTAATCCGCAGAAGGGTTCAGGCCCTACAAAGGCATTCCAGCCCCTTTCTTTGCGAGGTTATCCGTTATTTCGTTTCCTTCCACTCCTGTGTGACCCGGAACCCACAGGAGGGTTACTTTATTTCTTTTGCCTAGCTCATTTAGTTTCCCTAGGCATTCCCAGACCATCTTGGAACTGATTTCATATGAGTTCAGCGTCTTGATGGCTGCTTGACTATCAGACATGATGGTAATCTCCTGCTTTCGATAGTTCCTATCCATATTGAACTGAACACATCTTCCAATAGCGTGTATTTCCGCCTGAAATATACTTGGGTATTTTCCCAAGCTTTCGAAATATGTAGTTCTAGGCCCATATATTCCTATTCCAGTTCCTTCTGCCGTTTTGGAGCCATCAGTATACCATTTGATGGCATTTCTATTCAAGTTCAAGATGGTGTTATGATCCCACTCGCTCTTGTTACTTAGCTTTGTGGTGAATTCCTTCACAAAGCTAAATTTTTTTAACATATCATCCCGGGGCATATCCCAGGTTTGATCACCGTCGGGAGATTGAGGCCTATACCTAATCATTCCTTCCTAATCATTCTTAGTGCGGTTCTTTTCGCCACGCCCTCTATTACAATGTGGAGGGGGGCAAGATCCAATACTACTTCGATGGCTGCTGTTGGGCAGGTTCTCATAGCCCCCGTTATGCATACACATGCTAATCTTTGCACTTTCGCGAGATTAATTCTCGCGGTGGCCAGATTAGTTCTTTTGCTCCATGCTACTGATGCATAGGTGATGATTGGTCTCACTATCGCTGTATACATCCAAAGCAGTATTTTTGGGTTGCATCCCCAATTTTTCCCTGCAAAGTTTCTGCAGACCATCAGAGCTCTTTTGGCCTTGTTGGTTACTTCAACTTCATGTTTGTTCCATAGAAGTTTATTGTCTAGGGTAAGGCCTAGATATTTAACTTCCGCTCTCCAGTCTATATTTTGCCCATCCAGTTTTATGGTTCTAAGATAGTAGAATTTATTCTAAGTATCATCTTTACACAGTGCAACTGACACAGAAGTTTTGCGAACAAATAATGTTATACGCTGCGGTGGAGATTCCAATTCTCTAAGTAACATCATTTTTACTGACGAAGCTACTTTTTGCCTGAATGGAACAGTTCATCGGCACAACAGCAGATATTAGTCACAGGAAAATCCTCATTGGACTCAAGACTACCACATCAACATCAAGGTAAAGTGAATGTTTGGATGGGAATAGTCGGACGGTGTTTTCTAAGGCCTTACTTTTTGGAGATAGATTTATTGAGATTCGATATAATGTCAGCTTTAATAGCAGTTATGTTTCTAAATAATCACGATGCTGATGTACCCCATAAGAATCTTTGGCTTCAGTTGGATGGGGGGGCGCCTGCTCACTTTGGCATAGACGTCCGTCAGTATCTGGAAGCCATATTTTCTCAACGATGGATAGGATCCCGAGCAGCAATTAAGTGGCCCTGTAAGTTGGACTTTTTCCTGTGGGGTTATTTAAAATCCAAAATTCACTTGAACAGGCCAAATAATTTAGAGAAGCTACAGAAAAGAATTCGCGCTGAAATGGAGCAAGTTCCTCCTGACTTCATTGAGTGTAGGTGTAAAGTGTTTACACTCGTATTGGCTAGTGCCAAATGGTTCGTGGAGGACAATTCGAACAGTTGCGACAACTTGTATTTGTGTTTTAGTTTTAATATTCATTTGCATTAAATAATCATCTTTTAAAGGTAATGTGTTATTTGCTCCAAAAAATTGTTATCTATAGTATCAATTTTCAAATCATCGTTGATTTCTATGAAAAAATAGAGGTTGTCATTAAAAAAAAAAGATGACGTCATAGCAAAAGAATATGTGATGTCATGATTAAAAGTTTTACATCGTAAGCTGACTTTTAACAAACTTAAATTGACGTGTGCCCAAGCGTTTTTCATGGTAACATTAAATAAGGCAATTATGAATTTTGTTGCGAACTTTATCATCACGCTGTATATGAAAGACATGTATATTTTAGAGAAGACCTCCGCGTTATCACGACATTGTTGCATTTTATTATAATTAAACTACGTAATATATAAATATTTGAAGATAATTATTATTCCATTAACAATATGAACTTGAATTGGTATACACTCTAAAAAAATGATGGTAAATTTACCTCACTGGTATGTGAAAAAACATATGAAATATATGATAAAATTACACCAAAAAGAGGGTAAACATCAGATTACCACAAATTAGGTGTAATTTGCCTGGTAAACCGACTTTGATGGAAAATACTTCAATAAATGAAGTAATTTTCCCCCACTTGGGGAAATTTGCTTAGGAGCAAGGAAAAATAACATATTTCGTGGAATATTACCCCTTATGCTGGTAAAAATACAATATGAACAATACAAGGGACATAAAATTCTGATTATATACATTATATATGTATGCATCTGTTATTTGATTGGAACACAAAATGTTTTTTTTTAACATTGCATTACATTGTGTCGCTTGATCAAAAATTAAACCCGTTACGAGAATGCATTACATAGCCGTCGACTATACAACGCGCAAGCGTTTGAGGTACGCAGTTTGAATACAAGTGCGGCATCTACACTGATGGCTTCAACGCATAAATGTAAATGGTGTTTTTCATTTTGTCTTGCAAATAGAGATTGAGGTAAGTTCATTTTACATTAATTATGTATGATTACCATGTACTTAGCTATGACAGCACACATAAATAATAGACATACACCTGCGTATGGATATCTAATATGATATACTGGGAACTTAACCTCAATAGCATTTGGCGGTATTGTTGCTACAAGATATGATACATTTATTTAAAGTTTTCAACGTGCAAGTGACACGCAGGAAACTACCGTATCAAACTTTTCAATTTAAACAACAGAAAGTGTTCGTTTTGAAGCAGTCAATTCTTTTTTTCTCTTTCATTAAACATTTGGAAATATAAAACGACTAGTGTCTTGCCGTTATTGGAGGCTATGTTTTCGTTGTTAAGTGATGATACAAGTAAAGTAAGGTAGAGACTATTTTGGTTTTACTCTAGGATTTAATGACAAAGGTAAAGTAGGTATTAAGCACTTATACATGCAAATGTGCAAGACCGCAGGACGGCAAATTTGAGTTCAATAGTTAATCACAACATTATTTATGTGTATACCAGTATTGCGATATCAAAAACCGATTAATCGATTTTTAGTAAAAATCGGTTTTTAAAATTCAGTTTTTAAAATCGATTTTCAAAACCAGTTTCAAACTAAAAACAATACGTATTACTTTTTTAAAAGTGCTATGTATTTTAAATTCGAAAAACCTATTTAAGGCGCAATAATCTGCTTTTAAAAACCGGTTTTGATTTTGAAAACCGGTTTTTTCCGGTTACAATTTTTAAAGACGATTAATCACTGCATCCAAACCCCGGTTTTACATAAAGAGGCTTCGATTCGTAGCACTATCATTTACATACAATATATTTTTAAATGCTAAATTTATTAAAAATTTTCAGGATAAATCTAAACTTGAAGAAATTGAGGTGAATACACCGTTGATAATATGCTTGGAAGAAGGTATTAATAAAAATATATTTATTTCATATGCTTTTTACATTTATTTTTCTTTTCTAGGAAATGTGAAGTCGCATTCTTTAATGGTAGAAAGACAGTTATTAGACCCAACAGATTCATTTCGTTCTGCATTACAACAAATAATGGCGGCATATTTTAATTTTCATTTGCAGTACGCAAAAGAGGCTTCTAACACATTAGAAGTTCTGCAGAGGTATTTTTTCAAGGAATATTCCACAAGCATGTGAAAAATCCCCTATAGGTGTAAATTTACCCCAAAAATAGGCGGTAGCCCAGTTGCCATCTATTTTTGGAGTAATTTTACCACATTTTTTTTTTAGGGTGTAGTGCATGTCTTAAACTTCTTCGACTCTTCCACCAGCAATCGCGAACCCAATCGATTTGCATCGTCAAATATATGATTCCCAATCTTTTCCTTTTTAATTTTACGCCCCAACAGTTCCCGCCAATTACATCCGAATTTAATCCAATCTAAATTCCTCTTATTATTTCTATTTTCCGTCAGGATTCGACTTCGGGAAAGAATTCAATTTACCGCCGCTTAATTCTAAAGCAAAGCACGTAAAGAGAGAGAGAGAGGAACGACACCCTCTCCTCCGCCATCGCCAGTATCTACCTCCTTATCACCACGGAACGAAAATGAAGGAATAAAAAGGGAATTTAAAACAGGCAGAGAGAGAACAGCGTATGACCTGATCTAAATTATTCTGTTATTTTCTTTCGTCTAAGTAGGACTCCTCGTCCCATTTTATATAGTAACGTCTTACGGACTAGCGCCATCTATCGCGCTTCAATGCATCTACAAATGACGTAGCAAATTTTAAATGAAACTTTTTCGCCGGTCCATAAATTCGTCCGCGAAGCGGGGGGTGTTACTATGGTGACACACCGGTGACGCGGTTACGGGAAATTCTAAGTAGGCGCGGGCAAAGAAAAACAGCGGATCTCGGCGGGCCGTGACACTTCTACGCTTATTGTAACTGTGGGTTTTCATTTATGAACGCTCTGCAAACGGTAATAGTTTATACGCGCAAAACGTTTCCGAGAAGCGTTAAGGAAATATACCTGCGTCGCCATCTTTCCGCATTTATTGCTGTAATCACATCGTCATCTGTAACCTTCACCATCATGTTAATGCTCTTGGTTTCCTGCTGATTTCGTTAAACGGCAAATAGATGTCTTTTTTTGGAAAGCGAGCAGGTGGATGATGCGCTAAATGCGGAAGATGTTATGGCAGGCGAACAAGTTCACACAAGTAGAGTTCATTAACTGTTCCTGGGATGCAGAGTTCTCCGATGCTTTAACGGACTATTTAAAGCGTGGCGTTACAGGAGATTATTATACCTAAACAAATGTAGTGTTAAAAATAGATTTGCATTACGTTCGTAAATTCAATGAAGTTTATGCAGGCAATTAATAGAAAACCAGCTTTTGCGAGCAATGTCGTTATGATCCTAAGATGAAAAAACAAAAGAGCTACGACTCATATAATGATTAAAGCAAGGTGCTTCGCGTTCCAAACGGAAAACGCACATACGGGTGTTGATAGAAAAGCACCCGATTGCCTGTATTAATCCTCTAGTAGTTGTTTTGACCGAGTACGAAAAACATACCCATGTATAAAAACTACATGCACCCATAAATCACGTGGAATATTTCAATGCACAGCCTGTGGCACAGCGATGACGCATATATACATAACTTGTTTGTGCGACACGAACGATAACGCAGCTGTGTTTTCGCAATATTGCAAGCATTGACGGCGTCTTAGATGTAGCTGTTTATTTATATTTCTGGAGTACTCAAATACCTCCGTTCAGGCTTTTATTGAAAAGTAAGAATTGCTAAAATTATTTATATTTGGAATACGTTCTAAACACCGTAACAAGATAAAACATACAATTGTATTACCTATTTAAATATGTAATACTGACATTTTCTTTATTTACTTAAGAAAAAAAAAAAACCAGCAGCAATAAAGAGTCACTAACTATTTAAAGTAATAAAACAAAAACTTGCTAAGTATTTTTATCATTGATTAGAAATAATTTACATATTATTAATATCAAAACATTGTAATTTTCCGCACTAATACATTTGAAAATGATGAAGTTTTTAAAATTTGTAACCACGTAATACTTTCTAGATTTTCCTTTGTAAATATGAAGTATTCTTACATGTGAATACAGAACCTTAGATAATACTCTCTACTGACTTCGCAAAACTATGTACATATGCAAGTTCCTAGGCATAGATTACGTGTAGGCAACGCCACTGAGTTTTCCGCTTCCCCGCTTCTCCGAACGAGATTGTCCGTCCTTTAATAGTGATGGATTCGATATAACAGTCAAAACTTCGTTGTTTGGCGAAGTACACAGAAAAAAAATGTTGTAAATTTTCACACATTTATAAAGTTTCGTACAAGTTGTTGAGCATATAGGGACGAGCCCAACCTGTATTAAAATTACCCACAAAATCCTTGAAGAAAGTTATCGCATTTTTTGCAACAAAATGCACACTTTTGTAATACAATTTATGTTGACAGAATCTATATATTACAATAGCATTAAGTACAGATCGCTTGTTGCAAACAGTATGTTTACGCCAATGGTAATAGCCACAATTAATCGTCAACAAAAAATATTTACAGTATTTTTGCTACTATTACAAATCTGTGTAGTAAACCCGACATTAAGATTTTGCGTACAGATTAACTACACTGTTGCTATAATTAATACACTTAGTTGTGAATAATTATTTATTGCATAATGTGTTTTTTTTTTGAAACATAATGTGTAGTTTTGTTGCACAATTTGTTGGCATTAACCCACCTACAAAACAAGCATAAATTGCACCCACCCCCAGCGGCTTGAACGTGCCGCTTCTATCAGAGATGAAAGGGTACAGACCTCAGGTTCACAGCCTAGTTGAGATGTAGGTTCACTGTCAAGCATAAATTGCATATTGCTTGCTGCAAATGCAATAGTGAATTTTCAGTAGAATTTTGCGTACAGTAAAGCTGGACTGTTGAATCAAGGAATAAAGGATCCTTAATTTGAGAAATTTTGATCTCATTAATTTATTTTGTACTGTATATGACGTTTACGGATTCTCTCCTTCGATGGTATACAATGTTTTTCCAGTAAATGCGCCAAATCAACTTTTTATAACCGTGTTTGAGTGAAATAGGGGAAGCGCCATCTTTACAACAATAGCTGTATCACATACACCACATTGAACGTAACTATATGGGTTGAAAACTTTGCCATAGTAATAATGCTTGGATCATACAACCTGTTTACAAAGTGTGGGCTAGGTTAGGAAAAAAAGTAATTTGATAATAATAATTACATTAAATTAATTACAATTATGGTTAGCGTAATCCATATTTCTTAATAATATTCACTGTGTTAACTAACAGCTTCTTGCGGGTTTCGCCGTGTGTCAAAACTTTCGCTCGACGTTTCGCTGTTCATACTGACAGCTTCTTCAGGATAACTGAACTGATTCTCCATGGTCCGACATTCTTCTTATATACGCCCCCGGTGCATCCAACCGTGTAGTTTCCGCTCCATTGACCGTGACGGTTCGTAGTAGGCTCTTCCACGTGTTGCTAAGGTGGTACCCTTCTTCTCTGTTAACGGTTTTATTCTTTTTCTATTTCTATGGCTTCCCTGATAAGTCTTTTCCAGTAGTTCTTGGTGGTAGTTATTACTTTTACATTCTTGAAATCCATTTTGTGTCCGGTGTCGTGCATATGTTCTGCCACCGCTCATTGCTCGGTCCTTCTTAATCTTGCGTCCCTCTCATGTTCTTTTATTCTTATGTCGATGGCTCTTCCTGTTTGTCCGACGTAGCACTGTCCGCATTGGCATGTTATCTTGTAGATACCTTCTGTGCGCCCCTTGGGTATCTTATCCTTTGCGGTCGGTAGATACTGCTGGATCGACGTTGCAGTTGCAGTTGTTAGTTATATTCACTGTGTTAATTAAAGAGTACTTATTGCTTTAGTGAAATTAATGGATTTGTTAAATTAATAAACTATAAAAGTAACAAAATAATATGATCGCTTTTTATACCAAATATTTTCTTAATTTTCGCAATATCTCAAAAATTAACGAGATTTTATTAGTTTGACGGTTTGTTTGTTGATTTCGTTAAGGACAATACGTAAATCTCGAGGGATGTTGGCAGTTGGTGGATATAATTATTACTGCCATACACAGGTAAAAATTTGAGGGAGTGAAATACGGAGTCTCCGTTTTGGAAATATTTTGTTCCAAAAAGGAGTTGCCGTAGCTGAAAACAGAAAGTATTTCCTCGGTTTTGTACAAAATCTCAACCAAAACGGAGAGATTGAATTTACTCCGCTTTCTAACATGATTTTCAAGGAAGAAATAATCTCCGTTTTCTCTCCGCATCTACACTACCTACTTACGTCCTAAATGTAAACAAATATCCCTAACATTACATTATATTTTCTCCTTCACGCAGGTGGTAATTTGTTTGCTTAACAGATGTTTTTACTTCTAATACCTCAACGCCGAAAAGGGAAAGGATACCTCCGATTGGGAACATTTGTTCTCCAAATCGTAACTGTTTCCCTAACCATTTGAAAATTGCAAGTTTGCATAGGGCGTGCGCATTTATTAAAGCGATATTAGTGCAGCGCATGTGCAACAAGTCTGGACGTGGTCATTTTGCAATAGTTCGAGAATGGAGAAGGATATGTCGGAATGCACTGTACCTGAAATTTATAAAATACACATCAGAATAAAGTACGAAAACCGTAAAAGATGGGTAAGAGTTATGGGAGCAAACATCACCAAGGCAGATGTAGATAAAGCAGGTAAGAAACTTGTGCATCCTTATTTAATTTTCAATCTACGAGGTACCAATTTTTAATTAACCCCCACTACATTCTAGGTGTTAGCTCCTGAATAAAAGCACGTTTGTCTTAGCTGAATCCGTGGTGTTTCAACTGTGTCGTGCCTTCAACCCACGGTCGGTACCAAACTCGAAGAAGGGACTATATTATGGATAGATTAAAGCAATTCCAATGATGGCTGCTCTGTGACCGCAGAAGAGGACGTGCTTAGTGAGTCTATCCTAGTAATCATTAGAAATATATCCAAAATAATTCAAGAACTTGAGGTTCGACGACATTTTTGATGCATTTTTAATGATAAATAATAGAATAAATGCACTCAGCAATGGTGCTTCTGTTCACATAGAACAGCCCTCATTGATTAACTTCAATATGATGTTAAACTTAGCTACTATGGAGCTAGGTAACATAAAAATGAAGTTAAAAACCTTTTCACTAGAGAGATATTCTCTTCTCTTCCGATAATAATCCGCTCGAATCCTGTGGCAGGTACTTTCTTAACGGAAATAAATTCATGTGTCAAGGATGAAATACATTCCGAAACGGAGTTAACATGTTTCCGTACCGGAAATAATTTGATCCAATATGGAGCAAAATCTTTTCTCTGGCGGAGAAAATTGTATTCACTGTGGATTTATTTAATACCGTCCGTTTGTTTATTGCGGATGTAATTATTTCCAAGTGGAGTTATTTACTACTACATTAGCAACGGAGATAATTTTATCTGACACGATAGTAGTATTGCATACATATGGGGGAAACAACATCCGTTATTCATTTTAATAACAGCAGTAGGAGTTAAAATTACTCCATTTCGGAAACTTTTACATTTATTGCAAATAGTAAAACTGCATAAGAGAGACAAATTGATCCTTAACGGATTAGGTTCCCTCGGTTAAAGATGTTTTTTCCTCTATGGAAAGCAAAATTATCTCTGTATTCCATCCGTTTAGTAGCAAAACATTTAACTCCGAAATGGAGGCTCCTTGAACGGATGGTCGCGAGGGAACACCGGAAAAGAGTTAAAACGGTGTTAGATTCAACTCCGTATTTTTATCTGTGTATCGACAGGCCGATGCCCGCCCTAACATTCGCTATTTTGCTTCAGAAACAGCAATTCGTAAATTTTGAGGTATGTCCAAGATCTTCGTCCTTCTTAACATTATCGGAAATCAGAATATTGCAATTATAGTTAATTAATTATTAATTCGAGCCGTGAACTATTGTTCGAGTACTAAGTATAAAGTTGCCCAGTATAAAAATTCGTGTTTAAAACTTCTTCCCACTTCGTCATATGCAATTTATTATATTTACTAGTTGTAAAATATTGTAAAACATTTCACAATATTTTCTAGAAGATTGTGGTACAATATTTTCTAACAATTTTTTTGTTTTCTTTTTCCAACTGTGGTATCCGGCAGCGACGTTGTTTTAAAATTTCGCACAATAGTAAAAATGCTTACTACAATGTTCGTCCAAAAGTAAAGTGTAAATATTACTATGCGGATTTTTCTCTGTGAAGAATGGAGCATCTTCGATTTCAAGAACCACCAAGTGTCATGTAGAAGGCAACCTTTTGGGCATGAGATCAGTCCACATTCTACATATCTTTTTATCAGAAATTTTGAGGTCCAAATCACGGATCGGATAAGCTGAAATTAATTCAACTCAGGAGGAATTATATTCGTATTGTAACAGATCTCCTAACAGGACAACGTACAAGAAGAATACCTATAGAAAATTAAGAGATGATTAAGAGACTGTGTAATGAGATGACAGAGAACGCATACCACATTGTATGTGAATGCGAGGCTCTAGACGCAATTTTGGAAGTGGAAAAGTAATCCAGAGTAAGGATTGTATACCGGTTTACCGGTTAACCAGTAAATTAACCAAAAAACGTTCGGTAAATGAAAAATCCATACCAGAAATTTTTATGTACGAAATATTGGGCCGTATTATTTGCCCTTTATTAAGCCTTAAAGCCTGTGTTTAAAATTTTGACGAATTTTATTAATTTTTTGTTATTATTTTCCCTTGTCTAACGAGTTAGAGAATGTTGTTAAAATCTAATAAAGATAATATTTTAAACAACAGAAAGCGTTCTTTAAAATATTATTTAATTTGTCAATTAGCTCAATAATAAATTACTGATAGTTACTACCAGAGATATTCAAGATATATGTTAGCTGAAATTGAGTTAATTGATAATAATTAATTGAATGGCAATCTGTGATCACAGTTCTCTTTTTCTCCTATTAACACTACTCCTCCGGATTTTTAGATTCTAGTATTAATTTATTTTCACGAAAAAAAACTCAAATAATGCTTTTTCATCTTCAGAAAACTTCTTTGCTCTTTCCCCTTTTACTTTTTCTAGAAATTGTTTTATTCCATATTATTCATCTTAATATTAAAGTGTTAATTATTACTTACTGAATAATTAACGTAAATTTCGAATTTAAATCTAACTAAAATTCCATACAAGCACACGAAACAAAAGCACTAATTAAATCCCAGATCCGTCAATATCGGCCATACCTGTCAATTGACGTAAATAATTGACAACAGAACTAATATACGTATAGAGAAATCATCGTTATTTGCTATGTTGTCGCGTTTAGTTTTTCTAAGTGATTATTTTGTTAAAAACGATTTAAATAAAGAAAATAATAAACCATTATTTGAAATGTTCATTAAGACATTTATTAAGCCCGAACAGTTATTGAGTTAAACAAAGGTTAAATAATTTTTAAAATAAAGGAAAATAATACCGCCCCTTGTGTTTATAGATATTTAAAGGTCTCAATGGGCATTGAAAATAATAAAAAAAGCAGGTAAGTCTAAGTAAAATATACCCAATTATTAATTTTATGGGAGATGTTTTTTTGTTTAATTTTAATTTAAAATTTCTGGAGATTGAGAGCCGCTGTAATGCCCTAGAATAGAGAATATAGAAAAGAAACTGTCAATTTTTTTTGATTAGAAAACCTATAACCTACATTCCACTGAGTTAGTCAGAAAGAGAAGGAATCAAAAAATCCTCAATAAAAAAAGCAAAAAATTGAAAAAAGTCGTGTAGAAATTAAAAGAAAATAGGTCTCAAACGAGATGGATAACGAAAAACAACGCAAAGAAAAGCGAGATTAATGTTCATTTGTTGCTAGGACGGTTGCTAGGACGGTAGGAAGCAAAACACCCCACTTTTCCTACCTTATTTTATTTATCTCTAGAAAAGAATTGAGTTAGCATAGCTGATTTGTGCTCTGAAGTCTTCTAAGATTTTTAAAAGTTTAAAATCGTTTTTCTTAAAGAATAAGTAAATGTCTCATTTTTTAATATTTAAAAATAATAATATATAAGAACAACATTTCACATATTTAAATTAATAGCAATTTGGAATACACCACATTATGAGAGGACATTAATGTAACATTATTCTAAAATAACATTAAAATTTGAACCTTAAATAATTTTTTACTTCTAACAACTGTTTAGAATAATTAAATACAAATATTTATGACAAAATTCTAATATTATGCTTTAACATTGCGCAAAATATGTATTATTCTAGCCTACTTCTAACCCTATTTTCTTGGAGAATCCCCATTAATGTCACACATGAAAAAAAAAATTACCGGTAAACCGGTATTTTCATTTTCATTTACCGAATTACCGGTAAATGAAAAAAATCGGTAAATTTACAATCACTAATCCAGAGCATTACTTCGATTAACCAGCCAGAGGAATGTTATAATGATAGAATCTTATGTGCAACAACTCCACTGCACTTACTGCAATTTTTTAGTTCAATTAGTTTTCTAGTAAATGGGTGGGAAAATATATGTGAGTAGAGGTTTTAATGCAATTCTTCCAATAATAAAATGCTGTAAGTATAAACATTTAGTGTAGAATATTAAATAAAATACGAAATCTCACACGTTTCTGCATTCATTTCATGTATATTTTATTGCCTTCAACGATTCTACACAAATTTAGGAAATTCCCACAATAAAGCCCAACCTTCTTTTTTATACTCGTGCATTTATTATATTTTACCATGAAAATCACGTCTCGCGGTATCAAAGAAAAGGGATCAAATCAAATTGATAAATCACCAAGGTCACGTAACTTAAACATCTATACAAGCGTGTAACTGCCTAATATCCGTATGCAAGTTCGGATTGCTAAACCAGGAGCGTATTTATGCTATAGCTTAGTGACTTCTTTCAGGTCGCACACTGTCGATAAATCGGCTGCTTGTTTCCCATTTAAACACGGAACGTGCTGGGAATCAAAATCGGTTCCTTATATGTGATATCTTCGTCTTTTGCCTATATAAGGAATAATTGGTTTGATTTGATATTTTGATGTGGAAAGAGATTTCAACAATAAATATCAATTTTTTTAATGAAATCTTTAACTCTGAGCCAGTATCTTTTTTTTTAATTGCAGTTAGTGTATTCTTTGTTGGCACAAACGGCCACACAATTTTAAAGTAGAAGTGTTTCTTATGCACCTACACGTTTTCAGTTTTGCGAAGGACGTTCTGCTTTAACGAAGGGGCGGCTAGTAGTGGTGAAACAGCCCTGGGCAACGTGAGCACTGCGCTTGGCGTACGCCAAATGCACTCCGACGAAAACTGTTGGGAGATTATTACTTATTACCGGAATTTATAATCCGCTTATCGGAAAACACAGCACAAACTCACGGCGCTGGCAGCTTTGAACGTGGAGAAATTACCCTCCGATAAGGCAAGGGGGCAACAAACGACTAAATACGATGAAAAGCAGACGCAATGTTGTCGAAAGCTGTTTAATATTGAGATGGTGGAATACAAAAACAGGATGATACAATGTAACTGTCGTTCAAAAAATTATTTATTTTTGGATAAACAAGAAAGTGATTCAGAAAGCCACTCTATTGCAAATTATATTATATATTAATATTAGATAACACGTACGTGCTGCTATGGTATACACAACCCAAGTTTGCTGAGTGTATTTTGAGTTGCATATTTTGATTTGTTTACTTTCTTCCGAGCTGTTGTTTAATATATCGAGAATTTCTCACAAATTTTATGTTTATTTTGTATAATTTAGTTATAGAGGTTTTTGAATCATTTTTAATTAAGTGTTAAGTTTTTTTAATTAATTCCATTCATTTATTTGTCTATTGTTTGCTCATGTAGAGTTAATGCTGATTCTATTCATTTTTGTCGGTGAATTGTTATACGACTGCGTTGTACGATTTTGAAAGAGGGATTTTTGTAAGAAAAACAATTGTAGATAATTGTTAAGCAGTTCCTTGTTCGACTATTAACGTGAGTAGACGTATTTTTCAATCTTTGTTGTCCATTTTGATTTAGTAACTTTAACATTTCTGATTGTCAATTTTTTAGTCCATCAAGGAATTCATATTATAATAATTGTTAATATTTTGAAGTGTGCACATTATAGATATAAGATCATTTATTATTTTTGTTCGGGAAGATGCAGTTTAATTTATTTTTTTCTCATTATATTTTAAAGAGTTAATTTTCCGTTATTCAATTTTGCTGATTCATTTTTATGTATCAATCATCTCGTCTGGGTGAGTAGAAGCATTGTTCTTGCTTAATGTAAATGTCTTGCATTTGTCCACTAGTTTATTTTAATTTGTGAAACCACGTGAATTGAAATTGAAAGATATTGGATAATTTTCCTGAACAAATAGTTATACTTTTGCTTTGCATAGGAAATAGCATTGTCCTATTTTAATTTAGAGTCAAGTGCAGTTTTTATTTTAGGCCAGAACCTTCAGTTCAAGGTTTTTTTTCTGCACAATTTGTAATTTAACCCGTTGTATAAAATAAATTTGATTGTTAATTAGTGTCCTTGGGTTGAAAATTCTGTTCTTTTATTTTATTTTAAACCTTTACAATTTTACGGGTAATTAAGAGAGTCTAATTTCATTCACTCACTTTTTACTTTTCGTAGTTAGATTCAAGTTTTAATTCGCGAGGGTAACTCTGAGTTTAATAGTTCTTTTGCGTTCTTTAAAATTTTATCCGTTGAGCTAGCTAATTTTATTTTTCTTTTTCATTTTAAAATTCATTTTGCATTTTCAATTATTTCAGTCAATACACAGCACTACTTACCTTCGAATATTTTAATGATAGCATCTGTGCATCAGTCCCATTCCACCCCATTCTCCAAGTCGCTATGAAACGGCTGAGGTATCCATTTAGATTTACTTACTACTACTATACACTCACGACCAACAACACTGTTCGCTGGTCAATCAAAAAGGGAACCCAAGTAAAGCGTATATATATGCAAAATCCCCTAAACCCCCCTAAAAAATAAGGAACCAATGACAGATAAGTTTCAATGCTATAAATGGTGGGGTAAAATTCATTTCAAATGTTTCAATATTATGGTAATTTCAATTTGATATTTCATGTTTTCAGCACAAAACATTTAATAATTTTATATAGTAATTCATTATACCAAACGTATAAGGGATTTCTTTTGAATCTACAGACTTTCTCACTATGATTGCATAGATTTATTCCTTACAACAATAACAATGTACATTTGGAGGAAATATACTTCAATGCAAATATTTATACTATTTGTTTTAAGAGTATATTGTGTTTTCAGAGAATTTATTGTCTATGATCTAACCAACAAGATTTAGTTCATTTAAATATATATTAAGTTTCGATTTCTGAATAAATAAAAATATTCGGATTGATAATAGATTTTTTTGTGTGTAATTCTAATTGACTAATTCTAAAGAACTGATATTTAATTTCTGAATTTAACCATTTTTTTTTTGTCATCAAGTCTAGATTTATTTAAATAATAATAATAATCTTAGTAATTGCGAGTTATACCGGAAGTCATGACCAATAGCTGATACAATAAGAAATGTATATATCTAAATAATGAATTTTATATATATACATTTAATAAATAAATTAACTAAAACAATATTTTATGGACCGTAAGCTGTATGTACACTTCGACAACTGTTATCTTCCACAGAATCTTTGTAAACTTGCAAATTTAGTCTTAAATGAATAATCGTAAAAAGCTAAAGGCATAATTATAGAGTCCTCATTTTCTTATTATCTTATCATTACACCATTGTGTATTCCTTTGTTATTCTTAACTGTTTTAATGTACATACTTACCGTAGAACAGTTTTTAGTTTTATTTAAAAAGATCTCTAAATTTTTTCATGATTCCTTTTTAGCTTCTTTAACTACTATTTTAACTTTTTTTAATTTTTCATTTAGATTTTTTTAAAGTTCTAACATTTAATACGACAATAAATAATAATATATAAGTAATAAATATTGAAAAACAAGTTCAAATCTTATGAAATATTGTTTTAAGATACGTTGTATTATAACGTAAACGATTTTGTATTCAAACATAATTGAAACTAACCAATTATTCCTTAAACACAATACAAAACAAAAAATATATATACGCAAACAAGACGAAAAGCCAAGCAACTTCTCCGCTGCCTAATCATTAGTTGGAAAAGTGCCCGGCAATTCTTTTTCCTCCTGTTTGCTTCTTTTAGTCGTCAGAATAATCCACAAGAGAGATCTAAGCTTCCTAGCAATGGTAATAAATCTTCTTTGCGTATTTACAAACTTGGAAACAGCTGTCCTTTGTTGTCATATAAAACGCGCAAGAAGCTTTGAACTAATTCTAAAGAACCGTATGCGTGCTCAATTTTAAAGGATCTAAGTTTGTTTTCAATGGATAACGAATGACTGGTTATCAAAATGTTTGGGGAAGGATCATTTACCCCTCTGATGCGAAAGAAAGTGAATTACAGCCTTTAATTGGGGGAAAATCATTATCGCGAAGAGATATAGGTATCTATAAGTTTACCTATTGTACTGTTTTGTACTCATTCTGGTTTATTAGATAAATATATCAT
Organism: Protaetia brevitarsis; assembly: GCA_004143645.1. Taxonomy (NCBI): domain Eukaryota; kingdom Metazoa; phylum Arthropoda; class Insecta; order Coleoptera; family Scarabaeidae; genus Protaetia; species Protaetia brevitarsis. The sequence goes on along the minus strand of RXPK01000281.1, from coordinate 1,904,688 downwards.
TATTTTTATTATTATTATTATTACAAGATAGAATAACCCGAAGTGCTCGGTGTATAAAAAACCGATTTGAATCATGAAATTGATATTAAACATAAAAAGAATGACATTCAACAGCGACAATTTTATTATTCCTCTCAATATATATTTTTTTTTACGGCAACAGCAAACATGTTACCGTAAATTTTATAACCGCATCGATTTTATTGCTATCGTTAGGTGTGTACATTTACCTAACAAATTAGCTTTAAAATTAAGAGCGTCCCCGGTGAGCAGCTAAAATTAACGATAATAATCGCCCGTGTTTAATTTTGAACACGCCTAAACATTAATAAAGCCGATATTAGATTCGCTGGTAAAAATAGTTGAAGGTAGTTTGTATAGTAATATCTGACATATATTGCCAGCCGAATAATCTAGTACATATTCTATGTTATACGCATAGAACAATGTTTTGCTGTAGTTAAAAGCTACGCTGAGAGAAATATCCTTTTCATTTAAAAGGCATTGCATTAAAGCAAAAGTTTTTGCGTTTTTTATATGGCCAACATGATTTGTGTTTCCTCGGAAAAGATATAATTTTAAATTCACGCATTTCTTCGGAAATAATATTTTTTGTTGAAACAGTTTATTCTTTTAAGTGAAAGATATTGCTAGTTGATTCAAGTCCTCTTTATTTTAAACTTGAAAACTATGCAGATTGGCAGAAAACCGTAAGCATTTTGATTCAAGAGGTTTTTCGTTTTCTTATAACATTTATTCATTTTAGACTTAAGCGCAAACACAACAAAATGCCGTGATCATTTTTAATCGAAATGAAAATGAATTATCTCTAAAAACCCATGCATTAAGGAGGGGTTTGCTGTTAGAATGTTGTAAAATCCTAGTAGTATTGGGAGTTGGTCGCTGTTGACCATTCTAGCATTCTAGTGTGCCGTTAAAGAAATCGTCCTTTCAATGCCGATGACTCCTATCAGACATTGATCTGGTAAATATATCAGATTAGTAGGATGTTACGATCATAGTTTCCAGTCTATTTTGTGCGAAATATTATCTGTTACTGGAATGAAATAGGAGGTGCGCCATCTATGCGATAATATCTCTACTACACATAAGTATATCTGCTCATCTGCTGTATTATATGGCGAGAAAACTGCTATACTGAAATAAAATGCGATATTTATCTTTTACCTCCATGTAAACATTTAGTTAAATTAATAAATACTGCGCTAGCTTCAAATAAATCTACTAATCAAATTTTTTGTTTGTTTAAATACAGGAATACTTTCAATATTCCTAAATCAATTAATAATTTAGTAACTGTAACCAAATGCATGAAAAATGGTTGAAAACAACAAGATCGTTTTTCCCGTGTATAAGAGTTTTAAAACTTTCAAACACTATACAGGGTATTCCACGTAACTGGTTCATTAAAAGTAAAAAAAAAAAACGAGTATATTTGGACAGGGCAAACAATTTGTTGTCCTTTCGGTGGATAAAAAATTCAAGAATTTTTTTAAATATAATCCATTGTGGATCTCTATGACTGTGGCCTAGGAAGATGTCTCGTTGAAGATGAAACCGATTAAGATATTTCGCCAAAACCTGCAAAGAATTAGGCATCTTATTTCATCCATCTTGGCCTATTTCTTTGAATAAAAGTTCGTCATTCTCCCAAACACACATGAATTAAATAGTTACATACTTCATCTTTAATTCATATCTTTAGTGGCTGAGGACCTTACACTGTTGAAAATTTTAACACTTTTTTGACTAATTTAATAGTCAGGAGAGGTCCCTCTTTTCGTGTTATTTTGTCGAGAACTATACGAGTTTAAATTCGACAAGCAAAGATAGTCAAGTATTGTCTATTGCTAAGGGGTTATTTTGTCCAACTGACACGTGGAATTATAAAATACTTCTCGTCACATTTTATTTGATCTAGACTAGACAAATTTACTAGCTGTTTAACTAAATGAATGCGATCTATTGGGTGTTTTAACATTTTTTCTAAACACAACGTTTTTTAATATGCAACTCCTATTTCTTAGTGCTATAATATTCTCTCTTTAAGACGTTTTCACAATTATAAATATGCAAAACCACTCATTCACAAGTTTTGTTTCAACTAAACGTGACAATTTTAAAAATGATTTTTTGAGAACCATTATAAAAATTAAGTGAATGTTTATGCTATTTGATTCAAGTCTAAACTAATTGCGTAAATAGATGTTCCCAATACATCTTTAAGATGTTGAATTTTTTATGCCCACTGGAATTAACGTTTAATAACACGAGGTTACACTTTGCAAGTCAGTCACATTTGGTGGTTTGTTTGGATATGTTAATACGGAGAATCAAACACGAAAACAGATACACTTGCAATGTAGGTGGTGCGTATAATGCAACACTGTATTAGAATAGGTAGGGTTTCTATATTTCTATCCGAGGGAAAAATTCTGATTGGTTGACCGCTTCTGAATGTCTAGAAAAATAGTCAATCCTCATATCTGAACAAAGAATTCACACGAAATTCTAGTCATTTCTGTTCTATTAAATACGCGTAGTCAACTCGTGCTGGCCAAAGTTTGTAAAAAAATCAACACTAAGAAAATATTTGACACTACGCGCAAAATTACGCCCAACACCGTTTAATATTTTCAACAATGTAGGTGTTAAAAATAAGAGAATGTCACTAAAAACGCCATAAATTCTTTATGAACCGATTCTAACACACCACCCTGTATGTACATATACGCTAAGCGCAAGGTAATTGCTTATAAGCAAACGCCTATACTTCCAGAACTGCCTGTACTAAACACGCTACTTACGGCCGCGCTGCCTGTCGACAGTATTCGTATTTTAATTAGCGCATATAAGCCAGGATCGGCGGCATTAACGCGGCTCTGCGCGGGCGTACTGTTCACCTCTCACCTCCTTCTCCGTGTCTGCGGCTATTTCCTATCTGCGTCCGCCCCATTTAAAACTAGCTTCCGCAAATTATGTAACTGGGCACAGTACCGAACACCTATCTGCGACGCGGCGCTTTGGTACTATTACTATCACTGAGGACAGAAGTTCGAGGTGTTAAATTGATGAGGTTATTAATAAATTATGTATTGACACTCGCAGAATCGATAAAAATTTAGAGATTTTGTACTACAATCTCAAAAGAGTAAAACTATCTTAACCTAAAGAATGTCATATTTTGATATGTTAACATAATAACAATACCATTTTTGTTAAACATGATGAATAATAATAATAAAAATAGGTGAGCAGAACAACACTTAGGCAGCTTGTCTTCAGACCGATGCAATTAATTCAAGACCAAGTAGAGAATGAAGGTGAACTTATGAAGGTGTGAAATAATAATAATAAAATAATAATAATAATAATAATAATAATAATTTGAATTAGATATTAGTAAATCATGTTAGTGGTTTCTTTGAAGCGATATATCTTTCATTCAAATAAATTAGCTTAACTGCAAAAAAAATTATTTGTTTGTTAAATGATATCAAGTATGATTTTCTTAAACAAAATATTTATTTCATACAAAGTCAGTACAGTTACAAATAAAGTAGTAGTAAATTTACGTCACAATTGTATTACTTAAATCATCACGTCACGATATAAACATATAATAGCAAAGTTTTCTCACCTATAGTCCTATGAAAAGTTTTATAACTTTTGGTTTTTATCGTATTCAACGAAAAGAATACCTTTTCTCAGAAAAGTGTTTATTTAATTGTAAGTAGCATTGCTGTTTTGGCCGTAAGAACACGATTTTCTTCTTAAGTACATGCTTTTCGACGAAAAGTAACCGTAATTACATGGAATGCACCTTAGTTTTGACAATACACATTACATATTATATTGTTATTATTATGTACATATTGAACAACATATTTTAATTTCTTTTAAGTATTATTGAATTATAAACAGTATTTTAAATAAAAAAAGCAGGACGTTTTGGTTTATTTGCGTGAACATGCATGTATACATTGATCTAAAACTTTTGCCTTTTAACGGAAAATCAAGCACCTGCATTCAAGCTGAGTGCCTTTTTACGCGGAAGTATTTTAGTTTTATTCATGTTCCCACGTGTATAAGTCTCAGATACACAAACAATAATGAACAAAAGTGAATATTTTTCGCGCGAGGTTAAAGAAATTTCAGAGATCTTTTCAGTTAATGCTGATTTACTTATCAGTCAAGGAACTTTACAGCAGAATATAGTGTTTGAAGGTTTTAAAACTGTTATACACGGGAAAAACGACTTTGTTGTTTTCAACCATTTTTCATGCATTTGGTTACAGTTACTAAATTATTACTTGATTTAGGAATATTAAAAATATTCCTGTATTCAATCAAACAAATAATTTGGTTAGTAGATTTATTTGAAGCTAGCGCAGTATTTATTAATTTAACAAAATATTTACATGGAAATAAAAATAAATATCGCCTTTTATTTCCGTCTAGCAGTTTTCTTCCCATATAGTACAACGGATGAGCAGATATACTTATGTGTAGTAGAGAAATTGTCGCATAGATGGCGCATCTCCTATTTCATTCTAGTAATAGATAATATTTCGCACAAAATAGGCTGGAAACTGCGATCGCAACATACTAATCTGGTATATTTACCAGATCAACATCTAGTAGGAGTCATCGTCATTGAAAGGACGATTTCTTTTAACGGCACATTAGAGTGCTAGGATGGCCACTGGGACCAACTCCCCAATACTACTAGGATTTACAACATTCTAACGGCAAATCCTCTCCTTAATGCATGGATTTTAGAGATAATTCATTTTGCATTTCGATTAAAAATATCACGGCATTTTGTTGTGTTTACGCTTAATCTAAAATGAAATAAATGTTATAAAGAAAAGGAAAAAACCTCTTGAAATCAAAATGCTTACGGTTTTCTGCCAATCTGCATAGTTTTCAAGTTCAAAATAAAGATGACTTGAATCAACTCTATCAATATCTCTCACTTAAAAGAATAAACTGTTTCAACGAAAAATATATTATTTCCGAAGAAATACGTGAGTTAAAAATTATATTGCTTTTCAAGGAAAACACAAAACAATGTTGGCCGCATATACAAAACGCCAAAACTTTGGTGTAATGAATCCTTTTAAATGAAAAGGATATTTTTCATGAAGCCTTAAATGTGAAGCAAGCAACGGTGCAACTGCGTGCAATGGTTTTGACTGTTCTTTGGGCAATTGCTAACACCTGTATTCATATTTAATGAATTCTATGGGCGAAAAACAATATAATGGACATCAGCTGGAAGTTTATATAATATGCTTAATAAGTAATTGAGTTTGATCAATATAAAACCAAAATTAATAACTAAAAATATCCCTATTGAGTTAAATTTCGTTTGTGCACACAAATAATATTTATTTGAATATCAATGCAGAATTATTCAACCAAATGCCGCTACTATGTCAAACAAAGAAATTTCACATTTGCGATGATATCGATTATCTTCAATTAAAAAAGATAGGTACCTCTTAAAGGAAGAATATCCTAGTATCACTATTATTTCAAATAATCTTTTCTAGAACTAATAATATTTCTTTGTTACGATTAAAAAAAAATTTATTTGGAATAATGCATATTTATTAACGCAAGATTTTCTCAGTGTATGGTTTCCATTAAAAAATAGATTTGTTTCCTAAAACTCAAAATGCTAACAAAATAAAGATTAAGCAGAATTCATTGTTTCATATTTAATTCGCAACATAAAACAATAATTATTTTTTTTATCTTTACAAATAAAAGAATTACAATAT